>JAJGRX010000093.1:0-600000 GCA_025461125.1 Carex kokanica | reverse complement strand
TTTGAAGACGAATGTTCATTTTATATCCATTCCCAAAGTTACTTCTTAGGTTAGTATTTTTTAGTTCTTCAAACCATAGGCTACAGTTATTCTGATATGAATAAGCGGTACAAGAGCAATTACTAAGACATGCTGCGGCACACTCGTTTTCATCTTTTAGCACAAGCAATTGAGGATTATCAGGATACTTATCTATGTTTTCTATTGGGAGGAATACATTATGAGAACTGGAACTTCTACTAATTTGACAATTGAGTGATATATTTCTTGAACAACCGGCACTGTCAACACTGTAGTAGTATTTGCCTTGCCGTTGTTCTGGATCTGCAGGTTGGAAACCATCAGGACAAGAGCATGTTGCTAAGCCCCTGGTACCTGAGCAGAAGCTAGATGGACCACAATATGAATCAAAGTCGCACAGAGTATCAGGACTAGACCAAAGAGTATTAAAATTGGGAGGATCATTAAACCAATTCATGCTAACGAACCCGTTGTTATCCAATCGTATGAATGTATGATTTTTGTTGGGAACATTAAATGTTACTAAACCATTGCCATCATCCACTATATCAATTATTTGCGGAAATATACCATGATATATAGCATTACTAAATAATTGTCTGATAATAAACCCACTAGTTCTACTTGGGTCCAACTCCAAACTGAAACCGTACTCACTAGAACCAAAATAATAATAAGCATTTGCGAGGTATACATTCTTTCCCGTGGCAGTGTTAAATCCAAGCGGTGCTCCCGGGAACCAAGTATCAGTTGGGTGATCAAAACTCTGCCATACTATTTTAGAAATACTAACATGTTTTTTTAGTACAAGATTACCGGTATCAAGCAGAACTGCAGTGGTAGATGTTGTTTCATCCGATCTTGTCAGATTTGTTGACCAGATTAGTTTTTGAGATTGGGTCAGTACTAAATCGCCAGTAGAAGAAATTTTCAGCTGAGACATTTGAGGATCTTGAAGAGGATTGTCTCTATTGGCAACCCACAACACATTATCAGAAAAGTTTACAAACCAAATCCCCAGGTAGTGGTCATAAGGCCCACCATAATCGTCAGAGAAAAGGCCAAGTTCATAGATACCATTTTTGGAAACTAAGGTTTGGTTTCCAAAAAGAGTCTGACCTGACAGGAGGGTGTCATCGGCTGTGCAGAGACGACTCCCCATGATGAAGATGATGATGCTTAAAATGATTTGTGCCATTGGCAAGTTTTTCCTCTGTATCTGTTCTTCTTTAATCAAAACCAAAGGATTGTGTGTGTGAGACGGTGCGAGAAACACGCACACACTTTATCCTACAGAAAGAGATGTCATGTCCTTGAATAAATACGGTTGAATGATTGCTTGGTTCCTGTTATGTCCTTGACTGGTTGATAGAGAAACAAGAAGGAAAAAGTAATTTGAAAAACAGTCCCTCAAAGTCATATAAGATCAGAGAGAGATTTGATGTTAGAGGGCTTTGACTAATCACCTTGTACTTAAAAGTCCTTGACAAGATAATTAGACACAAGCATTTATGCAGACGTAATTGATTTTAAAAGAATATCAAATTAGAAACATAATTGGGCGAACTACAAAATTCTAATTTTCACAAAAGGAATTAGATAATTTTTCTTCTTTCGAGTAGAATAGTTTACAAGGTGATATTGTCAAGAGAGAAGACCTGTCATTTTCTAGAAAAGTTGTTAGTCAAGTCAATTAAAGAGATGTGTCAAAAGTTGGACCGTTTATTTTTGCATTTGCAAACCAAATTATTGGAGGGAGAGTTCTAGTGGTGATAATGAAATTCATTTATTATTATTTATAAATCGAGTACGAATAAGACTTTTGCACCAAAATTTGTAGACTTTATTTCACAAGTCGGTAAATGAGTATTTCAAATCTGTTAACTTATTAAGTAATCTAAATTTTGTTAAATTCTCAAGTTAACCGCTTTGACTGGTACTACTTTTAGAAGGTACGTCGCTATCAACTTTTCAAAACTAGCAACTAATTGGGACCACTTTTAAGTTTGTAAATTAATTTAAAATTTTATTTTTTTTAGATATGGAGCTAACTGCTACTTTCAATTATTTAAATCCAAAACTTTTCGAGCATCCAAGTCTTTATTTTAAATCTGTAAACTTATCAAGTAATTTAATTTTTTTTTCATTTAAGATGTGGTCTCTGGTCAAATTCTCAAACTAATCACTTTGATCAGGACCGATTTTTCCTAACTAGCAACTAAACGGGACCACTTTTAAGTCTGTAAATCACAACTTTGTAAAGCGTTTATTTGAAGTCTGTAAACTTGTAAATTAATTAAATTTTTTTTTAAATCTGAAGCTAACTACCACTTTCAATTATTTAAATCCAAGACTTCTCATGACGGTAAACCTTACAATAATCATGTACAGTCAATATTTTTGTAGTAGTGACAGCGTACTTAATAACATAAATGAGCATAAAAGATAGTTGACTTAGTCAAAGTCTTCTTCTGTCAACATCTCAAAACTACCATGGCATTAAATTTTCCAACAATATTGTTCAACGCGGATCCACAGTTCAATAGGGTAGATACTAGATAGTTGCATATATATAATTTAAAAAAGTTGTTTTAATTCATGAGGGCTCAAATGTACCGTTGTTTTTTGCACCAATTATGTCCCACATTCTTTTTTCTTTTTTCAAAGTTCAAAAAAGGCAATTCGAACCGCTCAACATGATCTCCATTTTAAAATAGGAAATAAATCTGTTGTGATTCCAAAGAATCGCAGGATTCCTGCTATTCCAAATCGAACTATTCATCTGATTTGAGATTCGTGGATAAAAACCAACTGCTTTTGAGATTTGTGCATTCTAAAAAATTAACGGTTCGATTTGGAATAACATGGTCCCTGCAATTCTTTGGAATCGCAACAGATTTGTTTCCTTTAAAATATGCTTGGAGACAAAATTTTATATATTTTTTGGAAATCATTTACTATATTTTAAATAGTTACAAAATGATTGCTTTTGGATGGTCCAGAATTTTCTGAAAATAGTGATTATGTACCTATCAAAATAATAGTAAAAAAATTCTAGAATTTTATGAAAATTATGTAGAGCAGTTTGGTCGACCGTTTTCTCTTTGAAAATAGAGGTAAAAATGTGGAACATGATTGGAGTACAAATCAATGGGGCATTTTAGCCTTCCTCTTAATTCATATATAACTTCAATTGTCTAGGCTGTTGTTTATCTCTAGATCTGTAAATTACCAATCCTTGGACTGGGCCTCAGGCCTGGTTAGTTATTTGGTTGGGCCGAGATCGAACTGTTGAATCTTATTGGTTGAACTATTTGGTTTTATTATTGTTAGTTCATATATAAAGTTTTGAGTGACTGAGTGTTCATGAATATATCTTCTCTTTTATTAAATATTTGTCCATCAAAACAATAAATTAATTTGTATATTTATCCATCAAATTCAAATGCTTCATTAATGGCCCTATCAGCGGCGTCTGGAACAGACCTTTCACACAAGAAAACTTTCATTCGCAAACAATACATTAAATGTAATCGTTGTAACCAGAATGGACATGCAAAGGAGGGTATTGGGTTCTTCATTCCCATCTCAGGCCGAGCAGAGAAACGAAGGTAGGCAGCACAAGAGGAGATTGGGTCTTTTCAAATGGGGGCGATCGATATTCTTCATTCTCAGCCACCCAATGAAGCATGTATACAGTAAAAAAAAAAAATCTAAGAATCATAGAAGGAAAAATCGACCGTTCCGAACCGGAATCGGCCGATCCG
Organism: Carex kokanica; assembly: GCA_025461125.1. Taxonomy (NCBI): domain Eukaryota; kingdom Viridiplantae; phylum Streptophyta; class Magnoliopsida; order Poales; family Cyperaceae; genus Carex; species Carex kokanica. The sequence goes on along the minus strand of JAJGRX010000093.1, from coordinate 596,212 downwards.
AACCAATTTCTGGCCGAGTTACGCACTAGACGAATTTTGTCGAATTTTGGCTGAAATGGTACGATTCCAGTCAAATTTCGACTGAAATGTCTTTTTCCGGCATGCAGACTTGGGCAAATATTTCCTCAGAGCAAGATTCAAACCTGGGAGCTCTAGTGAAATTGACATACAACTTTACCACCACAGTAACTCACATTTCACATTTTGTTGTTAGATTCGAGTAGCTATTATATTTAATGTATTAGTTACTGTACCAAGGTACAAAAGCATACAACTGGTCAAATGATTTTTTTATTTGCTTCAATTTCTTTGCTCCCAGTTTTCTGTTATTCAATTTCTTCGCAATGCATTTATTTCTCTAGATTTTTTATTTTTAATTCTTATTTACACATACAACTTTCTTAGAGATTCACACACAAAAATTCAGAAGCAACATCTCAGAGTTTGCAAGTGTTATTTCTACGCGCGTGCATAATATAAGAATGGATATATTCAAAAGGAAAAATATATAGAGGAATAACTAAAAGACAATCGAAGTAACCACGTAATATATTCAATATTATATTCTTTTGGATCGTTTCTGTGAGACAAAACATGTTACAATTAAATCTGATCCAATTTGAAATCTTTAAAATAGCATTTATAATTTTATATACATTAAACAGTTTAAATATTTTCATGCAAAAGAGATTCTCAAATAAACTACTTGCAGGGACTTCTAAGAATTTTTTCTTAATTGAATAAAAAGAGATTCAACAATAGAATAAAAAGATTCTTAATAAGTAGAATTACTTCATAACTTAATGCAGCTACATAAACCGGAAAGAGGAAATTACAACAACAAAAATAAAATAGAAACAAACTTAACAGTATAATGAAAATTCAACTGGCACTAACATCTGGTGTAGACCTTAACCAAGTACAGAGTACGTGGAATCATTCTCAAGATCCACAAGCCTTTGGAGAAAACTCGGAATCGGAGGCATCAAAACTTCAACAACACCCTCCAACATTTGAACAACTTGTCGCATCGATGGTCTACCTGTTTCCATCTCTTGAATGCACCAACAAGCAACCTTACAAGCTATGCTTAGCTGCCCCATGTCGGCATTTCCCTGCAACCTATCATCTAACAGGCACACAATCTCTCCTTGTCTAGTTTTCATAGCAGCATAAAGAGGGAAGTAAGTGCATTCCGGGTTTTGGAATTTCTCTGTGTTTCTCTTCCCTGATATGATTTCGAAAAGCATCATGCCGAAACTATAGACATCGGCTTTTTTTGTAATCGGTTGCCCACAAATCCATTCGGGTCCAAGATAGCCAATTGTTCCTCTCATTGTTGTTAATGCTCTGCTAAAATCTCTCCCCAGTAGTTTTGCCATACCAAAATCGGCAACTTTAGGACAAAAGTTGGCATCGAGAAGTATATTCCCAGGCTTAATGTCACAATGAATAATGCAATCTCTACATTCCTCATGCAAATAAGTTAAACCTCTTGCAATTCCAACCATTATTTTGTAACGGGTGTTCCAGTTTAAACCATCACCTTGATTTGAAAAGAGATGAGAATCTAAAGAACCATTTGGCATGTACTCATACACCAACGACTGTTTAGTTCCTTCGGAACAAAATCCAAGAAGGTTAACAAGGTTTATGTGCTGAATTATTCCTATCGTTTGCACCTCCGTTCTAAACTGCTTCTCATCAAAGCAAGCATTTTTCATTCTCTTAACAGCCACAACAGTTGAATTAGGTAATGATCCCTTGAAAACACTACCAAAGCCTCCTTCACCAAGCTTGTGAAAGAAATTCTTGGTGATACTTTTTGATTCTGCATATGAAAATGCTACCAGTTGGTCCCCAGTTATATCCTTTTGGTTGAAGATAAGGCAAATTGCTTTGCGCTTCCAAGAAACCAACAACCAATAAGACTGCAACATCTATGGCTGACATAATGATGAATCGATATGCTCAATGACTATGTTCAGGAACTGGAATTTGAAGACGAATGTTCATTTTATATCCTTTCTTGTAGTCACTTCTTAGGGCAGTATTTTTTTGTTCTTCGAACCATAAGCTACAGTTATTCATATAAGAATAAGCTGTACAAGAGCAATTACTAAGACATGCTGCGGCACACTCGCTTTCTTCTTTTAGCACAAGCAATTGGGGGTTATCAGGATACTTATCTATGGTTTCTATTCCAAAGAATATATTATCAGAACTGGAACTTGTACTAATTTGACAATTGAGTGATATATTTCTTGAACACCCAGCACTGTAGTATCCATTTTCCCAATTTTTTGGTTCTGCGGGATGGAAACCATAAGGACAAGAGCATGTTGTTGTGTACATGGTACCTGAGCAGAAGCTAGATGGACCACAAAATGAATCAAAGTCACACTGAGTACCAGGACTAAACCAAAGAGTATTAAAATTGGGAGGATCATGAACCCAATGCATGCTAACGAGCCCATGGTAATCTAATTGTATGAATGTATAATTTTTGTTGGGAACATTAAATGTTACTAAACCATTGCCATCATCCACTATATCAATTAATTTCGGGAATATACCATGATATGTAGCATTGCTAGATAATTGCTTGATAATAAACCCACTAGCTCTACTTGGATCTAACTCCAAACTGGACATAATAGAACCTGAATAATAATCTACATATGTAAGATAAACATTCTTTCCTACGCCCGCGTTAAATCCAAGAGGTGCTCCTGGGAACCAAGTGTCAGTTGGGTGATTAAAACTCTGCCATACTATTCTAGAAACACTATCATCTTCTTTTAGTACAAGATTGCCGGTATCAAGCAGAACTGCAATGGTAGAGGTTGCTTCATCCAATCTTGTGAGATTTGTTGACCAGACCAGTTTCTGAGATTGAGTGATTACTAAATTGCCAGTAGAAAGAATATGAATTTCAGACATAAGAGGATCTTGAATAGGATTGCCTCTATTGGCAACCCACAACAAAGTATAACTGTTTACAATCCGAATTCCCAGGTAGTGGTTATAAGTCCCGCCATAATCATTAGAAAAAAGGCCAAGTTCATAGATACCATTTTTGGAAACTAAGGTTTGGTTTCCAGAAAGAGTCTGACCTAGCAGAAGGCTGTCGCCCGCTTTACAGAGACGACTCCCCATGATGAAGATGATGATGGCTAAAATGAAAATTGACATCGGCCGAGGTTTTTCGTCTTTGTGAGTTCTTCGTTGATCAAAATTATCGACAAAGGGATAAAGCATTCTGTTTTCTCTCAAAGAAAAAAAGGATGGGAAAGTATTATGTATTTAACCAAAGGGTTTGGTGTGTATAAGAAGGGTGCAACACACAATGACACACACACACTTTTTCCTACAATAAGAGAAGGCCACTCTTTCTCTACACAGAGGGATGCTTCAAATCTATAATAGTTTGACATTTATGATTTATAGATGATTGCCGCAGTCACATTTGAATGAATGCCTGGTTCCTGTTATCTCTTTGACTCGTGAATAGAGAAAAAAGAAGGTATAAGTAATTTGAAATATAGTTGCTCAAAGTCATATAAGATCAGAGATTTGATGTTAGAGGGCTTTGATTATTCGCTTAGTACTTAAGTCCTTGACAAGACAATTAGACAATAGCATTTATGTATTACATAATTGATTTTAAAAGAATTTCAAATTAGAAACATAATTGGGCGAACTACAAAAATTTCCTGTCATTTTCTAGAAAGGCGTTAGTCAAGTCAATTAAAGAGATGTGTGATAACATATTAATTAAATCAGCATGCATACAGTACAACAATAATTCCTAATAAATTTTCATTAATTAAACACATTTGCAGTCAGTTCTCATCTACACACGATTTACTTAATTAAAAAAAAGGATGAGCGTGACACGATATATTCAGCCACCAAACAATTACTGGACGCATCAAGTTTTGTATTACTGGCGGAGAACGAGTAGAACTAGGGTGCTCCTAAGCTCACCAAGCCCTTCCGTGAGCACGACTCTAAAACCTATCGAATTGACTTCAAATGACATTTCCAAACCGTTAGATGTTCAATCTATATTAAAATGTACTTGGAGACCAAATTTTACATTTTTTAGAATTTTTTTACTATTTATTAAGATGGTTTGAAAATCGCTGTTTTCCAATGGTGCAGAATTTTAATAAAAACAGCGATTTTCAAACCATATTAATAAATAGTAAAAAAATTCCAAAAAATGTAAAATTTGGTCTCCAAGCACATTTTAATATAGATTGAACATCTAACGGTTTGAAAATGTCGTTTGAAGTCAATTCGATAGGTTTTAGAGTCGTGCTCACGAAGGACTTGGTGAGCTTAGGAGCACCCTAGTTCTACTCGGCGGAGAACAATTATATGAAAGTGAATCAGATTTGACTTGAGAGCAGCAGTACCTGAGAAAAGAAAAGTCAAAGTACTAGTCACTAGAGCAAATAAATTCAACAATTACTAGTGTAATGATTTTGATTCGACTTTGAATAATTCAACAAATAAATTCTTCAAAAAGTCTATTAAAATTTTCAACAAGGAAAACGACTGCTGCTATTAAAAAAAAGCAAGAGTGCCTTTGTTAACCTTCGTTCACATTATAAACAAGTCACTACAGTAAAACATGGTATCAGGGACTGGAGATGGCCGGTCGCAAAATGCTGGTCACTGATACTCGCGTGATGACATCACCGGTCGCTGATTGACGTCATCCCCAACTTTTCAAAACTAGCTAGCAACTAATCGGGACCACTTTTAAGTCTGTAAATTGTTCATCACCAATTTTGTAAACCACAATTTTGTAAAGAATTTGTTTGAAGTCTGTAAACTTGTAAATTAATTTAAATTTTTATTTTTTTTAGATCTGAAGCTAACTCCTACTTTCAATTATTTAAATCCAAGATAATTCATGACTATAAAACTTACTATATAACCATGTACACTCAATATATTTGTAGTAGTGAAAGCGTACTTAATAACATAGTACATGAGCATAAAATATAGTTGACTTGGTCAAAGTCTTCTTCTCTCAACAACTGGAAACCACCATCGCATTAATTTTTCCAACAATGTGAAAAGAGCATTGATTGAAGAAATATCTTCTTAAAATTGACTTCACAGTTGACTGAGTTTTTGAAGAACTGTTTATATTTAAAAAAATAAAAAGCTAATGGAACATATAGATAGGTGACATATGAGGGTGGTATTTAGAAGCTAAATCTAAAAAAATTACGCATTAGTAAAATTGAGACTAATGCAAGTAAGGAATTGTAGGGAAGCTTTTATAATTTGTCAATAAATTAGTTTACGTATTTTGTCATTTTAAGTAGTTATATCGTGTATATATATTCGCAATATAATTACGGGTTACATGTTATTGTTATTTATTTCTTGAAAATCTAACTTGTTCAATGTCGGATCCACATAGGTAGATAGTGCCTTACAATTTAAAAAAAAAAGTACTTTAATTTAAGACGAGGGCTTAAATGTACCATTGTTTTCGCTCCTCAATCATGTTCCACATTCTTCTTCTTCTTTTTCAAAGTTCAAAAAAGTGATTCGAACCGCTCAACATGATCTCTATTTTAAAATGTGTTTGGAGACCAAATTTTATGTTTTATTTTTTTAAAACCTTTTACTATATTTTTAGATGGTCTTGAATTTTCTGAAAAATAGTTATTTTGTACCTATAAAAAAATAGTAAAAAAGTTCCAGAATTTTATGAAGATTATGTTGAGCAGTTCGGTTCAATTGTTTTCTCTTTGAAAATGAAGATAAGAATGTGAGACATAATTAGAATACACAATCAATGAGACATTTGAGCCTTCCTCTTAATTCATATATATAACTTCAATTGTCTAGACCGTTGTTTACTCTAGATTTGTAAATTGCCTATCCGTGGACTGGGCCTCAGGCCTGGTTAGTTGTTTGTTTGGGCTGAAATCAAACTGTTGAATCTTATTGGTTGAACCATTTGGTTTTATTATTGTTAGTTCATATATAAAGTTTTGAGTGACTGAGTGTTCATGAATATATCTTCTCTTTTATTAAATATCTGTCCATCAAAACAATAAATTAATTTGTATATTTATCCATCAAATTCAAATTTTTTATTAATGTTTCAATTTTGTCAGTTTACTAAATCAAAAATATTGGTAAAGAAAGAAAATATTTGTTGTAAGTTTCAATTTTGAAAGAAAATATTTACTTCAAAAATATTGATTAAGAAAGAAAATATTTGTTGTAAGTTTCAATTTTGTAAGTTTACTAAATCAAAAATATTGAAAGAAAAATGTGTAATAATGTCCAAAATATCTAGAAAATAGGAAATAAATTAAATTATATTTTTTGTAAGTTTCAATTTTTCAAATATTTTGTAGTATTTTTGTGTTTTGGTGTCATTTGAAAAATATTTGTTGGAACATCAAATCACATGTATCTAGTCATCCTGGCACTCTGCTTTGTAAAAGTCCAAGAGTTGCACCATATTTATTGCGTAGAACTACCCAGTACCATGATTTGATGTCCCAACAAATCACTTATCTTGTTCCATGTTGCTATCAAGTATGAACATGTATTTTTTTTCAATCAGATATGCATTACACATGATGCATTTAAGATCACATGTATTCATCTGCTACTTTTCTTTTGAAGGGAATGAAATTTGCTTCTTTTCTTTTCAATATGCAGAAATATATTTTTCCTCATTCAACTGTTAATTTTTGTTAAAATTCGTGCGTAAAATATTTTGAATTAGATTGAGAAAAAGCAAATTCCTTCTCTTTCAAAAGAAAAACAACATATTCGGACTCTAATAACAAGACATGAGCATAAAAGACAGTTGACTTGGTCAAAGTCTTCTCCTGTCAACATCACGAAACCACCATCGCATTAATTTTTCCAACAACATTGAAAAGAGCATTTATCTCTCACATTAACTTCAGTTTGAAAGACCTTAAAAAAAAAACAAGCTTATGCAACAGAAATGAGATGTGGGTTTAGAAGACCTCGGAAAGAAGATTCGGAGAAGAGATCGGATTACACCTTTTTTTTACACACTTTGACATCTATTATTTTCAAAGTCCAAATAGTCGATTCAAACCGTTCAACTGATGGATATATTAAAATGTGCTTGGAGATCAAATATTACATTTTTTTGAATTTTTTTACTATTTATTAAGATGGTTACAAAATCGTTGTTTTCAGACCATTGAAAAACAGGGATTTTGTAACCATCTTAATAAATAGTAAAAAAATTCAAAAAAATGTAAAATTTGTTCTCCAAGCATTTTAATATGGTGATCATGTTGAACGGTTTGGATTGACTATTTGAATTTTGAAATCGCAATATAGGTCTATAAAAAAAACAATGTCAAGATGTGTCAAAAAAAAGGGTGTAATTGGATCCCTCATCTTAATTTGCATATTTAGTGAAAAAAAAAAATCAAGGTGGTATTTAGAAGCTAAATATAAAAAAAATTTACGCATTTGTAAAATTGAGACTAATGCAAGTAAGGAATTGCATGTACGGGAGCTTTTATATTTTGTCATTGGACCTCTCCACCACCACCAGTACTGTGCGTCGCCACCTGAAAGCAGCATTTGGTACAGACCTTTCACACAAGAAAACTTTCATTCACAAACAGTCCATGAGAAGGAGCGGTATTGGGTTCTTCATCCCCATCTCAGACTGAGCCGAGAAACGGAGATAGGCAGCACTGGAGGAGATCGCGTCTTTCAAGTCTCAGCCGCCCAATGAAAGCATGTATACATTACAAAAAAAAAAATCTAGGAATAACTACTGACTTATGATTTTGAACTTTACTAATTAATTAATAATTAGAACAACTCAAAATTGATATACCTTGACTTAAGATGAAAATTGCGGGTGACCATAACTTTTTTGAATCGTAATATATATTCAAAAGGAAAAATATATAGAAGAACAAGTAAAACACAATTGAAATAACCACATAATATATTCAATATTAGATTCTTTTGGATCATTTCTGTGAGACAAAATATGTTAGAATTAAATCTGATCCAATTTGAAATCTTTAAAATAGCATTTTTTTTTTTTGAATGAAAATAGAGGTCAAGCCTCTAATTTATTGATAAGTGTTTTGTTACACAAGGGATGTTACAAAACAGGATACCAGATTAAAAGAAAAACAAAAAGGACCCACTCGAAGCTCAAGATGAGCAATCATATGGCGCCCATGGGCGGACCCAAAAGAAATCAAAATGCAGTAGTAAATGACAGTAAAGTATTTCTGTTGTGATCAAAGTGTTACAGCCGTTGCAATTCTTCCGCTCTGTTGAGTTCCACATGAGAATCGCCATTGGTCTCCTATCTGTACCAGAAGCTCCTGCACCGTACTTTCGGAGTTTCTAAAAATTCGGGCACACCTTTCCCTCCAAATGACAAAGCTCGCTATTAAAAACAGCGATCTTTCTCTGACCGTGTATTGCGCACTCAATATGGGATGTGCCGTTCCGTGCTGCGGCGTCCGTATGTGATATTCATTTGCCATGAGGCTGTGTACCTGACGTGACACCAGGCATCGGTCGAAGAGATGTGCTACCGTTTCCATGTCTGTTTTGCACAGAATGCAACGATTGACCATTATCATTCCTTTCTTCATTAAGTTATCAACCGTAAGTATACGGTTCAGAATCATGAGCCAAGCGAACACCTTGAATCTTGGCGGTGCCTTTAATGTCCAGATTCTGGCCATATCATCCGGGGCCGCCATGTCACCCTTAAGAGCCCGGTACGCTGTTTTCACCGTAAATACCCCATTATTTCGCCCATTTCCACCTGACCTGATCCGGAGCACCCGTGGTGTGAATGCGTGTCAATTGCAATGTAAAGCTAATTAGTTGTGCCCTAGCCGAGGAAGACATCGGCTGCCGTAGGTGGAATGACGAAGCAGCTAGCACTTGCGCCAGAGTTTGAGCATCATTATAGACAAATGAGTATAGGTCCGGGTAAACTGTTTTGACTACGCCCAATCCCCAATCATGATGCCAGAAACTAATGGTGTTGCCGCTGCCCACCACTCTTGTAATGGAGCTATTCCAAAATTGTCTGACCTCAGTGATTAATTTAGATAATGAGACTGGCATGTAATCCCCGGTGATGGCCAAGTGTTGAAACCAGGGTTTTATCAGGTTGTTTTGCGGTGCAATCCACTTCCAACACCATTTTAATAAGAGAGCATTATTAAAGGCTCTGAGGTCCGTGACTCCCAATCCCCCCAATCTTTTTGGTGTACAAACCAAGTCCCACCTTGCCAAGTGCATTTTCTTGTGGTCAGACACACCGTGCCAAAGGAAGTTACGTCTTATTTTATCAATCTCATCGATAACCCAAACAGGTATTTTTAGGCAAGACATAAAATATACCGGTAATGATGAGAGTACCCCGTTGATCAGCACTAGCCTACCCGCAATGTTGAGGTGCTTGGCCATCCAACCGGTGAGCCGGTTGTTGAACCTCTGTATGAGCGGGTCGTAGTCAATTTTAGTGAGCTTCTTGCATGACAGGGGTAAACCCAGGTATGTGATCGGTAACCGACCCAGTTTGCAGTGCATGTGCTGTGCGAGTGTCAGTCCTTGCTACTGATGGTCTTTTAGCAGAATAAGCTCGGATTTGTGGAAGTTAATCGCGAGCCCCGAGATGTGTTGAAATACCGTAAATACAATTTTTAGCATTTGTATTGATCGGATTTCAGGTTTGAGAAAGATAAGAGCATCATCAGCATATAGCAAACAAGGGTTCATATCTTGATACGGTAGACTCCATGCTCCTGTTTGTACCAATTTAGAAAGCCATCTTGTTAAAAAATCCATTGCCATAATAAATAGCAACGGTGATAGCGGGTCTCCCTGACGCACCCCTCGTCTCAAAGTAATTTTCTTCCCTATTAATCCATTTATAATGACCTTAGAAGAACCCGCTAAAACTGCGCCTCGTATCCATGCGAGCCATTTGTCCGGAAATCCCAAATGTTTCATGGCCTCAATTAGAAAGTCCCAACCGACCGTATCAAATGCCTTATGAATATCGGCCTTGAAGATTGCCATCGGTATGTCATGTTGATTGGAGTGGTGTAGCACCTGTTGAGCATACAAAAATCCTTCGGTTATTTGCCTACCCGTTACGAATCCCGTTTGAGCCGGTTGCACCAATCGCTCAATCTCGTCCTTTATCCGATTTGCCAGGATTTTAGAGAATAGCCTCTGTATGGCATGTATGAGGCTTATTGGTCTAAAATGTTGCGGTTTTGTAGGTTGGTCAATCTTTGGGATGATAGCAATGTAAGAAGAGTTTAAGGGATATAAAGAGGTCTGCTACACCGTTACTGTGTGAAACACCGCAAGAATATCTGGGACTAGAATGTCCTGAAAGGTTCGATAAAATTCTCCCGTGAAACGTCGGGCCCCGGGCTTTTATTATTTGGCCATTGGCGTATTACTTGTCTGATTTCATCCTCCGTGATATCTCTTATCGTGGCCGAGAGATCCGTAGGCTCGCGATATAAGTTAGACCAGTGCACTGTGGCCATTGGCATAGATTCTTTGCCCATTAATGCAGCAAAGAATTGAAAAAAGGATTTAGCTTTTGTTTTCTGATCAGAGTACATCGTTCCCTGATACTCAATTTCTTTGACCATGCTGCCTCTTTTTCTTGCCGAAGCCATGGCATGAAAGTATTTGGTTCCCCTGTCCCCTTCCAATTCCCATTTAATTTTTGCACGTTGCCTCCATGTATCTTCCTCAATGAGAGTAAGATGTGCGTATCTTTCCTTGATGAGTTTGTAAACAATTTTTTCCAGAGTTGTGAGAGACCTCAACTCATTGACCTGGTCAGCCCAGCCAAAATATTCCCTACATGTAGCAATTTGTCTCTTCATTGTGCCCATTCGGTCTCTTGCCCAAGTCTGAATTGCCTTGGTGAGCGCGGTGTATTTTACATGTAGATGGTGCGGAGTCGTGGCCGTTTGACCTTGGTGCCATGTATCATTCACCAACTGTTGTAGTTGTGGAGATCTTAGCCATGAGTTTTCAAACCGAAAGAAGTTGGTCTTCATGTACTGTGTTGTTGCCGTGTATAATATGGGACAGTGGTCGGAGGATGTGTTCGGTAAAGAATGTTGGTCGGATGCTGGATATAATGCATTCCACTCCGTTGATATTAGAAATCGGTCAAGTCTAGCCATGGCCGCTTGATGCTGTCCGTTAGATCTTGACCATGTGTACTTGCGACCTTGCAAAGGCAAGTTGATGAGGCCCATTGATGAGATGGCTTGAGAAAATGTATTAGTCTGGCTCGAGTTATGCGATTTGTTCCTGTCAGTTGGTTGTATAGTAAAATTGAAGTCGCCGCATACCACCCATGGAGTGTTATTAACCGGCTTGATGTGTTGAAGGTCATCCAGAAATTGCTGCCGGAGCACAGTTTCACACGGACCGTAGACCCCCGTGATGTAGAACTGCTGCCCGTCCTCTCTATTTGCTAGCAAGACAGTTACTGTGAAAGTTCCTATATGGCAATCAATTTCTTCAAACCTTCTTTCTGTCCACGCCATTAGAATCCCTCCCCTTGTCCCATTTGCATTTAGCATTTTTGCCCTTCTCAAATTATTCCCACAAATTTCCCTGACCAATGAATTATCCATGTGAGCAATTTTTGTTTCCTGAAGGCACACTATGCACGGCCTCTCAGCCATTATAGTTTGCTTAATTTCCACTCTCTTCTGTCTATTGTTCAAGCCCCGTACATTCCAGGAGAGAATTTTAATTTTGGATTTGTAATTCATGAGGGCAGTGGTAACAACAAGAAATAGCTAGTAATTGGCATTAGATTTATAGTGAAAGGATGGTACAACACCGGCCAACGGCCTACATCCGGATCACCATAATTGAATTTACTTTCTAACTTGCAACCTCCACCTTCAATCAGTTCTAACCTATTCCACCAAAAAGAAGAAGAATAAAGCAGAGCCTTTCTCCTCCATGCTCTTACATGATCCATACTAACAAAATAAAAAAACCCTTCTTTGTATGACCAAAACATTTGAAAATAAAATAAACTACTAAATATGACACGCAGCCCTTGCGCTAATTCCCTGGTGCGGTGTGTGGCACCATTGCCGCGCTGATTACTTGTGCTTGCAGGGTATCTTCAAGCTCAATTCCAGCCGTTGCAATAAGCAGTTCCGCCTGAGAGTCTGATATCGGATCCTTGCTGTGCATGTAGACCAAGCTGGGTGGGGTCGCCGGTTTGGCCTTAACATGTTTCTTTTTCTTTGGCTGGGCCTCATACCCCAGGACCCTTTGAGCTCTCTCCAGCATAGGGACATACGGGCCATCCATTTTCCTTTTAATTCTTGGGCTGCGACGGGCCTCCGAAATCGGTGTTATGATTGGGCTGCAGATCTCTTCCACCTGTGTTGGGCCTTGCATTTCGAAGCCCGGCGGTTCATCAATTGTGAGACTTGGTGGACCCTGCGTTTTGGGCTGAATGTCCTCCTGTAGAAGAGATATTTTCCCTCGGGCCAAGCGTGCATTCCAGCTGTTGTGCATCATTTCTCCTTGTACAATACATCTCCCATCTATCTCTATCTCATTAATACCCATCCCATTAGTGTCTATCTCTCTACCCACCTTCTGCATCCCTACTCTAGTCCCTCTCCCCCTACAACGGTCAATTTGCAAAAGGTATGATTTGACTGCAGCCATTTAATGCCCCTCATGCTCTGAAAGAGGTTTGACTCAGGGACCGAAATTTTGAATTTTTCCACAAACGATCCCATGCATATTGTAACAGTAGATCCCATTGCTATGGTCGTCGGTGTTGCCAACTCCTGGTCCTTCTTCTTAACCATGGTCGTCGATGTTACCACCTCCTGGTCCTTCTTCTCAGGCAGGACGTTATTGATGAAAGGTTGATCATGGGATGGCCCTGGTAGTTTCATGATCTGCACTAGCCGTTTAATTTTTTCCTCCGTGCTGTTATCCTTTTGTTTGAGCAGGATATAACTGGTGTCCTTTTCTTTCACCGCACCCGTTTGATTTGGTCTGGTCTGTGTATTTGGTTTGACCGGCGGAGTGGCCTTTGGCATCCAGACTCCTTTGTTTCTACGGTTGAGCTGGTCCGTCCCCGTGCTGTACGACCTTGCCGCCCACGGGTGTGCATTAGAGTCTTCACTGCTTGTATCGGTGTACGGGTTAGGTGTCGGTTGCACCCGCTGTTGCCGAGGTTGAGTCCTTCTAGTCGGTTGCCTTGTTTGTGCCGTGTCCGGTGGAGGCGGGAAATGAAGCGGAGGATCCATCCTCCAAGTGAGCAATTTCACCCTTACGCGTTTGTCGAAGTCTCCCATTTTTGCCTTAAGGTATTTGGGAATATGCCGGGGATGCTTGGTTGCCACCTGTACTGTGATATGTTCCAGCTGCCGCGCTTGCAAACCATACGGCATGATGGTCTTCACCGTCCTAATTCTTGCAGTAAACCGGTTTATTCCTTCATTATTCTACATGTGTAGAGGGACCCCAATAAACCGAACCCAAGCCTCATACCTGGGTGGGTGAAACTACATTCCATCTGTAGGCATCCATGCACGTAGAGCAAACTGAGCTCCCAGAGCTGGTATCGCATATGGGCCCTCCTGAACCACCGCATCCCTCAGTAGTTCATTCTGACATATCAGAAGGGAGATATTTCTGCCCGTCGTCTCCACGCGGTATGATGATGCCAAACCACCGTGAATGTGTGCCAGTGTCCTTTTTACCCCGTCTATGAACGCCGGTGAGTGAACTCCTATCTGTAGTTCAACCCATGCCGCACTCTCTAGATATTGGTTGGCCGGCCTGAGTGGTTGGTGGGCAGGGAGAAAGACATCTTCTTCTTCGGGTCGTTCGTTCCAAAACGGTTCCAAGTTTTCTTCATTCATTTTGTGTTGTTTTGGTTTAACAGCCTCTGCGTATGTTTGTGAGTTTCTGAATGTAGAATGAAATTTTGGTTGTGCTTTGGTGTGGGGAGGCTTGGGTTTTATATTGCATCTATAGGAAACGTGACCCAGCTGTAGACATTTATGACATCTAAGTGGTTCCCTGCACTGTGCTATCTGATGGTGCTTGGAGAGACACCTAAAACATTTATTCCTGTTGAAGGAAGAATAAATGTTTTTCTCCAGTTTGGCTTGGTTTTTGCGTAAGTTGATGTTGCATTTTGCGTGTCCCTGTCGCTGTTGTTGAGGTATGCCCTGTCGTCTCCTTCTGACTGTCTGCCATCCTTCGTCATTATCTTCTTTGTTGAGATGTTGCTGATCGCCATTGGTTGCTCTCCAAATCGCCTTGTTTTCGCCTGGGTGCCTCGGTTTTTGCACCATCTTTCCTCCTCTCAGACTCTTAAAATAGCATTGATATGTAACGGGTGCAATTTCAATTTAGGTTAAAGAGCCAAATACCAAATTCCTAAATTAACTAGCAATTGCAATTCCTAAACTCAAAACTCCGTGCAAGAAAAAGAATTAAAATACACAGCGGAAGCATTAGTTACTTACTTGGATCCATGCTTTGCAATCTCACTTGCAAACTTCACTTGATACGAGTTGACTTGAGATGGTGCTTGATTGGTACGCTTTCGAGTCCTTCCAAGCAAGCCCTGGTGCCTTTCTTCTCTCTCGAGTCACGAACGGAGCTCAAGAGTATTATTCTCTAATGGAGGGAGAAATTAATAATTTGTTGTCAATATACGTCTTTTTAACTTATCATGGGTCATCTTGCCCTAAAAACTTTAACAATAATGTTCTAGAGGGAACAATATTGTTTGGCAAGATGAGGCATGTACTCCTAATTGCGTCTTAATAAGGTTTTGAAATCATGTATCTGTTTATTTTGGGACGTATCCTAATTGAAAACTACTCGTCCTAAATATACATATATATATATATACATATTTAACTAATTCATATATATATACATATATATATACATATTGTAAATATAAATATACATATATAAATATACATATATATATACATATTATAATTAATTTACAGCTACTCCTAATTCCAGATTTGGCTGTTTTCGCATAAAAGGCACAATTCAAAATATCCAACTCTGGAAATTTCAGCATATTCTGGAAATTTTGGCACAATTCAAGAAGGTTCCCTGTCAGTTCAGATTTTCTTTGCCAAATTTCCAAAAAAAAAAATAGATATCTTGCAAAAGCGAGAGATCTCTTGTCAAGTCAATTTGTGCGCACATATCAAAAATTACCAAAATATAATTTTGAATCATGATTTTGTGAATCAAAAAAAAATTCTTACATCAGTTTATGATGTGTGGATGAAGATTCAAAAATAAAACAGAGATTTTAGATTGTTTTAATAGGGTAAACAAAAATGACAAAACCAGTACAGCACTGGATTTTCCTGTATCCAGTTTTCTGTTTTTGTTAAGATTCAAAATAGCATATCTCGAATTTGGCTGAATGGATTTTTGTGTGCCACATATCATTAGAAAGATAATGAAATCTAGTTTCTGGAAAACTATATTTTGTAATACAAAAATATTACGGATTTTGTGTAAAATTAAAAATTACAGAGATTGAAATGTAATTTTCTCACAAAATAATAAACAATTTTTTGTGTTCTTTATATTTCCAGAAAGGTGGTCAAGTCTAGTTTTCAAAAAATGTATGGCTTGAATGTTAATTCGGTACACACAATCTTGGACATAGAAAACATTGACTGGTGCGCAGTATAGGCGTATCAAACAGATTTTTATATGACGCACAAATTAAATCAGAAATTAATAAAAAAAAAAATCCTAGATCTTGACACGGAGGTGGCTCTGATACCACTTGTAAGGGGTGCAATTTCAATTTAGGTTAAAGAGCCAAATACCAAATTCCTAAATTAACTAGCAATTACAATTCCTAAACTCAAAACTCCGCGCAAGAAAGAGAATTAAAATACACAGCGGAAGCATTAGTTACTTACTTGGATCCATGCTTTGCAATCTCACTTGCAAACTTCACTTGATACGAGTTGACTTGAGATGGTGCTTGATTGGTACGCTTTCGAGTCCTTCCAAGCAAGCCATGGTGCCTTTCTTCTCTCTCGAGTAACGAACGGAGCTCAAGAGTATTATTCTCTAATGGAGGGAGAATAAGGTGGCTATGCACAACACATGTGCCCTAAAAATTTTCTTACCCGGATTGCTTGGAGACCCAGCGCCTTTTATACTAGTGAAAATGTATCTTTGAGAGATCTTATAATTCATGTCAAAAATTATACATAATATATGACATATTTTCTCAAAGATATTCGTTTGTGCATTTTTTGTAACCAATCAAATATGCATAACATATTTTCCTTTTCTATTCAATTATACAAATCAATTATATTTGGCTGACAAACAAATCGTATATTTGATTGATATAATTGATCAAATATGCATATTATAATTAAACCAGCTGTCGTAACCAACTGTCATAATATGCATAACATTTTTGGCCCATTTTGTTTGGTATCTTGGTCCAATCAATTGATTAGGCCCAAACAATAATTCTTACATTTATCACTAATTATAATTGGTCCATCAACAATTATAATTAATTTACATTATGTTCTATATGCATTCGTGCCCCAAAACTTAGCGAAATTACGTACTATGCCATTATTTCAGTCAATCACATTTAGGCATATCTTATATTATTCCTCATAATATTATTGACAGTATGTGATATATTAATCATATAACACGTACTCCAAACTTAATTAATTGGAATTGACGTCTCAATTCCAACAATCTCCCACATGGACAAGTGTGGTCCTTTTGATTACATATATCTGAATCTGCGCAGATTACTTTAACTTTTCTGTCTTTCTTTTCGTACTTTCTCAAACAATTCGGTCCACTAATCATACCAACAAGGGACTTAAACGACAGTTGTCACATTTACTTCGTGACTTTATCGATTGAAATCACAATGCCAAATATAATTAGATGATATGAATTAGTTTTGGTCATATAGTTCAGAAATTACACGAAGGTGTGATTATACATGCCTATTTCCGAATGGGTCACCCTTATTATTTACTTTAGTGAGGTCAAAACTTTTAAAGAGAGAAACTAATTGAGACTCAAAATATAATTTGCATATATCAAAACTTATTACAAATTACATTGCATAGAACTTTAAAATAAAATCAGACTCCCGCATTTTCCTTAACTATCATAAACATGCACTACACCCATATGAGCAACATGCTCATGAAACTTCTTAGGCGGTAGTCCTTTTGTAAGGGGATCTGCTATCATGGAGTCTGTACCTATATGTTCTATTTCCAACTCATTGTTTTGTACTCTCTCTTTTACAGCCAGAAACTTGATTTCTATGTACTTGGACTTAGTCGAGCTTCTGTTGTTGTTTGCATAGACTACAGCTGAATTGTTGTCACACAGCAGTTTCAACGGCTTCTTGATAGAAGGAACAACTTTCAGCCCAGTGACAAAATTCTTGATTCATAATCCATGGTTCGAGGCTTCGTAGCATGCAATAAACTCGGCTGCCATTGTGGAAGGTGCTGTCAATGTCTGTTTAGCACTTTTCCACGACACAACGTCACCTGCCATCATGAAGATGTATCCTAGTGTTGACTTCATGCTATCCACGCATCCTGCGAAATCAGAGTCGGTATATGCTATGACCTCCAGCTTCTCCGACCTCCGATATGTGAGCATAAAATTTCTGGTTCGCTTTAGGTATCTGAGTACTCTCTTGGCTGCCTTCCAGTGTTCCATACCTGGGTTGCTTAAGTATCGCCCTAGCATTCCAGTGATGAAGGCTATGTCTGGTCTCGTGCACACTTGAGCATACATGAGACTGCCTACAACGGATGCGTAAGGGATGTCTTTCATGACTTCCTTTTCTGGATCAGTTTTGGGACATTGATCTAGACTGAATTTGTCTCCTTTTGAAACAGGGGTATCTCCTGCTTTACAGACTTTCATGCTATACCTACTCAAGATTTTATCGATATAATTTCTTTGGGATAGTCTCAAAATACCTTCGGATCTGTTCCTCAGTATTTCTATCCCTAGAACAAATGAGGCATCACCAAGATCTTTCATCTCGAAGTTTCTAAATAGAAAGTTTTTGGTTTGATGCAACATGTCTTTATCGTTACTTGCAAGTAGTATGTCATCAACATATAAGACCATAAATGTAAATTTACTCCCACAGAACTTAAGGTATATGCATTCATCAACTAAGTTAGATTTGAAATCAAATGAACTAACTATGTCATGAAATTTTAAGTACCACTGTCGAGATGCCTATTTGAGCCCATAAATGGATTTCTTTAGTCGGCAAACCATGGACTTTGGGTCACCGATCACAAAGTTTTTCGGTTGCCTCATATAAATTGTTTCATTAATGTCTCCATTTAGAAATGCTGTCTTTACATCCATTTGATGGAGCTCAAGGTTGTAATGCGCTACTAGTGCCAGTATAATTCTCAAGGAATCTTTTGAAGAAACTGGAGAGAAAGTTTCCTTATAATCAATGCCTTCTTTCTATGTGAAACCTTTTGCGACAAGACGTGCTTTGTATTTTTCAACATTGCCTTTAGAATCCCATTTGGTTTTAAATATCCATTTGCAACCAACGGGTTTCTTGCCTTTAGGCAACGGAATGATATCCCAAACGTCATTGTCATACATAGATTTCATCTCTTCATTCATGACATTAATCCACATTTGAGAATTAGAACTTTCCACAGCTTGTTTGATATTAACAGGATCATTTTCAAACATGC
This sequence comes from Carex kokanica, assembly GCA_025461125.1. Taxonomy (NCBI): domain Eukaryota; kingdom Viridiplantae; phylum Streptophyta; class Magnoliopsida; order Poales; family Cyperaceae; genus Carex; species Carex kokanica. Next base: position 577,358 of record JAJGRX010000093.1, on the reverse strand, counting down.
CAATGTCAAACTCATGTTCTTGAAGATATGCATAATCCTTCGATTGTGTAGATCTTTTCTCTTTAGTAGATCTTCTTACTGGTTCTATTATTTCATGAGGAACAGGTTCGTGAACATCATTACCAACTTCCGGATCTCACACAGGCTCAGGGCCACTGACATCGTTCATAACAACGTCATTATTTGAGTTTGATTCGGGTCCATTTGTATTCACGTTATCCTGCGGAATTTGAGTAGGGAGTGTAGTTTGACTATTGACATGAGATGCATTTTCAAGGCTTACCGGTACTGGAATAGTGACAGAGTCCGGACAGAGGCCCGAAGTATCATCAGGAATAGTGACTAAACCTGGACGGAGGCCCGAGGAGTAATCACTATCCCTTTCTTCCTCGAAAATGTTATTCATGGTCATATCTCCCCCTGCAAACTCATTATCCTAAATTTTTTTCGCATTACCGGACTCGAAAATTGTGTGTTATGTTGGAACATAAAATTTGTACCCTCTGGATCTTTCAGGATATCCAATAAAATAACAACTAACTATTCTTTCATCCAGTTTCCTTCTGTCGGCTTGTAAGGTCTAGCCTCTGCTGGACATCCCCAAATCCGGATGTGACTTAGGTTGGGCTTACGTCCAAACCAAATCTCATATGGGGTTTTGTTAGTTGCTTTAGTTGGAACTCTGTTTATAATATAAGCTGCAGTCTTTAAGGCTTCTCCCCACAAATTCTCAGGTAGAGTCGTACGAGTAATCATACTTCTCACCATGTCTTTGAGAGTGCGATTGCGCCTTTCAGCAACACCATTCATTGCAGGTGAACCTGGCAATGTATACTGTGGTACAATTCCGCATTCCTTTTAAGTATTTTGCGAAGGGTCCTGGACATTGTTCTCCTGATCCATCATATCTGCCGTAGTATTCACCACCACGATCAGATCTGACAGCCTTTATGCGTTTGTTAAGTTGTAACTCAACTTCCGCTTTAAAACTTTGGAACATGTCTAATGCTTCAACCTTTCTTTAATCAAGTAAATATAGCCATATCTTGAATAGTCATCTATGAAGGTGATAAAATACCGGTGACCATTTCTAGTGGCATTTGGAAAAGGACCACAGATATCGGTATGTATCAATTCTAAGACATCATTACATCTTTTGGCTTCATACTTGCGTTTATTAGTTTGTTTTTCCTTTATGCAATTTACACATTCATTTAAGTTTGTGAAATCTAAAGGTTTGAGAATATCATTGGATACAAGTCGTTCGATTATTTTCATAGAAATATGTCCCAAACGCTTGTGCCATAATGCAACTGAATTCTCATTAGTTAATTTACGTTTTCTGTTATCAATATGTAGAGCTTCTAAGTGTGAAGTGTCTAATTCAAGAAAATAAAGAACCAGAAACAACTTGTTTTGAATTCTGATATAAACTGAAATTTCCATTACCAAAAGAACATACATAGCCATTTTTGTCCAAATAGGAAATAGAAATTAGGTTCCTTCTGAAAGAAGGAACCACTAATGCATCAAAATACAAATAAAACCCAGTCCTACATAATAATCTAAATTTTCCAATGCCTTCAACTTCGACTTTCCTCCCGTCCCCTACATAGATGTAGGGTTCGGCCTTATTTGGCTTGCGGAGGTATAGGCAGCCATGCATAGATATATTGATGTTAGATGTTGCACCTGAATCTAACCACCAAGAATATCTTGATACAGTACTTAAATTAACTTCAGAACAAACTAAAGCAGAGCACATACCTTTCTTCTTTAACCACGAGTGGTAGTTGGTACAGTGAATTTTGATGTGCCCAGGCTTCTTGCAAAAGTGACAGATGATCTGATCTCCCGATTTCGCAGGAGTATTGTCCTTCTTCTGTTTCTTAGCATTGTCTGCAGCTTCTATAGCGGGTCCTTTTCCCTTAGAATTCTTGTGCTTAGACTTATTCTTATTCTTAGAGCCAGTACTAGATGTTGCAACATGGGCCTCCTCTCTCTTAGCTATCTTCTGTCTCTCTTCCTCCTGCACCAGCTGAGCTTCAAGCTCAGTTACTGACCAAGTTTCCTTGATGCAGTTGTAAGTCATACTGAATTGACTGTATGAGGAGGGGAGAGACATACAAATATATTCTATGAGAAGGTCATCTGAGATGTCAAAACTATGCGACTTAAGTGCACGTTGGAGCTTAACCATCTCAGTAATGTGCTCTCTAATTCCAGTCTTGCCCTTGTACTTCAGAGTATTGAGTTTGACCATGAGTGTACGAATGTCTGCCTTTTTACTCATGGCAAACTTTTCCTCTAGAGTTTTAATGTAGTCCTTAGCACCAGAATCTTTTTCAGGTACATAACCTTGAAGTGTTTCGTTGGTTGTCAACTTGATGATCATGCAACACATCCTGTCATTATGATCCCAACCCTCAATGTCAGCCTTTTCAGTAGGAGTTTCCTCCCCTTGCTTGGCTGGCTTTGGTCGATCATAACGTAAGGCACGATCATATTTCATCATCCCTAGAAACAGCCTCAGTTTTGATTCCCATTGCTTATAATTTGATCCATTGAGATAAGGAATTTGACTTATGGCAGTCATGTTGCCTAGAATTTTTTTTTTTTTTTTTTAACAAGAGAACTATTAGATTATGCATCACAATTTTTAATCATAATTTCAAAGGTTTATTAAGAGGCTTTGACAAAAGACCTAGAAATTCTCCATTTAAATTTCATATTAACCAACAATACTAGCCAGCATGAGGCCCCGGAGGGAGCAGTCAGTACTCTTAGGTATTGTGGTGTTATGCACAAGTATTAAATGAACCTCTGTCGCTCTACCGGAGGGCAGATTGACATACCCACATGCTAATGACCAGGCCAGTCAAGTGGGCGAGGTGAGTCACAAACGGACTACTTAAGTACCAAAACCCCAAATGCTTTTCTTAGACATCACTAGCACACAGTATCTCATTTCCTTTCTTGATGCACCTTACTTTATGTATATTAAACAACTAACTTTGTTTAATTAATCCTCCGGAGGGAGAAATTAATAATTTGTTGTCAATATACGTCTTTTTAACTTATCATGGGTCATCTTGCCCTAAAAACTTTAGCAATAATGTTCTAGAGGGAACAATATTGTTTGGCAAGATGAGGCATGTACTCCTAATTACGTCTTAATAAGGTCTTGAAATCATGTATCTGTTTATTTTGGGACGTATCCTAATTGAAAACTACTCGTCCTAAATATACATATATATATACATATTTAACTAATTCATATATATATATATATATATATATATATATATATATATATATATATATATATATATATAGAGCTGGGCTATGGTGAGTTGCGAAGTAAGATGTCATTTTTACTTCACGCTCATATTTTTATTTTGAAAATCCAAACGACCGATCCAAACCGCTCAACATGTTCTCCATATTGAAATGTGCTTGGAGACCAAATTTTATATTTTTTGGAATTTTTTTACTATTTATTAAGCCACTTTGAAAATCGCTGATCGAATGGTCCAGAATTTTTTACTGTTTTTTACTGTTCACCCGGATCTGAGATTTTCAAAGTGGCTTAATAAATAGTAAAAAAATTCCAAAAAATATAAAATTTGGTCTCCAAGCACATTTCAATATGGAGAACATGTTGAGCGGTTCGGATCGGTCGTTTGGATCTTCAAAATGGAGTATGAGCGTGAAGTAAAACGACGTTTTACTTCACAACTCACCATAGTCAATCTCTATATATATATATACATATTATAAATATAAATATACATATTATAAATATACATATATATACATATTATAATTAATTTACAGCTACTCCTAATTCCAGATTTGGCTGTTTTCGCATAAAAGGCACAATTCAAAATATCCAAATCTGGAAATTTCAGCAAATTCTGGAAATTTTGGCACAATTCAAGAAGGTTCCCTGTCAGTTCAGATTTTCTTTGCCAAATTTCCAAAAAAAAAAAATAGATATCTTGCAAAAGCAAGAGATCTCTTGTCAAGTCAATTTGTGCGCACATATCAAAAATTACCAAAATATAATTTTGAATCATGATTTTGTGAATCAAAAAAAAATTCTTACATCAGTTTATGATGTGTGGATGAAGATTCAAAAATAAAACAGAGATTTTAGATTGTTTTAATAGGGTAAACAAAAATGACAAAACGAGTACAGCACTGGATTTTCCTGTATCCAGTTTTCTGTTTTTGTTAAGATTCAAAATATCATATCTCGAATTTGGCTGAATGGATTTTTGTGTGCCACATATCATTAGAAAGATAATGAAATCTAGTTTCTGGAAAACTATATTTTGTAATACAAAAATATTACGGATTTTGTGTAAAATTAAAAATTACAGAGACAACAACAATCTGTTTTCAGAATTGAAATCCAAGATTGAAATGTAATTTTCTCACAAAATAATAAACAATTTTTTGTGTTCTTTATATTTCCAGAAAGGTGCTCAAGTCTAGTTTTCAAAAAATGTATGGCTTGAATTTTAATTCGGTACACACAATCTTGGGCATAGAAAACATTGACTGGTGCGCAGCATAGGCGTATCAAACAGATTTTTATATGACGCACAAATTAAATCAGAAATTAATAAAAAAAAAAATCCTAGATCTTGACACAGAGGTGGCTCTGATACCACTTGTAAGGGGTGCAATTTCAATTTAGGTTAAAGAGCCAAATACCAAATTCCTAAATTAACTAGCAATTGCAATTCCTAAACTCAAAACTCCGCGCAAGAAAAAGAATTAAAATACACAGCGGAAGCATTAGTTACTTACTTGGATCCATGCTTTGCAATCTCACTTGCAAACTTCACTTGATATGAGTTGACTTGAGATGGTGCTTGATTGGTACGCTTTCGAGTCCTTCCAAGCAAGCCCTGGTGCCTTTCTTCTCTCTCGAGTCACGAACGGAGCTCAAGAGTATTATTCTCTAATGGAGGGAGAATAAGGTGGCTATGCACAACACATGTGCCCTAAAAATTTTCTTACCCGGATTGCTTGGAGACCCAGCGCCTTTTATACTAGTGAAAATGTATCTTTGAGAGATCTTATAATTCATGTCAAAAATTATACAGAATATATGACATATTTTCTCAAAGATATTCGTTTGTGCATTTTTGGTAACCAATCAAATATGCATAACATATTTTCCTTTTCTATTCAATTATACAAATCAATTATATTTGGCTGACAAACAAATTGTATAATTGATTGATATAATTGATCAAATATGCATATTATAATTAAACCAGCTGTCGTAACCAACTGTCATAATATGCATAACATTTTTGGCCCATTTTGTTTGGTATCTTGATCCAATCAATTGATTAGGCCCAAACAATAATTCTTACATTTATCACTAGTATTAGTTGAATTAATTATAATTGGTCCATCAACAATTATAATTAATTTACATTATGTTCTATATGCATTCGTGCCCCAAAACTTAGCGAAATTACGTACTATGCCATTATTTCAGTCAATCACATTTAGGCATATCTTATATTATTCCTCATAATATTATTGACAGTATGTGATATATTAATCGTATAACACGTAGTCCAAACTTAATTAATTGGAATTGACGTCTCAATTCCAACATGATATACATTTAAACAGTTTAATTAAAATATTTTCCTGCAAGAGAGATTCTCAATAAACTACTTGCAAGGACTTCTAAGAAACTTTTCTTAATTGATAATTAGGTTGTGATCGCATATACGATAAAACACTGTAAAACATCAATCGACTGTGGCTGTACCTGAAAAATCTCACATATATGCAACAAGTAGTACTAGTTAAAATGAGAAAGGATATGCAATATGCCTAACAGTCAACAATAATTTAACATGAATTCAGATCCTCCTCAGTACCGTAATATGGAATCTTTTAAAATTAGTGGATCTGGACCGTTCTTTTTAACTTGGCACGAATCTGAAAGCAAACTAATACTGCCCCTGCGCTAGCCCGAATCTCAAAGTGGCTGGAAGTTAATCTTAAACCGTAAAGTAAGGAGAATCTTTTACGGTACCTGGGAGGATACTTTTCCATTTAACATCCCACTCGGATTCAACAATAGAATAACGAGGTTCTTAATAAGTAAAAGTACTTCATAACTTAATGCAGCTACATAAACCGGAAATCGGAAATAGCCTCAAAATACGTCAGTCACTTCAAATAACTAAATTCATATAAATTTGTCTTTATTCTCATAAGGAGCAAATAGCTCCGAAATTTTTTTTAGTTACCACGGAAAAAAATCAAAATTAATTGATTACCACCCAATTCGGGATATTTCAAATCATACCACTAACGAGGACTATGTTCGCACACCAGTCTGGGCAGGTGCACCCTTGCGATTTAAATCCAAACTAATATTAGAGAGTCCCGTGCGATATATGCATGATCCGGATTGGTCCGAATTCTAATCGTTCGGTCAGGAAATTAGCTCAAATGGTACATTAGTGTAGAGGATACGGATTCGAACAATTGCACAATTTTTTAACTGGCCGATGCAAATCAAACAATTGCTCGACTCTAAAGAAACACTTATAGTGCTTTGCACCACGTGTGAGGGACTCCTGCTAAGCAGATCAATATGAAACAGATAACTAAGCATTATCAAAATTACCGCATTTATATTGAGACTTATACTACCAAGCAAGTACATCCCAAAAATTGCAATTTAATTAAGCAACAAAACGTAACACATGCAGCAAGTAGTACTAGTTAAAATGAGGAAGGATATACAATATGCCCAACTGCCAACAATAATATAACATCCCACTCGGATTCAACAATAGAATAACGAGGTTCTTAATAAGTAAAATTACTTCATAACTTAATGCAGCTACATAAACCGGAAATAGGAAATTACAACAACAACAACAAAAAATAAAAACAAACTTAACAGTATAATGAAAATTCAACTGGCACCAACTTCTAGTGTAGACCTTAAACAAGTACAGAGTACATGAAATCATTCTCAAGATCCACAAGCCTTTGCAGAAAACTCGGAATCGGAGGCATCAAAACTTCAACAACACCCTCCAACATGTGAACAACTTCTCGCATGGTTGGTCTATCTATTTCCATCTCTTGAATGCACCAACAAGCAACCTTACAAGCTATGTTTAGCTGCCCCATGTCGGCATTTCCCTGCAACCTATCATCTAACAGGCACACAATCTCTCCTTGTCTAGTTTTCATAGCAGCATAAAGAGGGAAGTAAGTGCATTCTGGATTTTGGAATTTCTCAGTATTTCTCTTCCCTGATATGATTTCGAAAAGCATCATGCCGAAACTATAGACATCGGCTTTTTTTGTAATCGGTTGCCCACAAATCCATTCGGGTCCAAGATAGCCAATTGTTCCTCTCATTGTTGTTAATGCTCTGCTAAAATCTCTACCCAGTAGTTTTGCCATACCAAAATCGGCAACTTTAGGACAAAAGTTGGTATCGAGAAGTATATTCCCAGGCTTAATGTCACAATGAATAATGCAGTCTCTACATTCCTCATGCAAATAAGTTAAACCTCCTGCAATTCCAACCATTATTTCGAAACGGGTGTTCCAGTTTAAACCATCACCTTGATTTGAAAAGAGATGAGAATCTAAAGAACCATTTGGCATGTACTCATACACCAACGACCATCTAGTGCCTTCGGAACAAAATCCAAGAAGTTTGACAAGGTTTATGTGCTGAATTATTCCTATTGTTTGCACCTCCGTTCTGAACTGCTTCTCGTGAAAGCAAGCATTTTTCATTCTCTTAACAGCCACAACAGTTGAATTTGGTAATGATCCCTTGAAAACACTACCAAAGCCTCCTTCTCCAAGCTTGTGAAAGAAATTCTTGGTGATACTTTTTGTTTCTGCATATGAAAATGCTACCAGTTGGTCCCCAGTTATATCCTTTTGGTTGAAGATAAGGCAAATTGCTTTGCGCTTCCAAGAAACCAATAACCCAACAACCAATAAGGTTGCAACCCCTATGACTGACATAATGATAAATCGATGTGGTTGATAACTATGTTTGGGTGCTGCAATTTGAAGACGAATGTTCATTTTATATCCATTCTGATAGTCACCTCTTAGGATAGTGTTTTTTAGTTCTTCATACCATAGGCTACAGTTATTCTGATAAGAATAAGCAGTACAAGAGCAATTACTGCGACATGCTGCAGCACACTCAGTTTCGTCTTTTAGCACAAGCAATTGGGGATCATGAGGATACTTATATATGTTATCTATTTTAAGGAATACATCATCAAAACTGGACCTCCTATTAATTTGACAATTGAGTGATATATCTCTTGAACAACCGTCACCGTAGTTTCCGTATCCCCACCAAGCTTCTGGATTTGTAGGATGGAAATAATCAGGACAAGAGCATTTATATGGGATACCAGCTGAGTAGAAGCTAGATGGACCACAAACTGAATCAGTACTAGACCATAGAGTATTAAAATTGGAAGGATCATTAACCCAAAACATGCTAACGAACCCATCATAATCTAATTGTATGAATGTATGATTTTTGTTGGGAACATTAAATGTCACCAAACCATTTCCATCATCCACTATATCAATTAATTGTGGAAATATACCATGTATAGAATTTCTATATGGAACTGTAATAATAAACCCCCTATCTCTACTTGGATCTAACTCCAAAGTGGACTCAATAGAACCTGAATAATGATCAACCAATGTGAGGTAAATATTCTTTCTGGTGGACGCATTAAATCCAAGCGGTGCTCCCGGGAACCAAGTATCAGTTGGGTGATCAAAACTCTGCCATACTATTTTAGAAATACTAACATCTTCCTTCAGTACAAGATTGCCGGTATCAAGCAGAACTGCAGTGGTAGATGTTGTTTCATCCGATCTTGTCAGATTTGTTGACCATATCAGTTTTTGAGATTGGGTCAGTACTAAATCGCCAGTAGAAGAAATATGCAGTTTGGAATTGTGAATAGGATTGCCTCTATTAGCAACCCACAACATAGTATCAGGAAAGATTACAAGCCGAATCCCCAAATAGTGGTAATTAGACCCGACATAATCAACAAAAAGGCCAAGTTCATAGATACCATCTTTGGAAACTAAGGTTTGGTTTCCAGAAAGAGTCTGACCTGAGAGGAGGGTGTCGCCGGCTTTACAGAGACGACTTCCCATGATGAAGATGATGATTGTTAAAATGAAAAGTGTCATCGGCCGAGGTTTTCCGTCTCTGTGAGTTCTTCTTTGATCAAAATTATCCACAAAGGGATAAAGCATTCTCTTTTCTCTCAAAGTAAAAAAGGATGGGAAAGTATTATGTATTTAACCAAAGGGTTTGGTGTGTATAAGAAGGGTGCAACACACAATGACACACACACACTTTTTCCTACAATAAGAGAAGGCCACTCTTTCTCTACACAGAGGGATGCTTCAAATCTATAATAGTTTGACATTTATGATTTATAGATGATTGCCGCAGTCACATTTGAATGAATGCCTGGTTCCTGTTATCTCTTTGACTCGTGAATAGAGAAAAAAGAAGGTATAAGTAATTTGAAATATAGTTGCTCAAAGTCATATAAGATCAGAGATTTGATGTTAGAGGGCTTTGATTATTCGCTTAGTACTTAAGTCCTTGACAAGACAATTTGACAAGCATTTATGTAGTACGTAATTGATTTAAAAAGAATATCAAATTAGAAACATAATTGGGCGAACTACAAAAATTTCCTGTCATTTTCTAGAAAGGCGTTAGTCAAGTCAATTAAAGAGATGTGTGATAACCTATTAATTAAATCAGCATGCATACAGTACAAAAATAATTCCTAATAAATTTTCATTAATTATACACATTTGCAGTCAGTTCTCATCTACACACGATTTACTTAATTAAAAAAAAGGATGAGCGTGAGACGATATATTCAGCTCCCAAACAATTACTGGACGCATCAAGTTTTGTAATAAATCCTCGCGGAGAACAATTATATGAAAGTGAATCAGATTTGACTTGAGAGCAGCGCAGTACCTGAGAAAAGAAAAGTCAAAGTACTAGTCACTAGAGCAAATAAATTCAACAATTACTAGTGTAATGATTTAGATTCGACTTTGAATAATTCAACAAATAAATTCTTCAAAAAGTCTATAAAAAATTCCAACAAGGAAAACGACTGCTCCTATTAAAATAGCAAGAGTGCCTTTGTTAACCTTCGTTCACATTATAAACAAGTCACTACAGCAAAATAGGGTATCAGCGACCGGAGATGGCCGGTCGCAAAAAGCTGGTCACTGATACTCGCGTAATGACGTCACCGGTCGCTCATTGATGTCATCTCCAACTTTTCAAAACTAGCAACTAATCGGGACCACTTTTAAGTCTGTAAATTGTTCATCACCAATTATGTAAACCACAATTTTTGTAAAGAGTTTGTTTGAAGTCTGTAAACTTGTAAATTAATTTAAATTTTTATTTTTTAGATCTGAAGCTAACTACTACTTCCAGTTATTTAAATTCAAGATTTTTCATGACTATAAAACTTACTATATAACCATGTACACTCAATATATTTGTAGTAGTGAAAGCGTACTTAATAACATAGTACATGCGCATAAAAGATAGTTGACTTGGTCAAAGTCTTCTTCTCTCAACAACTGGAAACCACCATCGCATTAATTTTTCCAACAATGTGAAAAGAGCATTGATTGAAGAAATATCTTCTTAAAATTGACTTCACAGTTGACTGAGTTTATGAAGAACTGTTTATATTAAAAAAAAAAAAAAAGCTAATGGAACATATAGATAGGTGAAATATGAGGGTGGTATTTAGAAGCTAAATCTAAAAAATATTACGCATTAGTAAAATTGAGACTAATGCAAGTAAGGAATTGTAGGGAAGCTTTTATAATTTGTCAATAAATCAGTTTACGTATTTTGTCATTGTAAGTAGTTATATCGTGTATATTGGCAATATAATTACGGGTTACATGTTACTGTTATTTATGTCTTGAAAATCTAACATGTTCAATGTCGGATCCACATAGGTAGATAGTGCCTTACAATTTAAAAAAAAATACTTTAATTTATGACGAGGGCTTAAATGTACCATTGTTTTCGCTGCTCAATCGTGCTTCACATTCTTATTTATTTTTTCAAAGTTCAAAAAAGTGATTCGAACCGCTCAACATGATCTCTATTTTAAAATGTGTTTGGAGACCAAATTTTATATTTTATTTTTTGAAACTTTTTACTATATTTTTATATGGTACAAAATCATTGTTATCGGATGGTCTTGAATTTTCTGAAAAATAGTTATTTTGTACCTATAAAAAAATAGTAAAAAAGTTCCAGAATTTTATGAAGATTATGTTGAGCAGTTCGGTTCAATTATTTTCTCTTTGAAAATGAAGATAAGAATGTGAGACATAATTAGAATACACAATCAATGAGACATTTGAGCCTTCCTCTTAATTCATATATATAACTTCAATTGTCTAGACCGTTGTTTCCTCTAGATTTGTAAATTGCCTATCCGTGGACTGGGCCTCAGGCCTGGTTAGTTGTTTGTTTGGGCTGAAATCAAACTGTTGAATCTTATTGGTTGAACCATTTGGTTTTATTATTGTTAGTTCATATATAAAGTTTTGAGTGACTGAGTGTTCATGAATATATCTTCTCTTTTATTAAATATCTGTCCATCAAAACAATAAATTAATTTGTATATTTATCCATCAAATTCAAATTTTTTATTAATGTTTCAATTTTGTCAGTTTACTAAATCAAAAATATTGGTTAAGAAAGAAAATATTTGTTGTAAGTTTCAATTTTGAAAGAAAATATTTACTTCAAAAATATTGATTAAGAAAGAAAATATTTGTTGTAAGTTTACTAAATCAAAAATATTGAAAGAAAAATGTGTAATAATGTCCAAAATATCTAGAAAATAGGAAATAAATTATATTATATTTTTTGTAAGTTTCAATTTTTTCAAATATTTTGTTGTATTTTTGTGTTTTGGTGTCATTTGAAAAATATTTGTTGGGATATCAAATCACATGTATCTAGTCATCCTGGTCCTCTGTTTTGGGATTTTTTTTAAAAAGCATAATTAAAAAAATTAAAATTAGGGAACCAACATGATTACCGGGATATTTCGAAAAACCATAAGAACCGAACAGCCTATTCGGTCCCCACAACTTTTTTTTCCTGGGACCGAATAGGCTATTCGGTCCACCCCCATTTCGTATTTTTTTGGCAGAGCCGCCACAGAAAATCGAAATGGGATGGGGAACCGAATTGGGATTTCGGTCCCCATTTTTTTTTTTTTTTTTTTTTAACTAAATTACTAAAAAATCGAATTTTTTGAAGATTAATAAAAATACTAAAGTTAATTAAAATGCTAAAATACTAAAGTTAATTAAAGATTAATAAAAATGTCCAAACCGGCCGGTCCCTTGCCTAAATAACTAAAATGCTGAGATATAACACTAAAATATTGATTTTTTTTTAAAATATTTGTCAAATTACTTTTTTGATAGCATATTTATACTAAAATACACTAAATTACTTGAGAATTCCGACATTTTTAAAAATACCCCAAGTTAATTACAGATTAATAAATATGCCCACGGTTCCCGTAAAATATGCAAAATCCGATATTTTTATTTTTACCCAAAAAAAATAAAAATTAATATATTTAACCAAGTTTTTGAAAAAATTAAATTTTTACCCAAACCGTAAATAATATTTACGGTTTGAATTCGGAATTCAAACCGTAAATATTATTTACGGTTTGAAACTCTTTTTTTTTTTTTTTTTAGAGAAAAAAAGCTAAAATGCTGAAATGAAATATAACACAAAAAAATCGAATTGTTTTTTAAAATATTTGTTAGATGATGCACGAAAAGACCCTAAAAACTCTAATATTGTAAAGAAAGTTCGAAAACTCTATATCCGACGGTCGGATCGGGCTGGAAAGGAAGTTAGCTTGGTTTTTGAATTCGGGATTTCCTGTCAAAATTTCAGCCCGATCCGACGGACGGATTAAAAGTTACGCTCCTTTTCGTGAAGCATGCGCAGGCCCATATTGCATCATTTTCGATTAAGATTTTCATTTCTATTCTTCAATCTACGTAGCTCAATAAATTACCGTATTTTAGCATAATTCTACATAATTATTGTAATTTCAGCATTTTAGTAAATTTACTGTATTTTAGTATAATTATTGTAATTTACCGTATTTTAGCACAAAATCGGCTCTATTCGTAACGTATTTTCTAACAAATATTTAGCAAAACAATTCGATTTGGACATCAAAAGAATTAATCTAACAAATATAATCTAACAAAAGAATTAATCTCAGCATTTTAGTTATTTAGTAAAGGGACCGGCCGGTTTGGACATTTTCAAGTAATTTAGCGTATTTTCATATAAATATGATATAAAAAAAGTAATTTGATAAAGGAAAAAAAATTCGATTTAAAAAAAAAAAAAAAAAAATTGGGGACCGAAATGCCAATTCGGTCCCCACTGAAAATACCCTGGACCGAATTTGGATCTCGGTTCCAGGGTGCTACACGGAAGGCCGCACAGTTTTTTTCAAAAAAACTGTGAAATGGGGGTGGACCGAATAGCCTATTCGGTCCCAGGGAAAAAAAATTGTGGGGACCGAATAGGCTGTTCGGTTCTTATGGTTTTTCGAAATATCCCGGTAATCATGTTGGTTTCCTAATTTTAATTTTTTTAATTATGCTTTTTAAAAAAAATCCTCTGTTTTGAAAAAGTCCAAGAGTTGCACCATATTTATTGCGTAGAACTACCCAGTACTATGATTTGATGTCCCAACAAATCACTTATCTTGTTCCATGTTGCTATCAAGTATGAACATGTATTTTTTTCAATCAGATATGCATTACACATGATGCATTTAAGATCACATGTATTCATCTGCTACTTTTCTTTTGAAGGGAATGAAATTTGCTTCTTTTCTTTTCAATATGCAGAAATATATTTTTCCTCATTCAACTGTTAATTTTTGTTAAAATTCGTGCGTAAAATATTTTGAATTAGATTGAGAAAAAGCAAATTCCTTCTCTTTCAAAAGAAAAACAACATATTCGGACTCTAATAACAAGACATGAGCATAAAAGACAGTTCACTTGGTCAAAGTCTTCTCCTGTCAACATCACGAAACCACCATCGCATTAATTTTTCCAACAACATTGAAAAGAGCATTTATCTGTCACATTAACTTCAGTTTGAAAGATCTTAAAAAGAAAAACAAGCTAATGGAACAGAGATGAGATGTGGGTTTAGAAGACCTCGGAAAGAAGATTTATTAAAAACTGTTTATATCAAAGGACTTAAATTATATCAAAGGATAGTTAACTGAGTTTAATATGACCCGACTTTTAGAAGCACTAAATCATGTGACTATTTGCAACAACTTTTTCAATCTTTGGTTTTCTTTAAACTATCACCAAATTGTTCCTCTAGATTAGAAGTCTAGGTAAATGTAGGTGAAATATGACACTCCCCCAGAACTAAATCTTAATTTGCATATTTTAGTGAAAAAAAAAAATCAAGGTGGTATTTAGAAGCTAAATATAAAAAAAAATTACGCATTTGTAAAATTGAGACTAATGCAAGTAAGGAATTGCATGTACGGGAGCTTTTATATTTTGTCATTGGACCTCTCCACCACCACCAGGAATTCGTATCCTCTGCGGAGTCGTGCGGAACTTTTAATCTGGTCCGTTAGTTTTGATCGGACGAATCAGATCAGATTTTGTCTGAATTTGAAAAAAAAAAAACAAAATTCCCCTGCCCCAATAAGATCGGATCTGATCCGTTCGATCAAAACGAACATACCAGATTAAAAACTCTGCACAACTCCGCAGAGGATACTGGTCCCCACCACCAGTGCTGTGCGTCGCCACCTGAAAGCGGCATTTGGTACAGACCTTTCACACAAGAAAACTTTCATTCACAAACAATCCATGAGAAGGAGCGGTATTGAGTTCTTCATCCCCATCTCAGACCGAGCCGAGAAACGAAGATAGGCAGCACTGGAGGAGATCCGGTCTTTTCAAATCGATCGATATTCTTCAATCTCAGCCGCCCAATGAAAGCATGTATACATTACAAAAAAAAAATCTAGGAATAACTACTGACTTATGATTTTGAACTTTACTAATTAATTAAGAGAAAATTAGTTATTTGCCACTTCAAAACCTTCTAATTCTAAAAATACCATTCTGAAATTTGAAATTGTAAAAATGTCACTCTAAACTTCATGAATTTCTAATCTTGCCATTTATACGGTATTCTTCTTGTTAAGAAAAAAGAAAAAAATTCGAACTAAAATACCCTCAGCTGAAAAACATATGAACCCTAACCAGAAATAAGGTTTTTTTGAGAAGTAGCCCCTCCGCCTCCTAAAATACTCTCCACTCTGAAGATAGCCCCTCCGCCTCCTACTCGGAATCTCTCAAGACACGAACCCTACGCCTCTGCCCCGATAGGCAGCCCCTCCGCCTCAATCGCCCCGCCCCGAGTAGGCAGCCACTCCGCCTCAATCTAATTGTGGTACGCTTTCCATCTCTGTCTCTCTGCTCTCGTTTTCAAGCTTAATCGATCTAATTGGGAAGCTCCATCATTCTTCGATAATAAAGTTATTCAAGGTCAATTGCTCCTGAAATTTTTCAAGGTGCTGAGATAAGATAATCATTGAAAGTTTGACAATGCAGTTACTTGGCTTATTAATACATTGTTGTTCTTCCGCATATATTATGTTATCATCTGCTTTATGAAGAAATGTGTTGCAAACTCAAATTATCTGACCGCCTTGTTTTAGTACAACAAATTCCAACCCAAATTAATTATGTGTATGTTGATGATTCCAACGCATTAAGAAATTTTATCTCATCGTACGATTCTGACCTAATTCACATATAAGATATCTTCGTAATTCACAGCGCTTCTCATTGATATAAAAATTAATTATGTTTTGGTACGGGCACTTGTTTTATATGTAACCTCTTGGTGATTTTTATTGTAACGACCAATATTTCTCATTAGTAAGAACTTCAAATTGAAAACAAGATCTTTTATTTGCAAATATGAGAAATGTTGGATTTTCTTTGCAAATACTGAAACATGTAATCCATAAATATGCAAACAGACATTTTTACTTCAAAGAATGTTATCATTCTAGATACTATGCATGCTTTTGTAATGATAGAAAAACCTGCTTGATTTTTTATTTTATTATAAATGTAACAGGGCCTTCCGGAGAACGAGTATGTAGGTACATCTTTTGTTGTTGGTGAAATAAGATCCATACCAGGTGTTATGGCGGTACGTGGCTCTTATGATATCTCTGCCTCTGAAAATCACGAGTGGTATCATCTTCTGATCTGATTGGTAATGGCAATTGGCTGTAGAATCCTCTTGCTAGCATTGCTTTGCTTCAATGTAAGACAATGCGCAATAAAATGTGACTTGTGCTGGTTCAGGAAAAACACAACAGTTTAGGCGACTCATTATTTTGTACCTTGACAAAAATTTAGATGCATTTTGTGATTATTTGTAGGCACTGCCAAAAACAGCTTCATACACCTTAAACTTTCTCTAGCCTTTTTTATTTGGTACATTTCTTGATGTACTACAGTAATAATAACTTCATTTTTTGCACTTAACTAGAGCTTTTGGCCATGTGTTGGTGATCTAAAATCGAAGAATGCACTACTCTTACCAATTTCATGCTAAATTAGCTTAATAAGTCTTTGGGATTAAGCTCTAGACTGCTTAGTTAATTTTTCTCGTTTTTGATCAAAATGCTAAAAATATCAGACTTGTTCCTTCCTGTAGTGGTGAGGCCTGCATTGGATTCATTTCAGATAGCTAAGCAAGTCCCGCCACCAGCTCTGACTAATGTAAGCTTATTTCTTTTTTAATATAATTTTAAAGTTGTAGCAGCTGTATTCAAAATAAATACAATGTCAGGTAATTACTAGTTTTACCTTCAAAAATCATGTTTCATTAATTTAGTCTCAATTTAGTCTCAATAATTTTATACATCTATTACTTTACATACAGGGTTGACCTAGAAACTGCTTTTAGGGTAGAGGTTAAGATTGAAGGATTTTGGAACAAGCAAAATGATGGTAGGAAGGAATATGTCAAGGGAAGGACATTCAAATGGGCTGTGGATTCTGATAGGTTCTCCTTGTGTGATTTGATTAGTGATCTATTGGATGAGATCTCTTGGGGGAGTTGTCAAACGGTAAGAATATGGGTGTTTGACAAAAAACAGGGGAAAGATGTGAGCGTATTGTCTGAGTCACAAATACCAGAGATGTTCAGAATGTACCAAAAGGAAAGGAAAATCTTACTTAATGTAGTAGTGTGTGATACAGATGGTATTGATCCCACTTATCCATGCACTCCATCACATCCAACACCATCTGTTGCACCTGTTAATCAGAGCCAAGTGGAGAGCTCTCAGGGGTGCAACACTTCATCCCAGCCAGCACCATCTATTGCACCTAGTAGTCAGGTAGGGGCATCTCAGACTAGTCCGATTGCAGGGCAACCTGATCAATTTGACGATCCTGATCCCGATGAATATGTGGGTGTTAATGATGAAGATATTTATTGCCACGATGATGAGGCTATACATGAGGAGCACATTGGTCCTAATCCTATTTTGGAGGATGAGGAGGCAACTATAGATGATGCCGTTGACAGTGAATGAGTCATTGCATTTGACCCTGAAAACTCTAAAATAGAGGTTGGTGAATTATTTTCCGATGTCGATGCCTTTAGGAAGTCGTTGAGGTATTTTGCAATTAAAAATGAGTTTGAAGTTTGTACGGTGAAGTCGGACAAGACCAGGTTCATAGGAAAATGCAAACATCCTAGTTGTCCTTGGAGAATTCATGCTTCTAGACTGCAAGATAACAAAACATTCATGGTATGCATGCATAAATGGTAAGATTATAAATTCATGAAGTTTAGAGTGACATTTTTATAATTTCAAATTTCGGGATGGCATTTTTAGAATTAGAAGGTTTTGGAGTGGCAAATAACCAATTTTCCCATTAATTAATAATTAGAACAACTCAAAATCGATATACCTTGACTTAAGATGAAAATTGCGGATGACCATAACTTTTTTGAATCGTAATATATATTCAAAAGGAAAAATATATAGAAGAATAAGTAAAATTCAATTGAAATAACCACATAATATATTCAATATTAGATTCTTTTGGATCATTTCTGTGAGACAAAATATGTTAGAATTAAATCTGATCCAATTTGAAATCTTTAAAAAACATTTATATACAATTAAACAGTTTAAATATATTCCTGCAAGAGAGATTCTTGATTAACTACTTGCAGGGACTTCTAAGAAACTTTTCTTAATTAATTGATAATTTAGGTTGTGATCGCATATACGATAAAACACACTGTAAAACATCAATCAACTGTAGATCTTAATCAGAGGAACGGCTGTACCCGAAAAATCTCACACATATGCAACTAGTACTAGTTAAAATGAGAAAGGATATACAATATGCCTAACAGTCAACAATAATTTAACATGAATTCAGATCCTCCTCGGTACCGTAATATGGAATCTTTTAAAATTAGTTGATCTGGACCGTTCTTTTTAACTTGGCACGAATCTCAAAGCAAACTAATACTGCCCCTGCGCTAGCCCGAATCTCAAAGTGGCTGGAAGTTAATCTTAAACCGTAAAGTAAGGAGAATCTTTTACGGTACCTGGGAGGATACTTTTCCATTTAACATCCCACTCGGATTCAACAATAGAATAACGAGGTTCTTAATAAGTAAAAGTACTTCATAACTTAATGCAGCTACATAAACCGGAAATCGGAAATAGCCTCAAAATACGTCAGTCACTTCAAATAACTAAATTCATATAAATTTGTCTTTATTCTCATAAGGAGCAAATAGCTCCGAAATTTTTTTAGTTACCACGGAAAAAAATCGAAATTAATTGATTACCACCCAATTCGGAATATTTCAAATCATACCACCAATGAGGACTGTGTTCGCACACCAGTCTGGGCAAGTGCGCAACTGGGTAGGCGAATCACGGGGGTGCGCGGACTAGGTAGGCGCACCAAGCGGGTGCGCGGACTAGGTTGGCGCACCAAGCCTTTGGTGCTATTTAGTCCCCCGCGCACCAAAATCGGTGCTCAAACGGGGTGAAGCGCACCAAGCCGCACAGTAAAGGTAATTTTTTTATTTTTTTAATTATTTTTAAATTAGTTAGTTGGGTAAATAGGTGTTTAAAATTGGCCAAAATAGAGTAGAATTGTATTAAATAGTTCAAATGGTATCCAAAATTGGTAATATTCTAAATAAACTATATTTTGTAGTATTTTTGGCCAAATTATGTTAGAAATGTACCAAATTAGCCAAAATTGAATATAAATGCACCAAATTGACCTTGTATTGTTTGAATTTACCCAAAATTGTACCATTTTTTTACCGATGGTGTCCAAAAATTAGTAAATTATAAATGTACCATATTTGTGGTATTTTAGACCAAAATTGACTACAAATGCACAAAATTGACCTTGTATTGTTTGAATTAACCCAAAATTGAATATTTTTTTTACCAATGGTGTAAAAAAATTAGTAAATTACAAATGTAGCATATTTGTGGTTTTTTATACCAAAATTGACTAGAAATGCACCAAATTGACCTTGTATTGTTTAAATTAACCCAAAATTGAACTTTTTTTTACCGATGGTGTAAAAAAATTAGTAAATTACAAATGTACCATATTTGTAGTTTTTTATACAAAATTGACTAGAAATGCACTACATTGTAGTATGGTGTCAACAAGTGAAACCAAACAAACTATTATGCCTTACGATGATGTGGATTTGGATATGGAGTTGACCCAGACCGTCTTTTCGCACTTGACGAGCGAGAGTATTGGCCCCATTTGATGGTTCCCGTACAAAGACCACAATATCAGAAATTTATATGTAAGTTTATATGTGTTAACTACTTGCAAATAATTTACATATTCATTTGACATTCATACAATTAGATTACTATGGGCTCGTTAGCATGTATATTGGGTTAATGATCCTTCCAATTTTAATACTCTTTGGTTTAGTACTGGTACTCAGTGCGACTTTGATTCATTTTGTGGTCCATCTAGCTTCTGCTCAGGTACCATGTACACAACAACATGCTCTTGTCCTTGTGGTTTCCATCCTGCAGATCCAAAAAATTGGGAAAAAGATACTACAGCCGGTTGTTCAAGAAATATATCACTCAATTGTCAAATTAGTACAAGTTCTAGTTCTGATAATATATTCTTTGGAGTAGAAACCATAGATAAGTATCCTGATAATCCCCAATTGCTTGTGCTAAAAGAAAAAACGAGTGTGCCACAGCATGTCTTGGTAATTGCTCTTGTACAGCTTATTCTTAGAGAAATTTGGATATATACCCATCACAACTTCTTTAATTAGATATTTACCCATCTAAAATTGAAAATTAGATATATATACCCATCTAAACATAACATATTTATTAATATATCCATTTTCATTTTTTCTCACTAAAAATTATTAATTAATATTAATTAAATATTTCAATGACTATTTTGCCATTATCAATCATTTCCTAAAATCCTCCCGCATAACAATTTGTGCAAACCTTCTTCTTCCCCAATCCCGCCCTTTCTCTCCACTTTGGCGATGTTAAGCTGAAGCGTGGCGTTGATCCCGATGTTCGCTGCAGCCATCGCCATCGCACGCTCCTGGACATTCCTCTCCTCCCGCCCTCCCTGTCCCCCCGCCTACTCTTCCTCTTCTCCCGCCCCTGCTGTAATCCGACTTGCCATTCCTCTCTTCTTCCTTCCACAAAATATGTTCATCATGGAGGAAGATTCAAACAATATTGATCCATTTTCTTCAATGTTAATAAGTTCTAATCATAATTCCAATACTAATTGCACTACTAGAATTTCCGCTTTTTCCAAGCGTAGCAATGTTATTTCCAAGGGTGGGCGGGCTCTTGGAAAAGGAATTGAGTTTTCTGACACACTTAACCATTTCCAACGGCTGTCCCATGGAAATAGTCTTAGATGGAAATCCCTGATGTCTGCCATTGGAAATGTTCCCTATCCACCCTTGGAAATACTTTTGCATGATCCAAGACCCGCCAAACAGACCGAATACTATATTTTATTGATAGCCCATGGAAATACCTCATGAGCTACCCTTGGAAATACTTTTGCATGACCCATGACCCGCCAAACAGACCGAATACTATATTTTATTGATAGCCCATGGAAATACATCATGAGCTACCGTTGGAAATAAGATGGAAGTAGTGAGACATCTTATTTCCAAGGGCCTACCGTTGGAAAAGTTAAGTTCGTGGAGACAGCTACGTTTCTGTTTATTTGACATGTCCCTTTGAATGTTCAACAAAATTAAATCACAGTAGCCAGCAGTATTAAATTGAGATATTTAAAATGAAGCATACAAATGAAAACATAAATTTGAGGTCTTTGCAAATAACAAGACATTTAATTTTAATTTAGATACAAAAATTTATTGCAAATGCAATAAATACATAATGTCTTCCTTTGACAGCTCTATTGTGTAGACAACTGTTACAAAAAAAAAGACAAAGAACAAGGTTAGAGAAGGCATTTGAAAAAAATGAAGCACACTAGATTAGTAAAATATATAGCAATTGTAAATTAAAAACCTAACACATGTATGTTGATTTACCAACTAATATTCTTCATCGGAATCATTGAAGCCTAAGCAATCTTCTCCACCATCTTGCTCCATGTCATGCTCATTCTCATCCTCCTCTATGTTGTTTTCGTCCCTCGCCAAACTCGACGGTTCATTTGATGTTGCCGGCGGAAGGTTCGTCGTATCGATCACTAACTCGAACTCATCTTCTCGAAGAACCATACCATCCCAATCAATGTCTTCGCCAATTGTTGGTTCAATTGGATTATCCGGTCTTTCCTCTTGGTAAAATTCGATGTTTGTATCGTCGCCCTCGGCACAAAACCTTGACTTTGGGCTTGTTTTCATTGCCACCCACCATGGGCGTCTATCGGCCTTTTGCGATGCATAAGGTAGGTAGCATACTTGTGTTGCTTGAGCCGCTAATACGAACGGCTCGTAATTTGTAAGGCGAGAAGAATGCTTAACCTCAACAATACCATGTTTGCGGTCCACCCTTACACCGTTTATTATGTCGAACCAATCACACCTAAAGAGAATTACCTTGTGGGCATCATATTGTAGCTCAATGACCTCTTGGAGAATTCCATAGTAGTCGATTTGTGTGTTGTTTGCATCCCATTCTCCTTTAATGCAAACACGGCTACTTTTAGTTGACATGTTTTGCCCATATTTTTGTGTGTGAAATCGATACCCGTTGACTTCGCACCCTTCATAGAAGTACGCTTCTTTGCAAGGCTTGATTCCTGCCATTCGTATGTAGTAATCGGCTTCATCACGAGAATTTATTACTTTTTTACGTAACCAAGTTGCGAAACCCGCTTGACGAATTTTTGGCAGATCCAATAGGCTTGTGGCTACTCTAGAGTCAAGCATGCATGTATCAAACTCTCTGCATATTAGAACATGTCAAAATATTAGATTTTGATAGGTTCTAAAATAGATCATTTTGAAATCATCAAAGTAAAATTTATAAGATTGTACCCCATGTACTTCTCACAGATCTCTGGACAATTAAGGATGACATAGGTGTGTGCAGCATCAAAATCTGTTTCAGAGAGAGGCCTTCGTCTTCTCCTACCAATGCAACGGGTCGGAGTATCGAATATCGAAAGGTGTCCCGCCGAACGATTACTTGTTTCAACTCCTTGGCCAATGTTAGATTTGTCGGCAAAGTAGTGTGCGGAAAATGTACCGATTTCTTTGGCAATTGTGGCCTCTACAATTGATCCCTCAACACGTGCCTTGTTTGTGACTCTCATCCTCTGTTCTTTGTTACGCCTGTAATTGCAACATGGTTAAGTGTTAGTTGTTCCATATACTATGATAGTATAGAAATAAAAGACATAGGTAAGCTCAGCGTTCCTTTATGTACAATAAAAACAAATTTCAAACCACAACGAACCTTTCACATGGAAACATCCATCGAGACCCTACTGGCCCACCCATTCTAGCCTCGTATGCTACATGCAACGCAAGATGCTCCATTGAATCGAAGAAACCGGGCGGAATTTTTTTTCCGCCTTGCACATTGTGACAACAAATTCTTTTTCTAATATCGCAACACGGTTTGGATCAATTTCTTTAGCACAAATCTCCCTAAAGAAGGCTGAAATCTCACATAAGACATCCCATACGGAATCCGGGACAAAGTCTCGGAAAGCGACGGGGAGGAGGCGCTCCATGAAAACATGTAAATCATGACTTTTAAGTCCAATGAAGGTGCTAGTAGTTAGGTTAACCAACCTTGACCAATTAGATGCGTAGCCATCTGGAAACCTTACTACATCCTTGAGCCATGTTAAAACAATCTTTTTATCATTTGGAGAGAGTGCGAAGAGGGCCTTAGGCTTTTCCATCTTTCCCGGGTTGTTACGCGCCGGAATTAGGTGTTGGGTGGGACGATCACAATAAAGAGCCAGATCTTTCCTTGCTTTTTCATTATCCTTGGTTTTGCCACCTATGTTTAACAGCGTGTATAGCAAATTTTCAGTGAAATTCTTCTCCAAATGCATCATATCCAAATTATGTTGCAACAAATTGTCTTTCCAATAAGGCAAACTCTAAAAAATACTCTTCTTTTGCCAATGGTGGGTGTCACCATAACCCGGAATTTGTTGTAATCTTCCCTCTTTACCCCATTTAATATCGGGGATCAAACTCACTATATCGAGCAGCTGCTCTCCCGTCAATCTCGGTGGTGGCGGATCATTCTCGACTATACTTTTTTTGAAATTCTTTCTATCTCGATGGAATGCATGATCCGGAGGTAGGAAGCACCTCGTACCATCGAACCAACTTGCTTTTCCACCATACTGAAGTTGAAAGGCCTTTGTCTTCTCCATGCAATAAAAACACCCCAGCCGCCCTTTGGTACCCCAGCCACAGAGCATCTCATAAGCCGGGTAATCACTCACCGTCCAAAGTAGTTGTGCATGGATCTCGAAATTCTCTTTCTTATACCCATCCCATGTCATTTCTCCATCTAACCACAAATGCTTCAGTTCGTCGATTAAAGGTTCGAGAAGAATGTCAATGTCCCTACCCGGATGCTTTGGTCCAGGGATGACTAGCGCGAGGAACATGCTATCTTCTTTCATTATCATCCCAGGTGGTAGGTTATACGGAAAAACAAATACCGGCCAACACGAATATGGAGCTGCACTCGAGTTGAATGGCATGAACCCATCCGTTGTGATCCCCAACCAAACATTTCTAAGCTCTTCTGCGAATTTGGGATGTTTCCGAGCAAAATGCTTCCAAGCTTCGGCATCAGCCGGGTGCACCATCATCGGGGCTTTATGACGCACACCTTCCCTGTGCCATCTCATATTCTTCGCAGATGTTGCGGTCATGTACATCCTTTGCAATCGTGGTGTGATAGGTAGATAACGAAGTTGCTTTTGTGGAATGGATTTAGCCTTCTTATTAGGTCCGGATGGCACATATCTTGATTCACCACATACATCACACCGTGTCTTTTTCTTATTCACCTCACTGTAATATAACATGCAAAAGTTAGGACATACATCTATTTTCTTAGCCTCCATGCCCAATCCATCAACCAATCGCCTTGCTTGGTACCAATTTTCCGGCATTTCTTTGCCCGGCGGAAGCGTGCTTTTCATGAGTTCCAACATGTCATTAAAACATTTTTGGCTCAATTGGTGTTTAGACTTCAAAGCTATGGCACGTGACACAGCTGACAATATGGTGTGTGTTTCGCATTTCATTTCACCCGTCGAGTTCAATTTCCATAGTGGTTGTTTTGACGCTTCCATCATGTCGAAGAACTTCTTCGCCGCACCGGCCGGTGCATCCTCATTCCAATTGAATTGTTGACCCGCGGCATCCCTCACCATTTCACCCATTTGATCATTGGTATCGTTCGTGGTTGGTGGACTTATAGGTTGGTTGATAGCAAAATTCAGATGTGTCTCCCCGTGTTTGTACAAAACATCATATAAGCTGCAAAAACCATGTTGATAAAGATGTAGTTCGACGGTTTCCAAGTCTTTGTTGCATAGGTTGTCACATCTTTTACACGGGCAGGGAATACATTGATTGCCATTAGCGTCTACAATCAAAACCGAAGGCTTAGAAACAGCTGAAGCGATGAATTCGCTAACACCTGTCATAAAGTCGGGTTCGAGAGTTCCTCCCGTATTTGTTCGATTGTTGTACATCCATCCCCTATCGCTGGCCATTTGATTAGTTGGATCTATACAAATTGAAGTCGATTTAATTAGGAAATTTATCAATACATTGGGTATTTTATAGTTGAAGACAGTGGGTTATAATAAATAAATTACAATAGTGAAGGCAGAGAGTGGATTTTACAAGGGTGAATTTTACAAGGGTGAAATTTGCAACAGTGGGTATATTACTTTGTAATTGCAAGAGTGAGAGTGGATATCTCCTTTAGTAATTGGAACAGTGGGTATATCTTACTTAGTAATTACATTGGCTTTATTTTTTCCGCTTGTTTTTCCTTGAAATGATTGAGAGTGGAGACAAGACTGAGATTTACCTCACTAAATGTAGTAAACAAGGCTCAGGAAACCACATCAGAAGGAAGCTGATCTCCAAAGAGAGGGAGATCGGGTTTTGACGGTGCTGGAGCTGGAGCTTTAACCAACACCCTACTGGAGCTGAGGACGGCGACAGGGTTTTCACAGAAAGAGCGGAAAGATGGGGGGAAACACGACACCTGGTAGACGGCTCTATGGCGAGACTGGTGAGGTGTACATATAGTGGGACTTATTTCTGACAGTATTCCAATGGAAATAATGGCACTTACTGTTTGAGTACATTTTATCTTTTTTTTGCGTACCCAGTGTACGCATAATATTTGACTTTTTTACATATACCTCTGCATCCAATACCCTGTGTACCCAGTGTTAACATACATGTACTGTACACCTAAAAGTAAACAAGGAGTGCAATTCCCCTTTTACAATATCCAATATCCTAAGTTAAACACATCCTAAATTAAAACACACCCTACTGTATGCATATCACTTGTTCATAGTAGTGTTAAACACATCATGCAATTCCCAATTTCCACCATAGCATGTAAAAACAGAAAAATAAATCACAACCTACATACTTAAAATTAAGTTTATTACAATTATCAAATCCACTACATATGGATACCAACACCAATCATTGTACGGTGTCATCTCCCCCGCCAGAATTCCCCGTCGTTGGTTGTAGGTCATCCACCCTTTCGTTGCTGTGGCCCGAACCTCTGTTGCCCTCTGTTTCCTGCCAACCAAAGACCAAAAAAAGACAAATGGTTGGAAAATTTTCATATAGGCCTATAATTAAAAAAATGGGATAGTATCATAAATAAATTACAGTTGAACAAGTGCTTACAGGACGAGGTGGGGGTTTTTGGCCTGTTGCCTTGAAGATCACTGCAAAACACTTTTCTGCCCAATCATGTTTTTTGTGAACTTCCTCCATCTCAGATCTGTGCCGCTTCTCTTGGGCAACTATCTCAGCAGCAAACTGAGAACGCTCAGCTGCTAGTAAATCTGCCACCTCATCCTTTGAGTACTTCCTCATTGCATCACTGGCAGAGGTGGCAGTGCTCTTGGTTGGATTAGACGGCTCGGTCTCCATTGCCTCCACTGTCTCCAAGACACGTGTGGCTTTGCTGGTCCTCGATTTCTTGCCAAATCCAAATAACCTCCCTCGACTGTCCTCTCCGTCAACAGCTAGCTCCCATATTTCTTCAGGGGTCAATTTACCCGCGTATTTGACCAAGAGGGCAGAATATGTTTGCTGGAGTTAGAAACAAATGTTAGTGACTAATACAAAAAAATAGTGTCCAACTCCTTTTATATAAATAAATAGATAAATAAATAAACTCACAATCACTATGTATACACTGTTGCTCATGCTTAAAAAAGAAATAAAGTGAAGCCCTTATTAGACACTAGCAAACACTATGTATACTCTATAAATAAAGTGAAGCCGTTGTGAATGGTTAAGTGTGTCAGAAAACTCAATTCAATTTTCCAAGAGCCCGTCCACACTTGGAAATAACATTGCTACGCTTGGAAAAAAATCTGGTTTCTAAATGAAGCAAATTGGATCAAAACAGAGGCTGTGTGCAAACTTAATTGCAGCTTAAAGAAGAGAACAAAGTTTCTTTGATGTGTTTGGAGCACAATTTTATATAAATATATATATTAGAAGTTTGAATCATAGATGGAAATGTCATTTCCTTTTTTATGTACAGCCTGTCACTTATATAGATTAAAAAGAAACTGAACTAATATCTTATAACTTTTTTTTAATTTATTGAAATCTTTAATCAACTTTGTTGAATGAATAAAAAGAAAAAGAAGCTTTAAACGGAGGACTTAAAAATCATTTGAAAAGAGTTAAATCTCCAAAAAAAAAAAAAAATTTATAGAAAATAGTGTGTTGCCATGCTTGATGTTGCCTACTTAAACTACTGCATGTAATAAACTACTGTAATAAAGTGACAACTGAGGCACTCACCGCTGCCTTTTCAGCCCTCTCGCTCACGTATTTCTTCCCTTTTGGTGTATCTACCATATGCGTTCGATCGAAAACCTCCTTCAAACCCACTGGCATGCCCTTCTCTATTGACTGCAAATTGTACAATTATGGAGTTAACAAAAGTAGAAAATCATTTTGTACAATACTCATGTAAATATTAGTAAACAATTACCATCTTTTGTTTGTGACGGTACATACTCCTAGAACCAGTCACATGGTAGACTTTTTTGCTCCTGTTTGTACTGTTGGTCACTGATTGATGGTCCCATTTGGCAGTGGACCAAATGTCACACAACTCCTTCCAGGCTTCCTGATTTTTGCACCATTTAGGGGGGAAGTCTTTCCATGCCGCCTTCTCTTTCCCGTATTTCTTTGTGTAACTAGCCCTTGTCTCTGTCAACTGGCTACTGTAAGCTTGTGCTGCTATGTTCTCAAAAACATCGAGACAACGCCCGATGTCTTCTCCTTCCCCCCATGAGTACCTCTGCAGGAACTGTTGTAGGATCCGCAACCTTGCCCTACTTGGGAACATATTGTAGGACCTATAAGGTCCCGACAGGTTCTCCAAGGTCAGGATCCAGATCGTGGTTATGACTCTTGTGCAGAGTGGCACTGTTGTGAACTCCCCGTCACCCACGACTATGAGTTCTGGTCTGTCTTCCGGCTGTGCAGGATCACGAGGTACCCCAAGACCCCGCCCACACCTCATGTCTGACTTATTTTTGGTTCTCTTTCTCTTTCTCTTTCCCTTACCAACTGTCCCTTCAGCTGCCGACTCTTCAAGCTCTTGCCCGCATGCTGTAAAAGATTCGGGACAAGAGCGAAGGGGCCGACGGTTACGACACCTCCTACCGCCATCATCCAATAACGACGCTGGCATGCCCGGCTGACCAGACTCATCTTCAGAGTCGGTAGCTGTCTGGTCCGCATGCGGTGCACGCGGCTCCGGTGTGGCTGACTGGGGCGCAGTCTCCCACGGATCCCACTCCTTTGAGGCGGTGTCAATATCTTCCCACGAAGGCAGTGACATTGATGGTTCAGCTGAATTTACAGTGTGCCATGACAGTGACCCTTCACCTTCTGAATCATGCACCGGTGGTTGACGACGATCTGATGCATCTACCCGAGACGGTGACGAGTCAGGAGACGGAAATTCAGCACCTCGGTTGTCTGCAGACGACGACAGAGCAGGATCTGATTCCGCTGACACCTCAGCACCGGTCGGTGACACCTCAGCACCGATCGGTGACGCCTCAGCACAGGTCGGTGACACCTCAGCATGGGCCAGGGGGGCAGCACGGGCCTGTGACACCTCAACAAAGGCCGGGGGAGGGTCAGCAAGGGTCGGTGACACCTCAGCACCGGTCGGTGACAACTCAGCAGGGGGCTGTGACACCTCGGCATGGGCCGGAGGGGGGTCAGCACAGGCCTGTGACACCTCCGCACAGGCTTGGTCAGCAAGGGGCGGTGACACCTCAGTATGGGTCGGTGACACCACAGCACGAGCCGGGGAGGGGTCAGCACAGGCACAGGGAGGGTCAGCAAGGGGCAGTGACACCTCAGCAACGGCTGCCTCTGCAGATGGCTGAGTCTCGCCAGGTGGTTCGCTGTTATTGACTTTCTTCTTGAATCCTGGACTACCTTTTGGCCAAGATGGATTTGGGCCAAAAAATATCTTCGGGCTAGTGGGTTGGGACCCTTCAACATCAGGATTGAGTCTCTTTGATCTCCTAGGGTTTGGCATAGTGCTCAACTTGGCGGATGACTTTTTCTTACGGTCTGCACCAGGATTGAGTCTCGGGGACTTACGGCGAGGTACGACCATGTACTGGGAGACTTCATCATCACTGGCCATGTTTTCTGCAATAATTAACACCAATTGAGTGAGTATTATAAAAAAAAAAATTAGATGTATACACTGAACTAAGTCTCAAAGAAGGAAAAAATGTGAAGAAAAAACAAAACTGACAACAATGATTGCAACCTTAACTTTTGCCCATAACCAATTTGATAAAGGGAAGTGCTACATTGAGGGCATGAATTGTAATTTTGAGAGCTGAGAGATTTTTTTTTCTCTCAATGCCTATTTTACCCTTGTACTCACTTTTCATTGGGTCTAATAATTAATCTGGCATAATTAATACAAAAAGTAAATAAAGGAAAGATATATACACCTTCCCAATTTGTCTTATATAATTCTTATGGCACATATTTCTTAAAAGCTGCAGTTCAATGTTTCAAAATGAAACCTATCACAGATATAGAGGAAATAGATTTAATCTGATTGAATTAGAAAACAAAAAATAACGGAAAGGAAATCCAAAACAAAAACAAAACAAAAAATTGCTTAACTTAGGAAACAAATTGTACATGAAAATGAGCAACTACAGTATATTTCAATAGACTTTTGCTTAATTCGATGCTCATGGATAATTTCATTCTCATTTCTTACAAATGGAAATATATAAAACCTAGTTTTCTCACTTTATCCTTAATTACCTTCTCATTTGATTACAACTTTTAAAAAAAATTGGTATAACATCAATCAAATTTTGCCTCACTGGGTATTTACAAAATAGGTATTTACAAACTTATTCAGCTGTTATACAGTTGGTTAGGACTATTCCTATTCCAGGTCAGAAGTCAGAAGTCAGAACAGAAGCAGATTACAAAGGTAGTTCTTTTATAATAGGAGATGTAATATTACATTGCATTTCATAGTTTAAATCAGTACATCCATTGTTATCTCAAATATTAAGACTACCCAAATTTGCCAGTAATGAATCGCATTCAAGATAAAATAGTTACATGAACTACTCAACCAATAAAAAATTTAAAACCATGGGGGCTGTTTGGTAGCCTTCCTTAAGGGTGAGAGTATTAAGAATTTAATCCTTGCTATGGAGCACTTGTTCGGTAAAGTACAAGGATTAAGAATGAAGACTTGATACAATAAAATATATATTGTAGTGCGTATAGACTTAATCCTGACCACCATTAACATAATATCAGTTTAACATTTATGAATACATGGAAAAGAAAATAAAATATTCTAACAAAAAATAAATTTTATTTCCTTTCTACACTTTTTTGCCAATCCAACTACATTTCCTTTCTACACTTTTTTGCTCTTCATTGGTTGAAGAAATACCCAAAAACAGATTTAGTTGAAAAAACTAATTCACATATCAATCACTCAAAAGGGGAAAAAATATGAATCACACAAATCACACAAACCTATTTTTCAAAACCTATCAGTTACGATCTAGATCGGAGAGAGGAAGAGAACTAATTCAAGTAGACCTACGGTAAAGACCTAATATAAAAACCTAAACCAAATAAGAAAAATATTTTACAAAACCTAAACCGGTTGAAGGCAAAAAATCTGCGATTTCAAAGATTTGGAATGGAGGTCTAAACACCAAATACGTACCAGTGTCTTATAAATTTGAGCGTGTCAGCGATTGAGCGATTTGCTTTGAGACCGGTGTTTGAGCGGGGTTGCTTGAGAGGGGCGGCAATTGAGCGGGACCGCAATTGAGCGGAGAGGCGCCTCGATTGAGATGAGAGGGGCCGCGATTGAGAGGAGATGTTTCTCCAAACTGGATCTGTTTTCAGAGGAGAGTTGTTGGGGTGGTGACAATCGCCATTCTTCCAACAAAAGAGAGGCTTATTCAAGAGGAGAGGAGTTACGGCATTTACGGAGAGGGTTTACTCAGGGTTTTTCAAAAATCCGCCTAAGTCCCGTGGTACTAGTGGTTTCTCTTTGGGAAGCAGAGTAGGTCCGATGCCCATCGGACCTACCTTGGTTTGATGGGTGTGATGACCATTCGATATCATCAAGATTCGTGTGCTATGCATCAAAATACGTGCAAGTATCTATCAATTTCTGTGCGCATAGATCTTGATGCTAATCATA
Source organism: Carex kokanica (assembly GCA_025461125.1). Classification (NCBI taxonomy): domain Eukaryota; kingdom Viridiplantae; phylum Streptophyta; class Magnoliopsida; order Poales; family Cyperaceae; genus Carex; species Carex kokanica. The sequence goes on along the minus strand of JAJGRX010000093.1, from coordinate 545,592 downwards.
CGGTGACAGAGCTAATTGAACCTAAATGTAGGTTCGATGCCCATCGGACCTACTCCTATCTCTTCTCTCTGTATTGCATTTACAGTGTACCAACCTATTTTGTTCTTCTGAGGTAACGTAATACATCCTGTTAGATCGGAGTGGTAAGATAATAAAGAGCACGAATTTTAACGGATTACGTGATTGCAGGATGGTCAGATATGAACGGAAATATTATGTTACCTCAGAGAGAAGGACCTCCAGTCATGTAATGGACACATCCATTGGTAAGCCTAACTCTTCATCACCAATCGGACGATTCACATCAGAGATTGATGAAATTAGATAATTTTGTACAGCAAATCATGGGAATAAATTTCCTAAATTAATTTTTCTTACTAATTTCATAACATGTGACCAACTAATGTTTGAAATTGTCAATTTCATATAATTTGAACATTTATTGCTTTTCAAAATTGAGCGAATAATTATGGACCGTTGATTTTGATGTAATCGATCGATGGTCGATCCGCAATGAAATTATAACAAATTAGTTTTGTAATTGATCAAGGGCAAACATTGAGCGTAACCACCAAAAAAAAATGAACTTTCCGTAGGTTCGAAGCATCGATCCAACGCAAAGAGTTTGTGGCTGTACGATGTTTGTATATTACATGAGCTTGATGGAAGGGTAAATAAACATCAAATTTGTTCAAATTTCAATATAATGATTATAATGTGATATTCTTCGAAATTAACGGCTCTGATCGATCATCGGACTTCGAATACTTGTGGGTCTTCATTATGTCACACTTCAAGAGTTCATATGCTATGTTCAACATTGAAGCCATGAGCTATGGATGCAACAACCATGTCATGATATATAATTTTTTCCCTAAATCATTTAGTAATTCATAAACAAGTCACTTCATTCTTTTTGTAATTAATTATATGTAATATATCATTTACAAATTAAATTTTAGACTAAAATAATTGTTTTATTTATTCCACCTATCATTTAATTTAGTAATTTACCTTTTGTAATAAATAGCACTTGGTCATTCTAATACATTGAAATAAACAATTTTATAAAATATTAAATTATCTACAAAATTTGAATGTGACACAATCTACATTTCTTATCAACAGTAAAACATAATAGGAAGTATTAAAATTAGTATCCTCCAACTCAAATACTCTGTGAGCATATTCTTATTTCAGCCGAATTTATTAACAGAGCAGGTTTGAATGGAAGCAGCTCTCTTCCTATAACTTCAAAAGAGCTTCCAAAGTCTATATCGTTCTACACGAAGAATAAACGGCTCTGTCAATTTCACAGCTATCTCTCCAAAGGAATCAGAGTAGGTCCGATGCCCATCGGACCTACCTTGGTTCGATGGGTGTTCTGACCATTCGATCTACATCAAGATTCGTGTATATGTATCAAAATCCGTGCAAGTCTGTATCAATTCCGTGCGCATAGATCTTGATGCTAATCGTACGGTCCTAAAGCTAATTGAACCTAAATGTAGGTCCGATGCCCATCGGACCTACTCCTATCTCCTCTCCAAAGTCTATATCTTAACTTTCGCATCCTTTTCAAAAAAAATATTTCAAAAAAAACTTTCGCATCCTCTGAGATATCTCGTTCTACCCGAAGAATATGCTTTAAATGATCTGAACCGCATAATTGTCATTCGCACTAAAATTGAAGGGCCTAATGCGTACTTTGGCGGAGACAGGAACGGATCAGATCACGATCAAACGGTCGAGACGCAATAATTCCCCCCTGTATGGTGTAAGTCAGTGTAGTGGATCCAGAATCAATAATATCAACCCTCCACCGCTTTCCCCCATTTCTAATCCGCTTTCCCCCCATTCTCATCCAAAAAATTTCCGATGGCCGCCAATATTTCCCTCTCATTTTCACCTCAATTTCGCCCCATTCTAATACCCCCTCCTATCATAAAATCACATTGCACACTAATCTCACTCCCTCTGCGTCTAATTGGTAGCACATCTCGGGGAGGGGTTCAAAGCAAATCGGAAGAGATCCTTAAAAAATTCAAGTTATTGGAACTTATCTGGTAATTCCCCTTGAAATCCTTTGAATTTCCTTGATTTGTTCCTTGTTTGAGAATTGTTCCTTATATGAGTCTAGGTTTTGGCTATGCAGAATTATATGAGTCTCATGTCTATCTTCAATTTTACACTTATCAAATGCAAAGAGAGGGGAATTATCTGATGACATTTTGTTTTTTAATTGATGAACTTTTGTCAATCTGACGATTAGCAAATGATAACTGCAAATTTTACCTAAGGTGCAGGAAACCTTTGCAAGAATACCAGGCTATTGTGAACGGATCTACCAGTGAAAATCAGCGCTAAAACTAGACATGTGAGTTGATTCTGCTTATTTTATGGCATCTATATAGTCAGATATACTTGCTGAATGTTTGGTTTATCAAAGATTTTAATTTAAAACCCTACTTACGAGATGAAGATGTTGTTGTTTATGTTAGGAAATAAGAGTTCATCATTGCAGTTTTTTTTCCTTTCGGTTCATACTTTGTGTTAGGAAATAAGAGTGCATCGATCTGTGAACATGAAAAGACTCATTTTTCTCAAACATTCCATGATTTTCCAAGTATACATAATAAGAAATAACACTAGGGGCTTTATTGCAGTTTTTTGCACATTTTGTTCTGACAGTTTCAGACTTCTATCTTCAAAATACTAAGTCCAGTTCAATAATTTATAAGTTGCTTTCAAAATACTAAGTCCTTGTTTTTTAAGTGCTGAACTTTTGTCAATTTTAACCTACACTGTGTTAGGTGGCAAAATAATTGTTGAACTTTTGTCAACTTTACTCTTTTGTCAAGTTCTGCCTACTTAGATTTATAGAAATGCTTAAAATTTGTTTTGAGGTTTACAAAATAAGAATATTATGTAAATTATTCCGGATTGTTTGCAGTTTTGTCATTTTTTTTTCATTACTGATTGCTTCTTTTAACCGGTAGCAAATGCGATAATTAACTCTTTAAATTAGAGTTCATAATTGCAGTTTTTTTTTTCATTCGGTTCGTACTTTATGTTAGGAAATATGAGTGCATCATTGCAGTTCACCATTTACATAATATTCTTCCGGACTGTTAGAGTTAATCATCAATGCGATATTTAACTCTTTAAATAAGAGTTCATCATTGCAGTTTTTTTCCTTTCGGTTCATACTTTATGTTAGGAAATAAGGGTGCATCGATCTGTGAACATGAAAAGACTAATTTTTCTCAAACATTCCATGATTTTCCAAGTATACATAATAAGAAATAACAGTAGGGGCATTATTGCAATTTTTTTGCACATACTGTTCTGACATTTTGAGACTCCTATCTTCAAAATACTAATTCTAGTTCAATAATTTATAGGTTGCTTTCAAAATAATAAGTCCTTGATTTTTAATTTATGAACTTTGTCAAATTTACCCAATACTGTGTTAGGTAGCAAAATAATTGATGAACTTTTGTCAGTTTTACCCTTTTGTCAATTCCTACCTACTAAGATTTATAGAAATGCTCATGTACCAGTTTCTGGTACGGTTGAAGTCTTCTGGTGACAGATCATGTAAATACTTCTGAACTTTAGGTGAAATCAACTGAATTTGCAAACTTATATTTCTGACCAGCATCATTGTGAGAAAGGATCAGGTTCCTATAGTCTTGAGTTGTACATGAGTAGCTTATGATCTTTTGCCAATTTGCATTTACACTTAGCAAATGCAAAGGGAGGGGAGTTTGCATTTACACTTATAAATTTTTTGTAAAGCTTGCAATTTAGTGATTTTAATTTTTGTGTTCCCAACTGATGCATGCAACTTAGTTGTCCAAATTTGAGTTTAGGTATAGTAAGGTCTTTAATTCGACACTTAACAAATGCTGTTAAGAGCAGCACATAGGACTAGCACTTGTAATTTTTCATTGCTGAAACTCATGTTTTATTGCTGCGGTGTAATACTCTCTGTCTACTTTTTATATATTTCAAACTGGTACACTTAGAACAATATACCGGTTGAAATAGATGATCCAATTCTAGAGTTCTACTCACCTAATGTTTGTATCTGTCATCTGATGATCTGCAATTTATTTGTCCAAATTTGAATTTAAGAATTGTAAGGTCTTCAATTTGACAGAAATGGCCCCTACTTACAACATTTTATATTTACCACTCTATCTTATATATAACTCATCGCTGTTGGTCTTTAACACAGCACAAATGGCCCCTGCAAAATCTGGTCTACGAAGAGCGAGTTGCAAAAAATACTCCAAGAGAAAGCGTCAATCACAGTTAGCTCCTGATGTCACTGAGTGTTCAAATAGCCCAGACCGTGAAATTGCACCACCAGAACCCCCAAAGAAGAAGGGACGAGGTCCTGGAATTATGAGAGAATCAACAGATGTACCGGAAGAACGCCCAATAATCTGGCCAGTTGGACCTCGCGAGTTCACATGCGACGACAATCCAAACCAAATAAAGGCAGCAATCACTAGGTACATACAATTCCACTTAGAAAAATTGCAGGATGTAAACTTGTCTCTCAATGCATCTGTCATTGGCAAATTGCCACCTGACTTGACCCTCAACAAAATCACAGATCCCAGTTCCCAATTGGCGCAAATGTCTCATTTTTCAAAATTAATGTGGTGCACAAAATAAAATCCTAATAGATGGGCTGTGAAAATAGGCTTGCCAAATAGTGGTCCAAATTTTCGCTGTACATTGTTAAGTACAGTAAGGTCCAAATTTGCTCTTATGGTACATATTTTAACTCTATTTGCTATCAATAGGCTTGCCTTACAGCATATGCCGGCACCATTGCGGAGCTTCCATGCCTTTGATGAAGCCTCCAAGAATAATATCGAGTTTCTCTTTTTGGTACCCTTTTAATTAGAGTCTATTATGGATTCACCGTCACAAACGCACATGTCAGTTTTGGTCTAGTGATGACCGTAAGTGCAATAAGAGCCACCCTATGTTTTATACAAACAAGTGCCTCTGATTTGATGTGCCACAAAAAATTGATTGCAATAGTGATAAAAGGGTATTCGAATAATTAAGGTCAAGCTGAACAACATATAAGTGACAGTAGACATTCAAGTTGAGTTGCAATTATTTAAATTTTAAAACAAGGACCACTATTAAGACATTGCATATATTTTTTTTTTCAGAAGAAATTCAGGTACCGTGAAGGGGAAGATGTTGACTATTGTCGGGATGTTATGGAGGCCATAGCAACCAAAAGGTACAGAGAGGAGCTTCACGAGGCGAGGAATAGCTGCATCAAAAAATTTGGTAGAAACTTACAAGTATGGAAGGCCGCGATTCCGCATTGGTGCCTTGACCACCCCAACTGGCATGGTTTGTGTGATATTTTTTTCACAGAGGATTGGCAAGGGGTTAGTAGACAAAACCATGCTAACCGCACAGCTAAAGCACTTACGGCACACCACGGTGGGTCAGCAAGCTCACACCAGCACCATCGAATGCTGGTAAGCTGCATGAACACTTATGTTCTCAAACTAATATGATATGTAATCATCTTATTCATCTGACCTTTACCACTGCTTGTCTGGCTCATTTTTCTTGTGCAGACAAATTTACGCAATGGAAAAGAACCGTCTAAAGTACAACTTTATGCACATATTCATTGTCGTAAAGTAAATGGCAAATCACCGGTTGTCGCCCAAATTGAAGCTGCCATGAAGGCTGCGTCTGGACCGGAGGAAAACAATGAAAACCGTGATGGTAACGGGCTAAGGGATGCAAGTACCGAGGAGATTTGCCCAGAGATTCCGAATTTGGATGTCAACACCTTAAGATTTTCCAACACACAATCACAGGAGGTTTATGTAAGTTGCATTACATACATTACATTGTATTATTTTTTTTTAAGGCCTTGTAGTAGCAACACTTTAAGTACAATGTACAGTATTTAGGGCAGAGGGCTGATCGGGTAATTTTAGCACCCCTCTATCATTCTTTGATTTGTTATTTGCTTGTGCTTTGTCAATTTGTGTGATGCTTCATAGAAATTGAAATGGAAATGCCGAATGTTGGGTTGTTGGGCTGTGTGCGCCTTGTTTTTTCCAATCCTTGTTTGGTTGCTGTCTTGGCAGTGCCTTTCTTTTTTTTGGCTGTTGGGTTGGGTATGAACTTATCAATACCGTTACTGGTACATGTTTTCCTTTGTTTCCTTGGGTTGAGGGTAGTGGTGCCTATTGCGGTGCCTTTTTCCTGGCCTTGCTGTGGTGTTGTGTATTTAATTTAGCAAAGACCAAAATGTAGCCTCTTTCATTTTCAGTATAAGTACACTGTACAGTATTTAGGGCTTAGGGCTGATCGGACAATAAACTTGGTTTTTTTCTGGCATTGTACATTTGGAACAACTAATAGCAAAAGGTGAGGGACATGATGGCTGATCAGACCAATTCCGACCTCGACGAGAGTGCCATGTTTCTCTCAGCTGTGGGCGGATCAAGCCACGGTAGGGAGGATGGGATGCATGCTTCAAAAAGAGTTGCAAACAACATCCACCCGAACCAGGACCAACCACTCAGGTTCTTCTGTTTCTGGTGTGACAAACAATGGAGTGCAGACGATGTTCTCTCGCGCAGAAGTAGGAATGCTCTTAGCTGACCGTGACCGTCGTCATGATGAGGAGAAGGCCGAGAGGGACAGAAAAATGGCAACCTTTGACTTGTACTTCAACCGATTATTCTCAATGTGTGGTGCCCAAAAGCCTACATTGCAGGTATGTAATTCCAATTTGATGGCTGCATTATGGGTTATAAATTACCGTAATGTATTTATTTAAATTGAAAACATAATTGCATCGACAAAACATTACCAGTAATATGTACTAGTGTTCAAGATTAGATAACTTTCCTGAAAAATATTTACAAGTGTTGGATGGCAAATAATAAATTTTGAAGAGTCCAAGGAGAAATAAGAAAAGCAATTACACTTGAGGGGTATATGCTTTATTGGCCCTATATTTAAAAACATCGAGTAATTATATCATATAAAGTCTGGTTTTAATGTGATATATTTGTACTCATTTTGCTCTACTACAAGCCCTATATGCTATTTGCTCCTGTGTTGGAGTATACTAACATTAAACCTAAACATTGTTAAACTTAGGCTCAATCTAACACTTCTGGAATTGAGCAAGGTGTCCTTGGAAATTTGCCTACTCTTCAGGTACCACTATTAACCTATGAACTCATCTTGCATTTCTACGATCGAGCCTCTCTCGGGTAATTTTTAACCAAAAAACCCTATTTATTTGTTGCTTGATTGACTTATTGCTTCTGCTAGTGCTCTGTGCTGGCTGTGCGATTGATGTGTGAAACTGGTATTGGCTTCGAATCAGTTGTGTGTTCTTACCAGCCCTTGAACTGGCAGGGGCCAAAATGTGAAATAAATAATTGAACACAGAACATGAGCATTTCTGCAATAATTATATGCCTTGTTTGATACTGTTGTGATTGTCTAAGGAGTTTACATAATAGAGCTTGTGCATTGTTAAACTTAGGCTCAAGCAAATGGTTCTGGAACTGAGCAAGGTGTCAGTGGGAATTTACCTACTTTTCAGGTACAACTAGTGATTCCAATGCTTAAATTGCAAAATTTATTAGTTTGAGGGTGTACATGCAAAAACCCTCAGTAATTAACATGTTGTCTCTATATATGTGGTATATGTAGGGTTTTCCCTTTCCTATGCAACCAAATCAGGGAGGGACTTTCCAAGCACTCTTGAATCAAGCTCCACTTGGAAATGATGCAATTGCAAGGGATGACGAATGGTGGGGCACTCTACCTTCAACCTGAACCAGACCTTCTAGTGTCAGAAATTGCAAATTTTTGTGAATCTACAAGTTCTAACATATCAGCATAATAGTTAGGAACATAGTATGTTAATTTTTGTTAACTCATAGTGCAATTACACAAGGATAGTGTATTGTATAGGGTATTCCCCATTATTTTGGTACAATGTATGTTGATTATTCTATCTTAATGCAACAGTGCTTATTAAAGTATGTATGTTGTATTTTCTCAATTGCCTCTATCAACTACTAAGATGTGTTTATGTTTATCAGTTTCAATGGGAAGTGGGGATTGTAAAGTGGTACCGGGTTGGTACCGGGAGAATTGTTAAATGAGGGCATTCTGGTACCAAAAAAAGGAGGTCAGTATTTTCATGGGTATATCCAAGGAAATAATAGCGCCCAGGTCTGACCAGGTGGGCCCACTTTCAATGGCCATGGAAATGCTGGAGTGGGTCCCACGTAAACTGCCTTTGGAAATACTCAGGTGGGTCCCACGTAGATTGCCTTGGAAATACTCATGGGGCCCAGGGGCTACACCCTTGGAAATGATCAGGTGGGACCCACGCTCCCTCCCCTTGGAAATACTCGGTGGGTCCCTCGTTTGATCCCATTGGAAAAACTAAGGTGGGCCCCAGGGATGCTCCCCTTGGAAATACTCCAGACGGGGGCCAAGTTTGAAAGTTTTTCCAAGCGCCCTTTTTCCAAGAGCAGGCCGATGGAAAAAGCCAGAATCAGGTATTTGCAACGGTGCCATTGGAAATACTGACCATTTCCAACGAGGGTATTTGCTACGGTAGTTTTTCCAAGGGCGGCGCTTGGAAATAGCGATTTTAGGGCTTTTTCCAATGGTAAGCCCTTGGAAAAGGCCATTTTCCTCCCCTTGGAAAATGCAGAAATTCTAGTAGTGTTGGGTTGACAATGTTTTGAGCAACAAAGATGTAACGGATCGTAAGAAGTTGAAGTCGGTGAGAAAGCGAACAGATGTGATGGTCGATTGTTCAAGATATGTAAATTGAATTGAATTTTGGATGATTTACTAAAGGGGGCTGGATCCTTTGTATATGGTCAAACTTCTCAAAAATTCATGGCAGCTTTGCCGAGGTTACCAATTCTGATTAATTTGGTTTCCTCTTTTTCCCTGCTGCATATACTAATCATTTGGCTTTTGGGAATTTAATTCCTGTGAGTTCTTTTTTTTTTGGATTCATGGATCATCTCCTTGCCAACAACCTCGTTATATTTCTACCTTTTCAGTGGTATTATATTAGATCCTTTCAAAAATCCTACAACTTTGCTCTCATAAAAGGGCAAAATTACTTTTTCAGTGGTATTACTTAATTGAATTGGTTACGGTACCAATTGAGAATCGCTACCAATTGAGGTGGTGAAGGGAGCAACGAAGCTTCCAGTTGCAAACGTTTCCAGTGGTGAAGGGAGCAATTGAGGTGAAGGGACCAATTGAGGTGGTTAATTAATAAGGGCAAAATAGTCATTGAAATATTTAATTAATATTAATTAATAATTTTTAGTGAGAAAAAATGAAAATGGGTATATTAATAAATATGTTATGTTTAGATGGGTATATATCTAATTTTCAATTTTAGATGGGTAAATATCTAATTAAAGAAGTTGTGATGGTTATATATCCAAATTTCTCTTATTCTTATATGGATAACTGTAGCTTATGGTTTGAAGAACTAAAAAATACTGTCCTAAGAAGTGACTACAAGAAAGGATATAAAATGAACATTCGTCTTCAAATTCCAGCTCCCAAACATAGTCATCGAGCATATCGATTCATCATTATGTCAGCCATAGATGTTGCAGTCTTATTGGTTGTTGGTTTCTTGGAAGCGCAAAGCAATTTGCCTTATCGATCTTCAACCAAAAGGATATAACTGAGGACCAACTGAAGTACTTTTACTTATTAAGAACCTTGATATTCTATTGTTGAATCCGAGTGGGATGTTAAATTATTGTTGACAGTTAGGCATATTGTATATCCTTTCTCATTTTAACTAGTACTACTTGTTGCATGTGTGAGATTTTTCTTGTATTGTATATCCTTTCTCATTTTAACTAGTACTAGTTGTTGCATGTGTGAGATTTTTCTTGTATTGTATATCCTTTCTCATTTTAACTAGTACTACTTGTTGCATATGCTTTATCCCTTTGTGGATAATTTTGATGGGCTGAGGTTTTTCGTCTCTGTGAGTTCTTCTTTGATCAAAATTATCCAGAAAGGGATAAATCATTCTGTTTTCTCTCAATAACAGAAGGCCACTCTTTCTCTTCACATCTATAATAGTTTGACATTCATAGATGATTGCCGCAGTCACATATGAATGAATGCCTAGTTCCTGTTATCTCCTTGACTCGTCTATAGAGAACAAGGAAAGTAAAAGTAATTTGGAATATAGTTGCTCAAAGTGATATAATTAAGATTAGAGATTTGATGTTGGAGAGCTTTGATTAGTCGCCTAGCACTTAAGTCCTTGATAATTAGGCAAAAGCACAAAATAATTTCAAATTAGAAACATAATTGGGCGAACTACACAATTCTAATTTTCACAAAAGAATTAGAATTTTTTTCTTTTTTCAAGTAGAATAGTTTACAAGGTGATCATATTGTCAAGAGAAAATTCCTGTCATTTTCAAGAAAGTCGTTAGTCAAGTCAATTAAAGAGATGTGTGATAATGAAATTCATTTATTATAATTAAATAGACTACGAATAAGATTTTGTTCATTATTTTATCAGATAATTATATTAAAAGAATTTATTAACCTATTAAATAAGCATGCTTACATTACAAAAATAATTCGTATTAAATTTTCATTAAACACATTTGTAGTCAGTTCTCATCTACACACGATTTACTTAATTAAAAAAAGGATGAGCGTGACACGATATATTCAGCTCCCAAACACATACTGGACACATCAAGTTTTGTAATACTGGCGGGGAACAATTACGTGCAAGTGAATCATATTTAACTTGAGAGCAGCAGTACCTGAGAAAAGAAAAGTGTACTGATTTAGATTCGACTTTGAATAATTCAACAAATAAATTCTTCACAAGGAAAACGACTGCTGCTATTAAAAAAGTAAGAGTAGTGGGGTTGTTAACCTTCGTCCACATTATAATAGTTTGACATTTATGATTTATAGATATTGATTGCCGCAGTCACATTTGAATGAATGCCTAGTTCCTGTTATGTCCTTGACTCGTGAATAGAGAAAAAAGAAGGTAAAAGTAATTTGAAAAACAGTTGCTTAAAGTCATGTTTTGTTGTAGAGTAAGTGGTGGAGTAAATTCTTTACTTCATTTTGAAGTACTCAAATGAGAAGTATATTTAAAGGATTAAGATGGAGTAAATTTTGAATTTTTAGACGTACTAATGTCGTAATTCTTAGACGTTGATTTTAAGCAACTGTTTCCAAGTTATTGATTATATCCAACGTTGATAATTCTTAGATAATTCTTAGACGTTGATTTTAAGATGGTTGTCATCAAGAATTTGTAAAAAACGTACTAATGTGGATGATTCTTAGACGTTGATTTTTCAAGTTATTGATTCTCATAAAAACAAAATCAAAATGTGATATTTTTTTACGAGCACATAAATAAAATGATGTAGATCATATCCAATGGTTTTATTTTAACTTTTGAGTTTTAAATTTTGAGTTATTAAAATTTTTAAAAATGGAGGCATTTGAACCTCCTCATTAAAGAAATGTGTCAAAAGTTGGACCATTTATTTTTGCAGATGCAAACCAAATTAATGGTGGAAGAGTTCCAGTGGTGATAATGAAATTCATTTATTATAAATCGTGTACATATAAGACTTTTGCACCCAACTGTAAAGTTGTAAAGTTGTTATTTCAAAGCGGTAAACTTATCAAGTAATCTATTTTGTTTTTATTTAAGATGTGGTATCCAGTCAAATTTTCTGGCTAACTGTTTTTGACCAGAATCACTTTTAGAAGGTCACTACTGACTTTTCAAAACTAGCAACTAACTGGACCACTTTTAAGTTTGGAAATTGTTCATCACCAAATCTGTAAACCACAACTTTATAAAGCGTAATTTGTTTGAAATCAAGTAAACCTGTAAATTAGTTTAAAATTTTATTTTTTTAGATATGGAGTTAACTACCATTTTCAATTATTTAAATTCAAGGCTTTTCATGACTATAAACCTAACGATATAAGATATATTTTTGTAGTAGTGACAGCGTACTTAATAACATAAATGAGCATAAAAGATAGTTGACTTGGTCAAAGTCTTCTCCTGTCAACATCTGGAAACTACCATCGCATTAAATTTTCCATCAACATTGAAAAGAACATTCATCCGTCACATTAACCATATTCAACAATAGAGATTCAACAATAGAATAAAAAGATTCTTAATAAGTAGAATTACTTCATAACTTAATACAGCTACATAAACTGTAAATAGGAAATTACAATGACAATAATAAAATAGAAACAAACTTAGCAGTATAATGAAAATTCAACTGGCGCCAACTTCTGGTGTAGACCTTAACAACAACAGAGTACATGGAATCATTCTCAAGATCCACAAGCCTTTGCAGAAAACTCGGAATCGGAGGCATCAAAACTTCAACAACACCCTCCAACATTTGAACTTCTTGTTGCATCAATGGTCTACCTGTTTCCGTCTTTTGAATGCACCAACAAGCAACTTTACAAGCTATGTTTAGCTCCCCCATGTCGGCATTTCGCTGCAACATTGCTATCATCTAACAAGCACACAATCTCTCCTTGTCTAGTTTTCATAGCACCATAAAGAGGGAAGTAAGTGCATTTCGGGTTTTGGAATTTCTCTGTGTTTCTCTTCCCTGATATGATTTCGAAAAGCATCATGCCGAAACTATAGACATCGGCTTTTTTTGTAATCGGTTGCCCACAAATCCATTCGGGTCCAAGATAGCCAATTGTTCCTCTCATTGTTGTTAATACTCTGCTAAAATCTCTCCCCAGTAGCTTTGCCATACCAAAATCGGCAACTTTAGGACAAAAGTTTGCATCGAGAAGTATATTACCAGGCTTAATGTCACAATGAATAATGCAGTCTCTACATTCCTCATGCAAATAAGTTAAACCTCTTGCAATTCCAACCATTATTTCGTAACGGGTGGTCCAGTTTAAACCAGCACATTGATTTGAAAAGAGATGAGAATCTAAAGAGCCATTTGGCATGTACTCATACACCAACGACCGTCTAGTGCCTTCGGAACAAAATCCAAGAAGTTTGACAAGGTTTATGTGCTGAATTATTCCTATCGTTTACACCTCCGTTCTGAACTGCTTCTCTTCAAAGCAAGCATTTTTCATTCTCTTAACAGCCACAACAGTTGAATTTGGTAATGATCCCTTGAAAACACTACCAAAGCCTCCTTCTCCAAGCTTGTGAAAGAAATTCTTGGTGATACTTTTTGTTTCTGCATATGAATATGCTACCAGTTGGTCCCCAGTTATATCCTTTTGGTTGAAGATAAGGCAAATTGCTTTGCGCTTCCAAGAAACCAATAATCCAACAACCAATAAGGTTGCAACCCCTATGACTGACATAATGATAAATCGATGTGGTTGATAACTATGTTTGGGTGCTGCAATTTGAAGACGAATGTTCATTTTATATCCATTCTGATAGTCACCTCTTAGGATAGTGTTTTTTAGTTCTTCATACCATAGGCTACAGTTATTCTGATAAGAATAAGCAGTACAAGAGCAATTACTAAGACATGCTGCAGCACACTCGTTTTCATCTTTTAGCACAAGCAATTGAGGATTATCAGGATACTTATCTATGTTTTCTATTGGGTGGAATACATTATGAGAACTGGAACTTCTACTAAATTGACAATTGAGTGATATATTTCTTGAACAACCGGCACTGTCAACACTGGGGTAGTATTTGTCTTCCCTTTGTTCAGGATCTGCAGGTTGGAAACCATAAGGACAAGAGCATATTGTTGTGTACATGGTACCTGAGCAGAAGCTAGATGGACCACAATATGAATCAAAGTCGCACAGAGTATCAGGACTAGACCAAAGAGTATTAAAATTGGGAGGATCATTAAACCAATTCATGCTAACGAACCCGTTGGAATTCAATCGTATGAATGTATGATTTTTGTTGGGAACATTAAATGTTACTAAACCACTGCCATCATCCACTATATCAATTAATTGCGGAAATAGACCATGATATGTAGCATTACTTGATAATTGTCTGATAATAAACCCACTAGCTCTACTTTGATGTAACTCCAAACCAAAAGTGTACACACTAGAGGCTAAAAAATTATCAGCATTTGTGAGGTAAACAATCTTTCCCGTGGAAGTGTTAAATCCAAGTGGTGCTCCCGGGAACCAAGTATCAGTTGGGTTATCAAAACTCTGCCATACTATTCTAGAAATACTATCATCTTCTTCTAGTATAAGATTTCCGGTATCAAGCAGAACTGCAGTGGTAGATGTTGTTTCATCTAATCTTGTAAGATTTGTTGACCAGATCAGTTTTTGAGATTTGGTCAGTACTAAATTGCCAGTAGAAGAAATTTTCAGTTCAGACATAAGAGGATGTTGAAGAGGATTGTCTGTATTGGCAACCCACAACACATTCTTAGAAAAATTTACAAACCAAATCCCTAGGTAGTGGTCGGTCCCAACATAAGTAGGAAAAATGCCGAGTTCATAGATACCATCTTTGGAAACTAAAGTTTGGTTTCCAGAAAGAATCTGACCTGGCAGGAGGGTGTTGCTGGCTGTACAGAGACGATTTCCCATGTTGAAGATGATGATGATTAAAATGAATAGTGCCATCGGCAAGTTTTTCCTCTGTATCTGTTCTTCTTTAATCAAAACCAAAGGATTGTGTGTGTGAGACGGTGCGAGAGACACACACACACTTTATCCTATAGAAAGAGATGTCACTTCTATAATGAATGAATACGGTTGAATGATTGTTTGGTTCCTGTTATGTCCTTAACTGGTGGATAGAGAAAAAAGAAGGACAAAGTAATTTGAAAAACAGTCCCTCAAAGTCTTATAAGATCAGAGAGAGATTTGATGTTAGAGAGCTTTGATTAATCACCTTATACTTAAGTCCTTAACAAGACAATTAGGCACAGGCATTTATGTAGTACGTAATTGATTTTAAAAGAATATCAAATTAGAAACATAATTGGGCGAACTACAAAATTATAATTTTCACAAAAGAATTATATTTTTTTTTCTTCTTTCAAGTAGAATAGTTTACAAGGTGATATTGTCAAGAGAAAATTCCTGTCATTTTCTAGAAAAGTCGTTAGTCAAGTCAATTAAAAAGATGTGTCAAAAGTTAGACCGTTTATTTTTTTAGTTGCAAACCAAATTGAAATTTATTTATTATAAATCGAGCATTCAAGTCTTTATTTAAAATCTGTAAACTTATCAAGTAATTAAAAAAAAAAAATTCATTTAAGATGTGTTCTCTGGTCAAATTCTCAAACTAATCACTTTGATCAGGACCGATTTTTCCTAACTAGCAACTAAACGGGACCACTTTTAAGTCTGTAAATCACAACTTTGTAAAGCATTTATTTGAAGTCTGTAAACTTGTAAATTAATTTAATTTTTTTTTAATCTGAAGCTAACTGCCACTTTCAATTATTTAAATACAAGACTTTTCATGACTGTAAACCTTATAAAAATCATGTACAGTCAATATTTTTGTAGTAGTGACAGCGTACTTAATAACATAAATGAGCATACAAGATAGTTGACTTAGTCAAAGTCTTCTTCTGTCAACATCTCAAAACTACCATGGCATTAAATTTTCCAACAATTTCGTTCAACGGCGGATCCACAGTTCAATAGGGTAGATAGTTGTCTATATATAATTTAGAAAAACTGTTTTAATCCATGAGGGCTCAAATGTGCACCAGTTGTGCCCCGCATTCTTATTTCTTTTTATTTCTCCATTTTAAAATAGAAAATAAATTTGTTGTGATTCTAAAGAATCGCACGGATACTGTTATTCCAAATCAAACTATTCATCTGCTTTGAGATTCGTGGATAAAAACCAACTGCTTTTGAGATTTGTGCATTCCAAAAAATTAATGGTTCGATTTGAAATAATTGAGTCCCTGTGATTCTTTGGAATCGCAACAGATTTTTTTGAAATGCATTTACTATATTTTTTGGAAATCATTTACTATATTTTAAATAGTTACAAAATGATTGCTTTTGGATGGTCCAGAATTTTCTGAAAATAGTGATTATGTACCTATCAAAATAATAGTAAAAAAATTCTAGAATTTTATAAAGATTGTGTAGACAGTTCGGTTCGATCATTTTATCTTTGAAAATAGAGATAAGAATGTGTGACATGATTGGAGTACAAAATCAATGGGGTATTTGAGCCTTCCTCTTAATTCATATATAACTTCAATTGTCTAGGCTGTTGTTTATCTCTAGATCTGTAAATTACCAATCCTTGGACTGGGCCTCAGGCCTGGTTAGTTGTTTGTTTGGGCCGAAATCCAACTGTTGAATCTTATTGGTTCATGCATTTGGTTTTACTAGTTAGTGCCGGCCACGCGTTGCCGTGGAAATTATAAATTTGTTTTGATCACTTTCTTTAAACGTGATGTTTGAACCATACCAGTGAATACTTTGTTAAATTTAATTATCTTACTGTGAAATTTGCATTATTATAGGTGTTTTGTTAATTATCTCATGTGATGTTTTTTTCTCACTTATCTCCTTGTGGTTAATCGTGACACAAAAATTATTGTGCAAACTATAAATGTACTTCAAATACTATTAATCAAATCAAAGACAATTATTTTCAAATTATACATGAATTACACTGAATCATAAATGTATGGATCAAATACTTCTTCCTTTTCCTGCACTGGTCTCTTCAATTCATCTAATATTATCTGCAATTTCATATAATCTAATATCTGATTAGTTTTTTCATTTATTAAAAATAGAATGGCTGATTACACTAACTTTTAACTGTTATTAGTTATTACTAACTATAAATTGTTCCATACATATTATCCCACTCATATTAGATTAATGCTGTGCACTTAACCCAATATTTACCAATTAGGTTCCTATGTGCCTTATTCAATTTGTATGTCGAATATAGAAAAGGAAGGTACTAACCTAGAAATGACCTGATATGCTTGGTTTATCTGGTTGAACAAAGTACTGTCCTGGCTTCCTTTGCATACGTCTGGATGATATTGTAAATAAAAAATGAAAAATTGTTACAACAAATATATCGCATATATTGTGAAACAAAAATACGAGAAATAAATTAGTATTTTATCTTGTGAAGTTGTGATCCATTGAAAAAATTATAAATTGGAAATCCTGAAAAACTTCAGTTCAATGAAGGTGCTGATTTAAATAGTAAGATAAACTCAGTTTTAAGATAAACATCAACAAGCGTAGCAACAAGGTGTTAGCATCTTCATGATTGTATTCTACATCCTAGTTTAGTTAAGAAAAAAAATCTCAACTGGACACTAATTAAACCCAAAATGTTCAAATTAAACCCAAATTTAGCTTACAAAAAAAATATCCCTTATTCTTGTGATTTTTCTTATGCGATGTTTCCTATTTTGTCAAGTGCTCACGACAACGTGTGAAAACTTGACAAAATAGGAAACATTTTGTTAGAGAAAAAAAAAAACCAGTGTACCTGTTTGTGTACTACTGGTACGGAAAGATCTAGTCTCATTGTATCGTAATTATACACATTACACACACCTAAAAGACAGGTAATGGTATACCTGTGGCCAATCATAAATCAAACAATAATTCCTTCCTTTTCTAGCCATTGAAGCTTTTCACCTATAATGCAATTGAAATATATCAGCCAGACATCAAGTTAGTAAAACTTAGCCACTCAAGTTAACATGTCAGCAAGAGGCAGCTTTTTTTCAAAGAAACATTAGCATTTTGACCTTCTATGTTAGGGGCTACATATTTAGATGTAAATATTGGTATATTCGGACCAGCACTAATAAAATTCAGACAATAAGATAGGTGCAGTGACCCCTAACCAGCCTCATAGGCATAACCCAATACCTGTCCCAGCAATAAACACAAGCATGGCACAATTGAACCCCCAAGGTACAGAAAAGTAACAAAAAACAATAGAAAAGAAAGAAATATAATAAAAATAGCTATGCCCGTAATTAGACCTTGCTACTTCATAGTCAGATAGAGGACTCCCCACTGAGCATCTGGATACAAAACTTTCCATTTTTAGGATTTTTAAAGTATTTTTTAAGTTCATCTTTTCAAATTGCAAAAATTGTCAAATTCCAGCAAATACCCAAAATGCCCCCTTACAAAATTGCATACCAGACATAGCTCCTGTGCCCCTAAATTCCTAGAACTTTTTGTGCATTTAGAACATGTTTGGACATGCATTTTCATATAAAGAGCAAAAAATTTGGTTTAACAGATTGCCCAGAATAAATTTCTAAAGATGGGCTGACAGAATTACCAAAACAGAAAACAGTAACAAGTTCAAAGCCAATTGGCTGATTGTTGGTCATGGATTATGACGATCACTACTACCTGGATTTGTTTCTGGAGTTGCAAAAGCATTGCAGCTCAACTTGGAATAGATCAAGAGCTAGATTGATGCAAGATTACTTCAACAATCCTTGGAGTTATATTTCTGTGGTGGCTGCTGTGATACTGTTATTACAGAAAGAATTTTCACCTCCCTTGTAATAAAGATTAAAAAATAAAATCATATTTTTTTTTGGCATGGTAGAAGAATATTACAGAAGTTACATTCTTCGAAGAATTTTCACCTCCCATGTCAGAAAGATTAAAAAATAAAATCAATTATTTTAGTTTTTACTGGCATGGCAGAAGAATATTACAGTCATGTATTAGTCATTACCTTGTGAACATTGAAGTAGTCAGCAATAGAGATCTCCGCTCCTTGCTCAGCCTAAAATAATAGCCACACTAATGCTTACTTAATCTTAATTAAGAAAGTTTGCACAAAATAATACGGCACATGAACTATGCTTAGTTATTAACAAAGAAAAATTCTGCAAATGTACCTTCTTGCACGGATGTCACATACCCAATGGTGGACCCCGCCGGCCATTGAATACCCATAGTATGTGGTTGAAATAAAAATCCTATGCACTGACATCAAAATTAGAAAATAAAAATAAAAGATACTGACTCATTAATTTAAAACCATATTTAGCCATAACACTGACACACATCAAGTCAATAAAACCCCCAACAAAGTGTCGTTACAATTACCGTTAATGGCCTGTATTATAATTATTTCTTTCATATTTTGAATCGAATTTTGTAAGCTTTCCTAGATCAAATAGCCACTACGGCGTAGAAAAAAAAACTTTCGTAGAAGGATATGAAAACAGGCAGATACAATAAATAAAGGAGGAATTTCATGTATACCCCTCAAAAATTTGGAAATTATGTATTTCCCCCTCTAAACTTCATAATATCATATTTACCCTTCCAAATTTCACACACTCTGTTCTCAAAAAAAAAAAAAAAATTCAAAAACTCACAAATTTACCCATTTTATTGGTTTTCTATCAAAACTCATTTTAAATTAATTAAGTACCTGTCTTACCCTTTATTAAAAAAATATATATATATAGAGCATGTTTAAGAAAAACATGTTTGAGGTGTGTACTAACCTCTAAGAGCAGTATCAATAACTTTAATAGCAATTATCATGAGAGGCCAACAATCCGAGCATATATCAGCTCCAGAGCAACAGTACCTCGCATCATCATAATCTGTTATATCCTATTGAATTAAAAACTAACTTGACTTAGTTAGATTTTTCTTAATAACTCATTGAATTCACTTAAGCATAGTAACCCTTGATAAATGATAATTCAGTTGAACCTTAATGAATTTGAAATTGTAAAATTAAGCCCCAAGTAATCATGTCTATTTCCACATAACCAAATAGGTGAAACCATCTCTGAAGATCGGCCAAGCACACCTCAAACACTCTGTGTGTTTAAGTCCCTTGGAGGCAATCTGTAATATAATAGCAAACAAAAAGAAACTATAGCATTCATTTCAAATCAACACATGGTCATTGAACATTCTTAATTTTAATTTCAGCAACAAATTTTGTATTGTAAACACAGTTCTCCGCACGAGTTATGTATTTCACTTGCTTGCTACATTATAACATGTTACCAATGCTAATTATCAACTAAACCACTTAAAGTATAATAATATTGATACAATGGCTGAACAATATACAATAGAACCCAATACGCACTATGCATAGTACCATAGCCTCACTCTTATAATGCTTCTGACAGCAGTTACTTCAAAAAAAATATATAGTAAAAGAAATAACATACAAAAAAAATAAAATTACCAGTTTGACCATGGGATAGCTCGGGGCATAAACTAATGCTCAAAGAGATGGCTGAATGGACCGTGCCCGATATCATGTAATAATCCTAATAGTAGTTGTCAAATAATTTGATATCATTTTTTTGTATATGTTCTTCAAATAGTTATACTTATTGAATAAATATGTGTTATGATACCTGCTACTTTATCCGTTTGCATGTCAAAGTTATCAATATCTAACTCAATGCCCTGGAAAATTGCAAATGTTATTGCTTAACCATAGTTAATCCATCACTAATACACAAAATACAGTTATTATATATATACCTTATACTTCTTGAGAGACTGTATTGACTCGCTGGCAAGCCAATAAACCTCCAAAGGATGCTCGAATCGAGTATGTACTGCTCCTGAATACATCAGATATGTCAGACCTATAAAGAGAAGACGAAAGAAAATTATTTTGAGAAATGAATGTCAGACATACCAGACTTTGAGAATTTATTTTGGGCAATTGGCTACATCATTTTTTTAGTTTTTTATATGGAAATGAATGTCAGGTTGTGCTCTACACACTCAATTTATTTCAACTTCGCTGTAAGTTTAGAACCAATACTGGTAAAGGATTTTCTACAGTGATGTTTGCTGGTAATCTGCAGTTTTGCTATTCTGAAAGTCTGATTCGTTATTTTCATCATGGGCAAACCACTACACCAAATTTCCATTTCTTTACATGAAAATGTTCATTATGAGCTAATCTATATGCATGATTTATTTGGTAGTCTTTGGCATTTTCTTTGTCTTTCTAGTATGGGATCTTATATCATGAACCATATGCAGCAGAAATGAAGAAACAGAAAAAAAAAGAATATCAGAAAAATTGAAAGGTTGAGATTCAAAAATCCATAGAAAATAGCAGAAAAATCCAATTGATACAAAATGTGAGTCTAAATTGCTTGGAAGAGAGTCCTCTACGTGTCTGTGTTATTGGATTTGCCAGAATCAGGGTCTATGTCCCCTGATTTGCCAGTTTTTGACAGAAGGGCATTTCTGGAATTTATTGCCTTTTTATTGGGTTTTCTGTGATTTGGGTCTTTCCTTTCTAATTCTTGTAAAGCCAGTAAAAGTTTACAACGATTTCTGAATGATTTATTTCTTTGATTTCTCTTGCTGTTTGGTACAATCGCAACTGACCTTTGATTTATTTCTCACTGGTACCAATTGGTACCATGGCTTAATGCATTGTCCTGAACCCTTGGTACAATTCTATACCAGCAATCAATTTAACAGTAAATAGGTTAGAGTGAGATCAGATATAGCTTACAAAATTTTGGCCAGTGACATCCAAAATACCAGCAGCGGCTGAGGCATAGTTGACACCATGTAGTGCTGCTTCGCCAGATGCTTGTGAGTTGGGTGGTATCAGAGGAAGACCAAGCAGATTAGCTACATACACAAACAATAATAAAAAGGCAATGAACAATAAATACCGTTCTTGCAAAATAAAAAAAATACAATACACAATACATGTATCAGTAGCAAGAGTGAGGCTATGGTACTAAGGCCCAAGTACAATACACAATACATTGATCAATATTATTGTTTCTAAGGTCCAAGTACTTGATTTAGACCATTCAATGTGATATTTATATGAAAATGTACTTGCAGTCTAAATTTTATACTTTTTAAAATTCTTTTACTATTTTTTTAGATAGGTAGAAAATTACTATTTTGTAATGGTCTAGAATATCACCGTCTTTGTGTCATTTTCTTTGCTAGGGTTGCAATGAACTCATCTTGTCGACATTGATTCTCTCTATCATCAATTTCAAGTTTGACATTTGTGGATATTGATGGCCGAATTGCCTAGTGTTTGATACCAATTTTGATTAAGGTTTTGGTTTTCTTTTAATTTGACCAATTTTGTTCACTGGTTGGTGTTACCTAGGTCCAGGGACAAAATTGCAATTAGAGATTACATTGATACATTTGATGTAACTTTTATAGTTAATTTTGTACGTACTGAATTGTCGGAAATTGATGATGGAAAAATAAGATTGAGATATCTACGCTAGATTATAAGCAAAAATCATAAAAGTGCAATTTCATGCATTCTAGTTCCTGATTTCAATCAGTATTTTTGATAAATCATAAGAAAATAAACAAGAACATTGATTTTTTATTATCTTATCTGAACATATAAGTAGCTTTTTTTCAATATTGATATAAAAAAGAGCTAATTTACAGTGATTAAATTATCTTCAAAGTTCTATTGTGTCATTCATCCATAAACTTATTGTTTTTAAGAGACAAGAGACAGTGATAATTTTAATTTTAAACAAAGTAGGGACTATCTACCAAATGATGATAAGCATCTGGAGCATTCTACCATTCCTTGAATCCAACCTAGTCATGTAGATGCATTTTTTTTGTGAAGTCGCTGCCAGACAAAATTGCTAACTGGTACATAAGCCATGCCAGAGGGGAGTCTGAGCTCGGTAAATGTTATAGATACATTCTAGTTATATTAATTCATTATTTTTTACCAGTTTCTCTTATATTAATTCATTCATTTTATAGTACAGTTTTTGTCAGTATAGTTGTTAGTTGCTACTTTAACTGACAAAAGTTGTCATGTAATCCTCAAATAAAAATTTAAATGGAAAATATAGTCCTTTATTTTTAATATTAATGAGATGTATTCCTCATCGATCTTATGTCAAAACTTATTTTTCTAAATACTCAAATTACCTCTTCTTACTTACCAATAGAATTAACAATAAATAAAAGGGCAAAAGAAACCTAACCAATGAGGTTGCTTCTTCAGTTTCATCTCTGTTTCGACTTGCCACACGACCTTTTAGAGAGTCGAGGACATCTCTTAGCTTCTTTAGCAACACTTGTCTATCCAAAGAAGCTGCCTCTCTCTTCTTAGCCTGATAAATAATAGAACTATCAATCCAATGACAGCATAACTGATGGCCTCTCTTCTTTGAGTCATTTTCTTCTGTTTTGTTTTTGGTCAATTCTAGTCTAATATGTACTTCACCCGCTCGTGTGCAATTCGATGGCCTCTAATCTGGAATGCCCGTTTTGTTGTTGAGATCAGTGTCATCGGTCACAGCGGCATAGCAGGTACAGTAGGTATTGTAAATTCTATACAAAGTGATCAAATAGAATTAAATTTTGTACAATTTTCTTTAATAGAATTTATATTTATTCCAATGAGATATGACCATCATACCGGCAAAATTCTCTCCACGACGTGACACATTCGAATAAGAGCATAGGAATAGAAGAGCTCTGGAGCTAGCATTCAGTGACTATTAAAAATTAAAAAGGTTTGAACATGTCAAACTATGATAAAACATCAAATATACAAAATGCAATAAATGCTTGAAAAAGAAAAAACAACGTAGACATACCAATCCTCCACCTTCATCATCATCTAAATCTGCAGAAGTTGCTGCATTGGCCTGAATAGGTTGTTCTGTAACAGCTGAAACCTGAACAAATACACAAAAAGGACATAATGCAGTGCTCAAAGTTGCATGTGATATCAATAATGAAACAAAAAAGGAAGACATGGGTCATGTTTTATCAAAAGAAAATATAGTAAATTAATCAAGATATGAAAAAAAAAAATTACTTTAATGGTCCTCCCAGCAATGTCAAGTTGACCGTTTAAAGTCAGGGCAGCTTTTGCATCCTCCATTATCAATAAAGCCTTCCCTCCTCATCTTAACTCACTTGTATGAGACCTGGTCAACGAATCACCTATTTAGAACTGATTTTAGTACTTGCAAGCATAGTTCAAAAAATCGGCCGATTCCGAGACAAATCGGCCGATTCAACTCGGAATCGGACGGGACCGGGCCGATTTTTACCCGATTCTCGGGTCTATGCGATTTTATCAGAAAAAATCGGATGAACAGTGACGGAATCGGCCGATTTTCCGATTTTTCAGCCGAGTTATACCGATTCAAGGCGATTTTTAGGCCAAAATAGCCGATTCTCACCTACCTGGACCGAGTTTTGCTGAGGCGGAGGTGCGAAGGACAGCGATTGAGAAGACGCGGAGGCGGAGGCGCTTGAGAAGACGGGGATTTGGGCGATTTTGGCAGTCGTGCGCGTGGGAGAGAAACGAAAGGGGAAGGAGCGTTTCTTTCTCCAGGAAGCAAAAGAGGAGAGGGCGCGGGGGTGGGGTTCAATAATCAGCGAGAGAGAGGAAGCGGTGGGGCTGCGGAGTCAGAGAGGGAACGAGAGAGATAGAGGGGTCTCTGGTCCGATAAATGGAGAAGAGGGAAAGGAATGGGGGCCAGCTGCAGTGAAAAAGAGAGAGGGAGAGTGAGGTGAATAAAAGAGGAGCTACTTTGTGATCAGTGCTGATCGGATCGAATGGTCAGAAGTTTTCAAATTTAATAATTGAGTTTCATGATTAAACGAGATCAATAACTTCTAATCGATCAATTTAAAATTCAACGAGAATTTTCGTTTAAAATTCGTATAAGCATCCGTTTTACTATTAGACTTAATTAATTAATTAGATTTCGTGATATAATCAAATTTGTAACACTTCACGAAATCTAAGTTAATTTATCATCATATCTAATTTTGTTAAATTACTAATCGTTTACGTAAATATATTTTAAATTTATTAACGTTTTAAATTTGCATAATCAATTTATAAAATAATAAATTTATAAATTGATTTCATAATCACCAATTTATATTCTGATTTATTAACTAATATCTAGCTTAATTAATTAACTAAAACAAATTTTTTATTAGTTGAAAATTTTGATTATTAGTCATTTAATTGAGATTAAAATTTACGGGATATAACATAGTGTTTGAGTGTAATATTTTGTCTTAACATAGTGTTTGATTATATAGTTAGTGGATTATTTGAGTGTAATATTTTGTCTTAACATATTGTTTCTGCAAATTATTATTTTTGCCAACTTTTTTTTCTATTTTTTGGCTACAAAACAAGCTTCTGGCAAAAAAATCCGAGTTACCGAGTCAACTCGGCCGATTCCGGCCGATTCACCCGATTCCGATTCCACGGTCAAGAACCCGATTCCGATTCCGATTCCGAGTTTCAGAACCATGCTTGCAAGTAGGGGAGTATTAGCATGTTTCAATACCAGTACTGGTACTGGTTCAGTGGTACCATTAATTAGTCGTTCAAAGTTGAGAGAGATAGTACTGGTACTTTTACTTTTGCTTGAAATTCTGCAATGTTTCTCAAACCCAAAAATTCACACACACACATTTGCATGCATAAAAAACAGGGGAGTGTGGTACATCACTTCCTCTCTACATTTCAAAAGGTGAAGTAAGCACTTGTCTCTTTTGCACAAATGGACTGCTGATCAGGTCCTGTACTGGTATGTAGTACAGGCACCAGTTTACAATGCATTTGACCAGCACATATCTACCTTTCCTGCTCCAATTGGCTTGTCCGGTGCTAAACTTGCATACTAATTAGCATAGTACGGACCAATGTGTGCTATGCATAGTATCGTAGCCTCACTCATAGCTGAACTTTAATTAAGGAAGTAATTTGTTTTTACCATGTTCAGTAACCAGGCAACTTCATCGAGCATAGACACTACAATGGCAGTGCAACCATTTTCACTGAGTTGTGACCTCAAGTAAGATAACTTTGATGCCACATCAGCTCCGGCATATTTATGTCGTGCACTCTAGTAGGCTTGTTTGGTGGCTCAGGCCTTGATTCCTTCCATATCTCATCAACCAAATTAAATTCTTTTAAAAGAATTAATTGGTGATTCTTTTTTGAAATATCTTGTAATTCCTCAGCCGCATCAAATGAGAAAAGGAACTGCTCCCTTCAAAAAACCAAAGTGGACATAACATAAGAGCTTAAGACTCAGATTATATATATGGCCAAAAATACAGCAAACATAAACTAAGGTTAACAAGAACAGAATGAGCATAAGTGAATTCTAGTTTCTTCTTATTTTTACAAATTAAGAGCCTCAACTAATTGTGATTTTAAATCAAACAAATGAACATGTGTGCTGCGGCAAATGAGACCCTTTATTGTCCTATTACAAATGCAATTAACACCTTCGATTCTCACATGATACTCTCCCTGACCGTATAATTACTCCCCTAAGCTCAAACTGCAAAGTGTTTTATAGCTTTTGGAGTTCCGTGTTTATATGAGCTAGATAGAACAATTTAGCCATTTCACTTCACTTGACCTTAACTTTGAAGCTTTCACGAGCAAGTGTAGTTTGCAAATCCAAGAAATGCTGGTCTCAAGCTGTTAATTTCGAATGCAAAGGATGCTGGTATCATTTCTTAGATTAATTTGGAAAAAAAAATCCCCGGAAATTATATAAATAATAAAACAACATTAAGCAGTTGATGTATTCCGTGGTATCTTACCATAATTAATATATAAAAAGGGAGTTCAGGAAAAAAATAAAACAACACAAGAACTGGAGCAAAACACATCAAACAGGGGGAGCAAAGAACTCACAGGGTCGATTCCGATTTGGGCACCAGGTGGCAAAATATAATTCAGCCACTCAGTTGTGGTTGGTACACCAGAGGTCCCACTCCTCATTAGGGTCCAGTCATGACTCAATTCCTTCTCGGCCTATTCATGAGAAAATTGTGGTAAAAATTGAAGTATAAAGATAGTTGCCTTTTACCACTTATTTAACAAGTAAAAACAGAAATCATAGAATGACAATGAAGGTGCTGAGTACAAAAATAATAGTCATTATAAAATAGTAATAACAAGTACCAGTTGTAACATCTGAATAATTCTCGACCTTTAGGAGTTTCACAACAGAAGCCATTCTCCAATGACCAAGCATGCACACCATTTTCACAGAACAACCTAAATTTAGATCAAACCATTATATCATGGTTAAATAAACAGACTGTACGGTAAAGAACTGAAGAACACGAGATATGAAATTGATGACAAGTTCATACGGTTTAGCAATAATTCAGAAATGCAAAACAATAAAGAATGAAATAGGATCTAATTAACATTTTGGTCAGGTTTTGTACCACATTAAAAATATTACACTGACCAGAACAGTAACTACACAGTATCAGCTTGGCAGTAAGAAAACATGGTCCCTTCGTGTCTTTGTTTTAGGTTTTTTTTTTTTTTTTTTTTGGATACTTTTTGGGTTCAAGGTTGGTGGAAAGTTTCTGGGTTGATTTCACAACAAATATGCAAAATTGAGCCAACTTGTGCTCAATTACACAGTTAAAACTTAATTCGGGCTTAATTTTACAATTAAGCTGTAGTTACGGCTTAATTGGCAACAATTAGGGCTAAATGGGACAACCTAGTACCAACATTAGTCAAGCCCAGTGCACAAAAAAAAAAAAAATGCAGGTGAAGCTCCTATATACCAGAAAAAAAATGCAACTATTGCAAAGCATATACTATTGTAACTATTGCAACTATTGCAAAGCATATATTGCAAAAAAAATGCAACTATTGCAAAGCATATATTGCTAGTGACGTGACTCAATGCATGGCAAACTGCAACTGGAACGAGCAGCTTGAGCAGATCGGAGTTGATAGGCTACAAAAATATATTTCATTAGCTAATACCCTTTTTCACAAGGAATGCAACTGGTTCGAGGGCTGAAGAAACACAAAAAACTAATTTGATAAACTGTTTCTAACATAAAGAAACTTTCTGGTATCAGAAAAACTAAAAACCATTATAAATTCGATGTGATCTAAAGACTACACGATATATATGTTGCGCATATAATAATTGATGAGGTTTTATATATCGTTTACCATTCATCAAGCACTTTAAAATATATAATGTTCTGTATTTAACAACACAGATGGACTATCATTACAGAACTTTCATAAATTTTGATCAGTAAATTACTGATATGCACAAGAAAACATCAAATATATATTTTTGCTTTTTGAAATTCGAAATGTATAAAGAGGGATAACTCCAAAACATTTCTGCGATCCAAATTTGAACAATAGATAAACCTACTTGCTTTGGTTTCTCAGTTTAGGCAATGAAACAACAAGTGACGACATTTAACAGAACACAGATTTTGCACTTATAAATTAGGTATTATTCACGAATGATCAAAACTGTTAACTAATTGTTCCAGTTAACTAATTGTTCCAAACATAAAAATATTGATTGGTGAACAAATTAAATTACAGGCTAATTTCCAAAAGAAACCTTTTTCAATGTTTGTCACATGCACTAACCTAAAGCACATAGTTCTTCATATGCAACCCATAAAAGGGGGTCAGCTGTCAAACCTTGTGTGAAGTGGTCTATTGCAGCCTTTTTTCTTCCTGTATACCTACGATCAATAATAAAAAATTGTTATCAAAATTTTACACATGCCAAAAAAGTTAAAACACGTTCAGAATCCATGCAATGCTATGGACATTCTAAACAAAAATTTGCAAATTAAAAAATATAGTGAAAAAAATAACCTGTAAACCAGCCTAAGAAGATAGTGCCCAGCTGCACCATTTGGAACCTACCAATAAATAATTAAAACCACTTTCAAGATTCCCCCCCTAGGTCGCCGTGGCCGTGAACGCTGGCGCCACCGCAAATAAGCCGGCCAGTGACAAATCCTAGCCTCCATCATATACTCGCACGACATTTGAAGCGATCGCAGCCTCGCAAGGGAAGGCGGGGATGTGGGGTTCTAGAGTTTCGGTCGAGAGGAAGGCGGGGAGGCAGGGCCTAGGGTTTGGGGTGAGGGGTGGGCACGACTGGCGGCGATAAAGGAGAAAAGAGAAAAGAGAAAAGAGGAAGGGAGCGAAGAGAGAAAAGACGGAGGAAGAGAGAAGAAATCTGCGTATTCGATGGTGAGTAAAGGAGAAGATCAATCTGTGTGGTCTTGCGTGTAATAGGTTAATTTATAACTAATTTCAAACTTGTACACGAATGAATACATAAAATGTATGTATAATATCTAATATTCAACACAATGGTTTAGAATCGTTGAATCTGCTGGATGAACGGCTGAGATTGTCTCTGGACAGATACACCATTCAGTCCCTTTTATCTCAACGTCCTATTATAGGAGTTATGATATGATTATTGTTAGTTCATATATAAAGTTGTGCGTGTTCATGAATATATCTTCTCTTTTATTAAATATTTGTCCATCAAAACAATAAATTAATTTGTATATTTATCCATCAAATGCAAATGCTTTATTAATGTTTCCATTTCTCAGTTTACTAAATCTAAAATATTGATTAAGAAAGAAAATAATTATTGTGCTCTTAATTAATCAACAGTTTTTGTAGATAACCCCAAGTTCAATATAAGAAACAACTCTGGTCATATAGATAACCCAAGTTCTCACATCATTACCAAAAAAAATAATCACTAAAAATACATCCAACTTTTATGCATCCTTTCTTGTCAGATTTGAGCCGTGCAATCTGCATTAAGATATGTCCGTTCAATTTACCAATTTACAATTTTAATGTAAACACAAATCTCGACATGAATTCGCACCTCAGACCCCGCCTGTCAGTCAATCCTGGCACGACTAACCCTTTCCCTGGGCTCCCCGGCACCTTACAACAGGAACCGTGATGGTGCCAGCAGTAGTCGTGCCAGTGGAACGGCAAGTGGGCCGTGAACGAAGATGGTGTGATATGCTTATCAATTGAAATGTGAGTTCTTTTTTCTGATTTCTGGAGTTCTTTTCCTTTCTCCTTTTCTGGCATTGCAAATATTTGCTAATTGTTCTACTGTGAACCCTTTGCTATTTGTAGAGACAGATTTGACAGCATTTTGTGTTTTGTCATTAGGTTGTTTGGTATGAGATGATTTGACAGGCTCAATGTATTTCAATTAGGTTGAACCTTTTTCTGTTAATTGTTCTTTATTTCTCATTTATTCTTTTAGTCTCCATCATTTTCTATCTTATCCATTTTTTTTTTCTTTTAAAATGTAAATGTAGAAAGCTTTTTGCATACAAAGAAAGCAGAGGGAAAAGAAACGAAATTTTTCACAGCACATTATTCACCACACAAAATCAACTATGTACAAACGCAAAATATTAAAAAAACTAAAAATTATTTCATGTTCATTTCAAATTTAATTTCACAATCCACAATCATTTTTCACCACCCTGAGAAATTTTCACACTTCAACCTTCATATAAGGGAGATAAAGGTTCTGATAGACATCATACCAAATTATGCTCAGTGTTGGACCGTTTGATCCGCTGTAAAATTTGTGCAATCCTTTTAGATTCACGTACAATTTATAATTTGTATTTTGCATGAATCTCAAAGCAAATCAGACGGTCTTGACTGGACATCAGACCGAATTTGATCTGATAAAACCTCACTCCCTGTATTTAAAGATAAATAATATTAAATTCCCATGTAATCTAAGTCTTCGGTCTGAGCAGTGTTGCTCTAAGCTCAGCAGCATCGACCTCAACAACCCGGTTAGCGGGTCGGTAGTATCCGGCTGAATCAGGAACCCACGGAATTGAATCTGCATCCGCAACCCGCTTTCTAGCCACAGACTTAGTCACTACCTCCATCTCCTCTGTTTTGGGGCTTCGTCTTGCCGTTTCTACTGCTGCCGCAAATCCTCTCCTGCGTATCAAAACATCGACTATCTAATCAACATTGAATTTTTCAAATGAAATTTTTCTAAAAGAATCATTCTTTTAGTAAAATTTGCATGTGTTCTATTTTGAGGAGCAAATTTTGAGATTGAAATATGAGCAACATGCATTACCTTTTGGCAAGGAAAGAGATACCATCAGAAAGGAGAGTCTTGAAAAGAGGAGAGGAAGAGAGAGCGCGAGCCATCGGATCTTGATCGAACGATTGATGTCACAACTTCCTATTTGCACGCTTAGTTTTGGAATTATTGAGCGCTTTAATTTCTTTTGAGGTAAGAAAAAGAATGAAAGATTTTAAAGGAGTATATAAAGACGAGGAGGAAAACAGGGATTTGAATGAGGTATGCACTATATAGACATGGTGTATGCCAATTAATTTGAACCGTAAAGAGTAAAAAGATTAATGCTAGTAATATATTCTACAAGTTCTTTCATTTGATACTAATATTCAATCATATAATTAAAAATCTAATCATATAGTTTCATAGCATTATATACTCTAATATGTATATTTAAAATAAAAGAAAAGAAATAAGAACCAACCTTTAATTTATTGGATAAAATAATGCCCTCTACATGAGAGGCGGCAAGTTTGAAATTCATAGAGAATTTTTATGGATATTAAAGTTGGGAGGTTTAATCCTATCTTATTTAAAAAAAGAGAGAATATATATTGTTATTCAGACATTTTTTTCTCACTTATTTTTTGAATGACACATATTCTCTATGAATTTAAAGAATTTATTTTCTCAAGCTTCCTTTACTCTCTTCCTATTAATTAATGAACCATTTTTATTTTAATTAAAGAGAACAGAACTTGATGAAATTTTGGTTAATGCATTTAATTATGTAGACTAAGTCTAGCCAGCAAAAGAAATGTTTTAACAGTTCAAAAGGGCAACTAAATCAAAAGTCTTCTCTCTATTTTTCCTCCGGACGCAACTGGATCCGTCCATTTCATCCTTTTCATTTCTCCTCCAAGGGCGGTGTATGTCTAGCGGGTCCCACTGTCAGTTGAAGAAAGAAGTTTATAGAGAATCTTGACAGCTCTCCAGTAGTTTCTTGGAACTCAATCAGAACTTCACAAGCAACCTAACAATGAATTTAATTTCTCCTCAAACTTTCTATGTACGTAACTTAGATGAAATGTTTGCTTCTGAAATCAGCTAACAAGGTACGTACCATGCTAATTTTATACGACAAGGATACATTCATGACCACAAATAAAAGTAGACGATTTTTCTGATCAAAATGGATTGAGAGAACAAACCATTAAATTTTATTAAAAATAATACAAATTACCCATAATTTCATAATTATTTTGAACCACCATAGAATGAACTGACCCCTCCCCCCCCCCCCCCCCCCCCCACGCACGCACGCACGCGCTCTCCCACAGAATCAGTATCTGACTCAAGCAAATTACAAATGGATGGTCCATATTAATCTCAACCGGACCAAAGTCAATCCGGTACCTATAGAAACTATAGGGGTTTGTTTTGAGATTCGTGCCAAGTTAAAAGTACTAATTTGAACCTGACCTTAGGGTAATATGAATCCCCCCCCTCCCCTCCCATGTACCTAACAAGGTAATATTTTACAATTAATGGATCCGGACCGTCCTTTTAACTTTGCATGAATCTCAAAGCACAAATAATACTAGCACCTGCGCTATTCCGAATAGGCACTATTTTTAAATAAATCTGAAACCGTAAAGTAGTGAGTCGCACCGTCTAATACCTGAAAGGATACTCGTCCACACCCCCGCCCCAACCCCCCAAAAAAAAAACCCTCCCCTTGGTATAACTAAATAGACAGAAATATTAAGTTTATCAAACATGCAAGTATGCAACAGAGACCAGTTATTTATGTACAAAATATACAAACCAAATATAACATATTATTATTATAATAAGGAAGACATGATTTATAGGTAAACAACAAAAGAAGAATCTTGTAATGAAGGCAACATACAATGATTGATTGAGACATCTCATTTTTGGAGAATCTTCGCCGCATCTCATTTTGGAGACGTGAATTAATGGACTTTTCACTTTCCAAATTGGACATAAAAAGATGTATAAAAATATCAAAACATGTGATGCATGAAGGCTACATATAATGTTATAATTATTGGTTACAAATTTGCTTCCTCACATTCAATGGATAAGCATTTGCCACCCTCAAATTGATGTCATTTATTTTATTTTACATTTTGGGACCAGCTAATTAATTACAAAAAGGTGCTCCTATAGTTTTCAAAATAGAAATATTTAGGGGGAAAGAAAGTATAATAATAAACAATTTCTGCATCTAAGATTTATGATAGATTAAAAATTTAAGATTATTTCAAAAACAAATTACTCTATTACTTGGAAAATATGGCGATTTTGTGACAGGGAATTTCCTTATTTATAAATTTACACGTCTCTCTATAAATAAATTTCCTTATTTACGAATAGCCTACTCTAGCATTTTTTCCTAAATTAAAATTAGTTTTAACAATTCAGACTATTACATGACTTTTTACAATATATAACTTTCATGTCAATCAGGACCAGTAAAAAAAATCGTAGCTTGTGACTCGTTTGATATCAATTTGGAAAAGCCTCGTAATTAATTATCTCGTTCAATTTTGACTCGGCTCGTCATGCTCTCAGTTCATTCCTTAACTCGTTTTAAGAAGAAATTAAATAATTCTTTCACTGTATCTCATTGTGTTCATCATAAGAGGATGAAGTTTGTTACAAGAACAAAATGAAAAAAAAAAAAATCAACTTGTGTCTCACAACAGTAAATCAAAGAAAATATTTGATATATGTCCACAGTTCACAGTACAAATGAGCTGTTAATAAGCTAGTTTGACTCTGCTATTAAGTCTTCTATTACTAATTTTATCTTATCACCATTGACTTTTAGGTATTAAATTAAAGTGATCCTTTTCCTTCAACAGAAAAAACAATGAACATTTTTCCAAAGACATTGACCCAACAATAAATAAATTTGCTATTTTTTTTTATCCTTCGTGTAGCCGCAAACTCATATTGATATTCTCTACTATTATATTTAATTTTAAATTTTTATGTGGCTGTATTTGCAGGAGCCAGGAGACACTTAAGGCTAATGTCTGTTCTGTGCATAAGAAGGGGTATTTAAAGAGGAGGCAATAAGGGTTTTGAATAAGATATGTGTTCTGTAGATCATAGTAATAAGATTCGTGAATAGTTTGCATAATTATTTGTAAATTATTTGAATTTGAGTCATTGGCGAATCAATCTGTTTATTGTTCAGTATACTCAAATTATTTAAAGAGGAGGCAATAAGGGTTTTGAATAAGATATGTGTTATGTATATCATAATAAGATTCGTGAATAATTTGTGAATAATTTGCGAATAATTTGTGAATTATTTAGATTTTAGCCATTGGCGAATCTATTTGTTTATTGTTTAGTATACCCAAATCATTTTCGAATTATTCGTGAATTTTACAACTTACATATTCGCGAATTTGATGAATTATATTCAAATTATTTTGAAATTATACTGAATTATTCTCTGGACCAAAAAAATTTCTAGTATATTTCTTTGGGCTCTCTTGTGAGACTAACATCTTTGGTTTCGACTCAACTCCAAATTATTCTCAAATTATATTCAAATTATTTCCGAATCACGAACTTTTAATCCTGTCGAACCTTTCTCGAATCTTTACGTTGTCACTATGCTATATGCTATAGAATAGATGCATGTATTTCATTTAATGAGATATGTGCTCTGTAATATTAAGCAAGTTTTGTTTTGTTCAAAATACAAAAAAAGTTATTTAAGTTATAACAAGTCAAGAGGTGACTGAGTCAAAGTCTCCTCTCTGTTCTTTTTCTTCTTCTTTTTCATTGGCCAGGGCAGGGGCGATGCACACTGCTAGCGGGCCCCACCAATCAGAGAAAGAAACTTGCTCCCGGAACTTGATCAAAAGCAACACAAAATTAAGGAATCCATATACTCTGAAGCAAGGTTATAAAATGCGGTTTTCATGCGGTATGCGGAAAGCCACCGCATACCGCATATACGGTATACGGCCGCATATGCGGTTTTCATGCGGTACTTATGTATGCGGATTTTAAAATGAGAATTCAAATATAATTTGTATGCAAAGGTAGAACACAGTCATAGCAAGTAACATGAATAAAACATAAAAGAAGTATGCTATATGTCGATGTTTTTAATTTGTCAAGCACACTAAAAGAACAACCAATTAATATTTTTAATTCGTCAAGCACACTAAAAGAACAACCAATCAGTGAACCCCTACAGTTTTGGTGAGCATTTTCAGATATGCATTTTGTTACATTGATAATGACAGTAGTATGCTATATGTCGATGTTTAATTTTAATTTGCATTGAAGCTATCAATTTGGTACAACAAACAAGTTGATGCATGCAAGTTCAAACTTGCAGTGAAGTAAAACAAAAACAAAAATTATTCATATAAAAAAACCAATCCAATTTGATACAAATAACATCAATTAACATTCATACTTTATATGTTTATGCAATTATGCCAACAACAAACCTGACAGATATGAGAGTACCACTCTGAATATACCAAAATCCAAGATTCTAATTAAACAAATTGAACACATAGAGCATCCAGAGCTTTTAATATCGGGCCAGTATATATTTTTCGGTTCAAAAATCAAAATTGGAATTTGCACAAAGTCAAAGCTCATACCGTGAGACCTTATCAAAGCTCAAATTAAGCACAAATTAAGCAAAGGCCAAAGCCCATACCGTGAGAGGCCGAGGAGTCGGCAGCGGAGGAGTCAGCAGCGGGAATCTTCGATGCCTGGCCCAGGTGTCTTCCGAGTCTGTCAGTAGGAAAAGGTGAGAGACGGCGGAGTCAGCAGGAAAAGGGTGAGAGACGGCGGGACTGGTGGAGATTGAGTCAGCGGGAGTCAGGAGCGGGGCTGGTGGAGAGTGGAGAGGAGGCGGCGGAGGAGAGTGGAGAGGAGGCGGCGGAGGAGAGTGGAGAGGAGCCGGCGGAGATATGGCGCCGCAGTTACGCAGAGTCGCGGAGAGAGAGGGGTGCCGGGTCGATTAGGTATTTAGGTTTGGGTGTCACGTTATGCAGACTTCGGAGATACGGGTCCGAATAAGAGTTATGCGGATCCGAATAATGGATTTTCGGATTTCATGCGGCCGAATATGCGGCCGAATATGCGGAACCGCATATCAAACCGCATATCGATTTTCCATGCGGTTTCCAACCGCATACGCATATGCGGCCGCATGAACCGCATTTTATTACCTTGCTCTGAAGTAACAGAATATTTATGTTTGGATTACGGACGTTCGATCATAATTCGAACGAATTCAGTTTGAAGTGGAACGCACGGAGTTGCTTTAATAGTCGTGCAGATTCTGATTGGACGGTCCAAAAAGTTACCGTAGGTGATATGAATTCAACCTTACTTTATATCAGTGTTGTAAATAACGGTATGCGATCGTCAGATGGACAGATACCGTCAAGTAATTAATTGGAAATAATCGAGAATAATTCGCCATAATTAGAAATAATTGGCCGATTAATCAGAAAATTTCTTCACAATTTAGTCACCGCCAACAACTAATCGACCGATTAATCGAGCTAAAGGGACTTTTTTACAACACCTCTTTATATAAGGGTTTTATATGCAAAATAAAAGAAAATTCTCCACACAGCTTTTGCTTGCTAAGTGCCTAAGTTGCTTCCTATCAATTTACAAAGCGCGCCAACTGGATTCCTAGAATCATCCTGCTGTCACCGACCGGTGGGTCCCACTATCCATTTTGCACCGTTTCTGGCCGACTGGGGCCACACAAAGAAATGGACGGCTCCTGTTTCTTCTGAGGGAGGAAAAATCAGCATGCTGGAAACGTTTTTTGTTGACTCCTTCAGACTTGACTTTGTTTACCATAGTGGTCTACATCAATAAATGCATGAACCGAATGTTTTAATTTGCACAAGACAAGAGAAAGGATGTCGGTCAGTTCGACTTACAGTTCACATTTAATAACTGAACCATGTCCATCGAGAATTAATCAGTTCAAAAATCCTACCTGCCGCTTTCCTCTCTCTCTCCCCCTCTCATTTCTCTTTAAATACCTCTCAAAACCCCTTCTCTTCACCTCACAAAAACATTCCAAACCCTCAGCCTCTTCTCTTCTCTTCTCTTCTCTTCTCTTCTCTTCTCTCAATTAGAAAGCAAGAGCAAGAGCAAAATCAACCTATGGCTCGCGTTCTCTCCACCTCTACTCTTTGCAAGACTCTCCTTTCGCAAAGCAGGAGGGGATTTGCTGCGGCAGCTGAGGCGGTGAGACGAAGCACCAAAGCAGAGGACAAGGTAGCAATGGCACAGCTCTTGGCAGGAAAGCGGGTTTCGGGTGCAGGTCCGGATTCGTGGGTCCCGGATCCAGTGACTGGGTACTACAGACCCGCTAATGGGGTAGTGGAGGTTGATGCAGCTGAGCTTAGAGCTATGCTGCTCAGACCAAAGAATTAATTGTGTAATTTTGCAAATTTTGAGGGGTTTGGAAGGACTAATTAAGAAAAGTTGAAGTTCTCTGTTATGCTTTGGAATTTGTCTTGCTGGTTTTCTTACTTTTCAACCCAAAATCCTGGATTAATATAATTATAAAATTAAAGAAAATATGATAGTTTGTTTTAGTTATTTTTTGCTGTTTTTTTTTGTTCCTCTCTGACAGAAAATCAGGCATTTGTAGGGGTGAAAACGGAGCGGATACGGAGCGGATAATGCTGATACCATATCCACATCCGTCGGATAATGAGCGGATACGAATACGGATACGGATAGTAAACGGATATCAAAATTCAAAACCAAATCCGCCTAAAACGGATACGGATACGAAGCGGATAATTTACGGATACGAATTCGAATATGAATACAAGACGAATAATTGAGGTATATGAACTTTTAAGATACAAATATTAATAAAAAGAATTAAATATAAATATTAATTATAATGTTGGAGAGATGGGAGATGATCTATTGATATATTATATATACAAAATAATGGAATGGTAACAAAAGACAAAGTGGTGTAGTGGTTTGATGCTAAGTCTTGACAATAGAGGGCAAGGGTTCGAATCCCAGCAGTAGCAATTTATTTTAGCTTTGAATTTCTGCCTAACGGGTCCGCCTCAGCAAATGGGGTTCTTAGCGGGTCCGATCACGTTCCGGATGGTTCGGATATCCGCTCCGTTTTATCCGAATCCGGATATTCTGTGAATATTTGATAATTATCCGGATCCGTATCCGGAAGTATCCGGATCCGTTTAATTCGGATTCGGATTATAAACGGATTCGGAGCGGATATCCTTCGGATAATCCGGCTCCGTTTACACCCCTAGGCATTTGTCAAAATAAAAAATTTAAAAATTATATGCACAGCATAGGCTACAGTCCTACTCTCCGCAATTACAATGAGGACCTCACAAAAATGAAAATTAATTCAATGGAATCTCAAAAAAGTTATAATAAAAAACTGATGAAGGACAAGGATTAATGTTAAGCAAATTATTGGCTGAAATATTCCATGGATCTTTATTTAATTCACAAATAATGTAAAGCATTGGATACTGAGTGCTTTTCATGAGCATATATTACAGTTTACAAAACAATTTGATATAAAATGATCTAATAAAAATATTAAGATTGTCTACTTAATTTGCAGCCACAAATGCATTAATTCACTAGTGGAGAACCAGACATCAACAACGGTCAAAAACAGACATCAGGAACGGACCTACGGGCAATACTGACTCAGGCGTTACTGATAGTACCACTAATCAGAATCAGTCAAATAACCGATACAGATTCTCTAATCAGAAACGGTCGTACCGATACAGATTCTTTAATCAGAAACGGTCGTTTAGAACAGCCGATTGAGGATGACAAATGCTTATTCATTGAATGTGAATAAAAAGTAAATTTACAATTTGCAACGGTACCAAACTTTTGTTATTTTATTTTATCTTTCTTTTATGTCCAATTTGGAAAGCGACAAGTCAATGCATGTCTCCAAAATGAGATGCGGCGATGAATGATTTATGTATTCTTATATGCTTTCCTCATTATATAATTAATATGTTAGATTCGCTTGGTATTCTGTAACAAATAAAAAAATAAAAAAATAAACTTAAGATCATTTGTCATTGTGATGATGTGGTCATGAATTATTGTCGTATATAATTAATTAACATGGTACGTACGTAGTTAGTTGTCAGAAAAGACAAATAATTAATTAGAGCACATGCACATGGATATAAAACAAGTATTGAAACAAAGGATAAGAGCAAAACAAAATATTTCAAAAGGAAAGGAAAATCTATTTAGGTGCTTTTGATGCAGTTCCAGGAATAACATTCTTTCTCTGATTGGTGGGGTCCGCTACCATAGTGCATTTCAGTGTGACACCCGGTCTTGACCGTTCAACCGAATCATGATTTGGGTGCCCGGTTTAACAACTTATAATATTAATTAATTATATGAGAAGGGATCCACTCAGAATAACATCTTACAATAATTCGGTTTTGTAATTTTAAAAGTCCAAACAATCGATCCAAACTGTACGTTCAACATGATCTCTATATTAAAATGTGCTTGGAGATCAAATTTTACATTTTTTTTGAATTATTTATTTATTTATTAAGTATTTTACAAAATTGTTGTTTTCTAATGGTTCAGAATTGTCTAAAAATGACAGTTTTGTAAAATACTTAATAAATAGTAAAAAATTTAAAAAAAAATATAAACTTTGATCTCCAAGCACATTTTAATATACAAAATCATGTTGAACAGTTTAGATCGACTGTTTGGACTTTAAAAATCACAAAACTAAATTATTGTAAGATATTGTTGTAACTTACAAATGTTGTAAGTGTGATCCCTCCTCCAATTATATTATGAATTATGAAGCGGATCAAACGATTTAGACCGAATATCGGATTGAATTCGGTCTAAGGCCCATTAGAAACCCCGTTCCCTCCATAGTAAGGGCCTACTCATTCGTTTTAGAAAATGTTTCAAACTTTTAATTACTACAAATTAATCCAAGTGGTATTAAAGAGAGCACAAGAAAAGCATTCCTATTCTTTTATTTATGTGATTCTCCATGGCAATATTTTTAGCCAATAAAATTGTAGATATTATTTCTTCAATCAATTATATATAAAAATAAAATTGTGTCCGTTTTAAATTGTATAAAAAAGGGGTAGCCTTCATGTGAAGTTTTCTTGTTAATTTGATTAACACCCCTATTACTTAAGTTTATCTTATCATAATTCATAAGTGACTTTTAAGTATTAAATAAAATTTATCCTTATCCTTCATCAGAAGAAACAAACGAACACTTTTCCAAAGACATTGAACCAAAATAAATAAATTTGAAACTTTTTTATAAACTAATCAAAATATAAAGTTTACTTTTAGGAAGACTTTTTTATAAAATTATTTAGAAACTGATCAATTTATAAAGTTTATAAAGTTGACTCAGCTCAATTTATAAAAAAAAAAATGTGCAACTTTATCTCATTATCAGTAGCTTTTAGGTATTACTAAGTTTACAACACCAAATTAATGAAAATATATCATAGTATTACTAAGTTTATTTGGTTAACATCCCTATTATAGTATTACTAAGTTTATCTTAATTTATCATCAGTGACTTTTAGGTATTAAATAAAATTGATCTTTATTCTTCAACAGAAAAAAAAAGTACAATGAATAATTTTCCAAAGACATTGACCCACAAATTAATTTGCAAATTATTTTTTGTTTTGCATCCTTCGTGTAGCCACAAACTTATTTTGACATTCTCTACTATATATTATATTTAATTTTAAAAAAATTATGAGGTCCTCATTGCAGGAGCCAGGAGACATGGACTCCAATCTATTCTGTTTCTGAGCTGGAGGGGTATTTAAAGAGAGTCCGAATCTGCTGCGATCCTGGGTGGGATCGCAGGATTCTAAAATTCCGAATTAACGGTTTAAATTTTTCTGTGCGCGGATCTCGAAAACACTTTGAAAAAGTAAATTTTCATGCACGCATCACGAAAAAAACCAACAGCTAAGATTCAGAATCGCAGGTCCTGCGATTCCCGAGAATCACAGCAGATTTATTTTCATTTAAAGAAGAGGCAAGAAGGGTTCTTAATAACATATGTGCTCTATAGACTAGGTGTATTTCATTTAATTTGAATAGTAGGTGTTCAATGATGGTAACATTCACTAAAATTTCTCTACTTCTAATTATATGTCGTTAAAATTCAATTGATACATGATACGATTAATATAATCAATTCAGAAATAAAATTATGTTTACATTATAGTTTAATTATTTTGTTTTTATAATAAGTTATGCCACATAAATAATCGTTATTTAATTGACGATCAACAATTGCACATGACAACTGACGCCTTGCTCGCGCTTTCTCTCTCTAAATTTAATTAATTGATATATAAGATTAAATCACAGAAAATATTATGTCTTGGTAAGAGATTTATATAGTATTAAATTCTAAATCAATGAAACTTTTGATAATGTCATCCATCATTCACAATTTTTGTTTTCATTTCAAACCAGGTCTTGTTCAGATTTGGTACACGCATTTATTATGCACAGCAGTGTAGCCAACAAAAAGGGTTTTATAAAGTCAAGAGGCGACCGAGTCAAGAGGCAATGCATCAGAACTTCTTATTTTTAGTAATAAAAGAAGATAGATGGTATTTTTTTTTATTCATGGAAAAAATGGAATCACTTATTTGATGTCTTTTGACATTTTCAGGAACCAAATCAATGGTTTGATTCTTTTATGTATTGATTTTTTTTTCTTGATGTTAAAGAATCCGAAGCATTAATTTTCAAAATTTTTGTGATCAAATTTGAAGACCTGCAATTCTTTAAAAATGTTTTTAAAAAAAAAGAATCAATTATTTTGGTTCCTTCCAGAAGGATCGAGAAGAATTTTCTATCTATCTCCTTTCCAACAAAATATTTAATATAATTCTAAAAATAAAAATAAAATTGAAATGCACAATTCAAGCGGGCCCCACCAATCAGAGAAAGAATGTTATTCCTAGAACTTGATCAAGGTTAGATTTTTATTCCCTTTTCAAATGTTCTGTTTTGCTCTTATCCTTTTTGAATACTTGTTTTATATCCATGTGCATGTGCTCTTATTGCAATTGAGTAACAAAATTGTATACGTATGTTTTAATTATTTGTTTTTTCTGACAACTAACTACGTACATACCATGTTAATTAATTATATACGACAAGAATTCATGACCACATCATCACAATGGCAAAGTAAAATATAAAAATGATTAGAATTATAGTGTTTTTAAGTTCACTCTATAATCTATTGGATTGGTTTTAAACGATGAATCTAAACTATTGAAACCGATCTATCTTACGAGTATTGTGTTTACATGCAAAAAAATTATTTTCGAATTTATTTTGTATAGAATCAAGAGGTCAAAACATGTTTAAAAAATAAATTCATTAAAATAAATTTATAAACCTTCTAATTTTAACCGCTTGAATTTATACTAATTAATTTTAAAATTTAAAATTTTTGTATGTAGATACAATACTTGTAAGATAGATCAGTTTCAACAATTTAGATCTGTCGTTTGAAGTTAATTCAATAAATTTTAAAATTAAATTTACAAAAAAACTTTATAAACTTAACACCTAATTCTACTCATAAAAATAGGCCATAAATAATTATTAAGTGTGCCAAACATGAAAAAAAAATTTATATATCTTTACATAATATCAAGCGAATCTAACATATTAATTATATAATGAGGAAATCATATAAGAATACATGTCATGATGTCACCAATAAAACAAAAGGAGAATCTTTCAATGAATTACCTAACAATCAATGATTGGGAATCGCCGCATCTCATTTTGGAGACATGCATGCATTGACATGTCTCTTTCCAAGTTGGACATGAAAAAAAAAAAGATAAAATAGAATAACAAAAAGTATGGTACCGTTGCAAATTGTAAATTTACTTCCTCACATTCAATAATTGATGCTATTTTTTTTTTGTAGATGTTAGTGATGTATGGGATGAAAACGGAGCAGCGGATAGTGGTAAAACTATATTCATATCTCTTTTTAATTTTTCGGATACGGATACGGATACAGATCGGATTGGATTTTTATTAAAATAATATTAAAAATATCAAAGTTCATAATATTTATCTAATTTTAATGGTGAATAACAATATTTTTTCATAATATATATATTAAAATATATGATATATATCTACTATTTAAGATACGAATAATTGAAACTTAATACCATATCAGTATTCATGTCCACACAGATATTCGGATATCGGATATCAACATCTAATTTTTCGAATACGAATCGGATATTATTCATACCATTTTCACCCTTATGTATGATCAGTGGCGGACCCAAAAAGGGTTAGGGGTAAGCAAGTGCCTACCCCTGAATTAAAAAAAAAATTTAGACCCAGTGGTATTTTATACTTGTGTCTACCTCTAGATGGATATAATGCCTACCTCTGGATTTAATGCACGGTTCAGTAGAAGAAAATTGCACTGAAAAAAAAGTCAGTCCATACTGATTCACGTAATAGAAAGACAGAAAAAAAGACGTGGTCCGATTCGTTACTCTACTTAGAAGAATCGTTGATTTGTTAGAAGAAAACAGAGGTCCACTACTAATGATATAAATATGTACCGTTCCGTGACTAGTTACGTCGTAACTTTGATTACGTGTCGTGTCGTGACCAAATTTGGAAGGATAGTCATGGCACGTGAATGGTCACAACACGTTAATTACGCCGTGATCACACGTGACGTGTCCAAACGTGACCGGTCACATTTGTCACGTTTAACTATTTTTTTCATAATTTATGTTAGTTTATTTAAGATTCAACATTCGACCAAGATCTAACGGTCCTAATTACACATGACCATATGTCATGTCGTGACCAAATATTTTGTGTGACGTGTCTTGTCGTGCCAAATTTTCGAAAGATGGTAATGGCACGTAACCGGCACACGTGCCGTGATGAAACCATATCGTGCCGTGACGTATTCGGTCGTGCCGTGACCTTTTTAGATCTCTATCCACTAAAATTATACTCTTATCAATATTTTGTGCTACTCCTGATCAAAATCCTAAATCTGCCCGTGTATGATACACCAAAGAAATTAAGGTTTGTTTGAAAAGCAAAGTAGACAATTCCTTGTAAATTATGGTTATTTTATGGCTGGCAACATTTCCACAATTGCAAATTACACATCTCCAAACAAATATCCTTTACTCATTTTTTATAAAGAAAAACAACTTTTTGTGTCACCTATTTTTTAGCTCAGTTTCTTATTACAACTTTTATGCAAATTGTATATAGAGCTCAGGAAAAGCACTCATTCTCCTATGTTTTACATCATTAATATTTCAGCCAATAATTTGCTTAACATTACTAATTACTAATTTTACCTATCATCAGTTGTCTTTTAGTTATTAAATAAAAGTGAATCCTTATCCTTATCATATCCTGTAACATTTTAAAGATTCCATTGTATTAATTTTCATTTTTTATGAGGTCCTCATTGCAATTGTGTATACTGACACACGGCGTATAATTTTTAATTTTATGAGGTCCAGAACTT
The DNA here is from genome assembly GCA_025461125.1 of Carex kokanica. Taxonomy (NCBI): domain Eukaryota; kingdom Viridiplantae; phylum Streptophyta; class Magnoliopsida; order Poales; family Cyperaceae; genus Carex; species Carex kokanica. The sequence goes on along the minus strand of JAJGRX010000093.1, from coordinate 500,922 downwards.
TCCACTATTGACAACAGAGCAAAAAAAAAAAAAACAGTAAAAGATAACCAAAACGGCAAAACCAAGTATCAGTTTTGTTTTTTTAAATTTAAATTATATTAATCCAGGATTTTGGGTTCAAAAGTAAAAAAAAAACAACAAGACAAAACTCCAAAGCATAACAGAGAACTTCAACTTTTCTTAATTAGTCCTTCCAAACCCCCCAAAATTTGCAAAATGACATAATTAATTCTTTGGTCTGAGCAGCATAGCTCTAAGCTCAGCTGCATCAACCTCCACCACCCCATTAGCGGGTCTGTAGTACCCAGTAACTGGATCCGGTACCCACGAATCCGGATCTGCACCCGCAACCCGCTTTCCTGCCAAGAGCTGTGCCACCGCTACCTTGTCCTCTGCTTTGGTGCTTCGTCTCACCGCCTCAGCTGCCGCAGAAAATCCCCTCCTGTTTTGTGAAAGGAGAGTCTTGCAAAGAGGAGAGGTGGAGAGAACACGAGCCATAGGATCTACAAGGATCGAACGGTGGAGATCTGTTTGAGTTGATTTTGCTCTTGCTCTCTAATCGAGAGAAAAGAGAGGAGAGGAGAGGGGGAGGGGGAGGCTGTTTATTTATTTATTTTGCAGCTAGCTTTGGAATGTTTTGTGAGGTGAAGAGGGGTTTTGAGAGGTATTTAAAGAGAAGCGAGAGGGAGGGAGAGAGGAAAGCGGCAGGTAGGGTTTTTGAATAGATTAATGATCCATGGACATGGTTTAATTTATTAAATGTGAATTGTAAGGTGAACTGACCAGTGTTTTTGAATGCGGTCCATGCAGGCACATATGCGTTTGCAGCAGCAGGCCGCATTAAGAATGCCATATGTAGATTTGTAGTCTATAAATGGATTTGTAGCATATTTGTTGTCTATATGATGTAAGTTCAATGTTTTTTTCAATGCATCGAGTTATATAAATGTTCCAAATAAAGTTTGCTTTTGCTCGTGGGACTAAATAAAATTGAGTTCGGTATGCGATTCGTGAATGAGAGAAATAGATAATCACGTGCACTGCTCAATGATTGTCAAATGACGTGCATTACTTTTTCACTTCTTTAACAAAATGAGGTACCAGTACATGTCATTTTATTTTTTATTTTACTTAATACAAAGATTGTCAAATGACCTATACTTAGGAGTAGAAAACTAGAAATGATATTCTTCTCCATTCCAGACATTTCCATTCACTTAATTTTTTTTAAGTTTCTAATTTATTTTTCTTAATTTCTTAATTTTCTTAATTTAATTATGTATATATAAGTCCGCATTAAAATCCGTATAAGCGGTATGCAGTGCCCTTCTATATACCGTAGCAAAACTACATTTAAAAAATTAGAACTTGCAGACATCAGTTTTCTTGTGGTGTGCAAATTAAAACATTTGGTTCATGCATTTAATGAAGTAGACCACTGTGGAAATAAACAAGTCAAGTCTGAAGGAGTCAACAAAAAGATATTTCCAGCCTGCAGTTTTTTCCTTCCCCAGAAGAAACAGGAGCCGTCCATTTATTCTACGGCCCCAGGCGACCAGAAACGGTGCAAAATCGTTAGTGGGACCCATCAGTCGGTGACAGCAGAGACTAGTCTGGAATCCAATCGGCGCGCTTTGGAATTTGATAGGAAGCAACTTGGGTTAGCAAGCAAAAGCTGTATGGAATTTTCTTTTGTTTTGCATATCAATCCCTTATAAAAGGTAAAATTTTGTTTACATCCTCTACATAAATTAACTTGAGTTAGGCTACGGTTCGATGCATAGCATGGATTGGTCCGTGCTACGGCTCAATATTTGAGTTTTCAAAATCTAACAATCGATCCGAACCGTTCAACATGATTATAAAATGAATATGTACTTGGAAACCAAATTTTACATTTTTTCGAATTTTTTTTACTATTTTTTTAGATAGGTAGAAAATCACTGTTTTTTGATAGTTCAGAATTTTCAGATCAATTGATTTTCTACCTATTAAAAAATAGTAAAAAAATTCGAAAAAATGTAAAATTTGATTTGCAAGTACATATTCATTTTATAATCATGTTAAACGGTTCAGATCGACTGTTAAGATTTTAAAAACTCAAATATTAAGGCGTAGCACAGACCCAAATCGTGCTATACATAGTACCGTAGCCTCACTCAATTGACTTTATGGGGATTTGCAGCTATATTGGCTGGATGTGGTCAGGATTCCTGGAAAGAATCACATGTTGTTTTATTGCAATTTCCAAAGGGCAAAATAGTAAATAGCAAATATCAAATATGACGACCTTTCAAGACCTGAACCAACACCATGCTTCCTTACATCCCTTTTTTCCTTCCAGTTATATTATTATTTGAAATTGTTATTAGATTTTAAAATTATTTGAAATGATTGGAAATCTAATTGTTATCCACTGGATAAGAATCTCCATTTTTTTCCATTTTTAAAAGTATCTGGTTTTATATATCCAATGTTGACAGCTGTAGTATTTTAACAGGAGTTGCTAGGTGGACCTAGATATGATGAATTTTTTTTATTTTTAGAAATTGAAAAATCAATTTGTCAAGAAATAATTGGAAACAAATTTTCAAAAAAAAAAAAGGACCGAATAATTGATTTGGTCCAGGAAGAGGGCGATCATATCAATAGTTCGGTCCATCCTTATTTTTACCTCCACACATTTGACCACACAAATTTCGTTCAGGTCCTGGACTGAACCATTGATTCGGTCCATCCTTGTTCTTACCTCCACACATTCGACCACACAAATTTCATCCAGGTCCTGAACTGAACCTTTGATTCGGTCCACACACTTTGGACTAATTCGGTCCATCCTTGTTCTTACCTCCACACATTCGACCACACAAATTTCGTCCAGATCCTGGACTGAACCATTGATTCGGTCCACACACACTCTGGACCAAATTAATAGTTCAGTGCCACTCTTAAGTACTTGAGGATATTGAAAACCTGGGTGGACCAAAGTAATTGTTTTGTGTCGTCAGTCAGTCAGTCGTGTGAACGTGTGCCAGAATGGATCAAACTATTGATTCGGTCACCTCTACCTGAACAAAATCAATCCTTACTATTTTTGAAGAAAAAAAAGCATCAATGAGTGTAAAAGTAATTAATAAAGAGAAAAATAAAATTAATTAATAAAAAAAGAAAATGTTGATGTTTCAAAAATTCAAAGTAATTTTGATGCAAGTTGCTCTATCTAAAGTCAAATCCTTTACCCCTGAAAGGGGGTGAATCAATTGAAGCTTCAGCGCAGCTCAGAGCCAGCATCTATGTAACTACGTTAACTCACCCTTCTAATCGGTTTTGTTTATTTATATTTCCCTGTAAATTCTGAGTAGCACAATGTATATTTGAGTTAAGATATTAACAGACTAGTTTTTGTTTCATACAGCGCATTAATGCTGTACGGATCTGTTTTAATTCTATAGTCACTGCGCTGTATCAAGCTAAATATACTCTGTTAAACATTTTACCCTTACATTTCTCGCAGCAACACCGTAGCACACGGAAATGTCGCCGCAAAGTAATCAGAGAAAATGCTTTGATTCACGTGGTGGGACCCCAAGCGCTAAGCTACTCGGACGAATGGTAGTACACCACGTGGCAAGCACAGTGTAAAAAAATATAAAACGTTGTAACGTTTAGAAGGCGCTATTTGTGTGGTCAACTATGTAATGTAACCCAAACTCAAACGCGGAATGGTTCGAGTCATTAGTTGCACGTTGCACATTTCCTACTATAGAATTCTTAGAGCATCTACATTTTTTGTACTATTAAAGTTTCTAGTATAGTTTCAATAATGCAGAAAGTTTCTAGTATAGTTTCAATAATGCAAAAGAGTTTCTTATTTAGAAACTATGCAGTATAGTTTTTTATTAAAAAAACTGTTTATGAACCTCATGCTGATCAAATAATTGGTTCAAATTATTTTTGTTTTTTAATTTGTTGCTGACGTGGCTTAATAGAAACTCTAAAATTAATTTTAGAGATGTCAGAGTTAGAAATTTTAGAGACCTTAATTTCTAAAAAGAAGTTAACAGTTATTTAGAAACTCATTTAAGTTGGTGGGATGTAGATGCTCTTAGTATAGTCTACATAAAAATATTACATGCATATTTTTAAAGTAAATTCATATTATATGTTTAGGTGCCTAAAAACACTATAGAAAAATTTTCCTGTTTATTTTAATTTTTCTATCTCAAGTGTATCAGTTGTTTATCTTTCTCTCAAAATCAACGTAAAGTATTGCGAAATATTTTGTTTGTATACACCTTTTTATTTTTTTGTGTTGTCATATACTAAACAACATGAAAATTTTATAAAAAAAAATGAAAATTTTATCTTTGCATTAGATCTAATCATCTCATATTTTATAATTGTCAACAATTGTTAAAAAAAAAAGTAAAAAAAGTTACAAATTTAAAAATATTGACAAAAGACACCATTTATTTCTTAATAAATATAAATTTGTAGGTATATATATGATTTGTTGAAATTAATCTAACTTATTTTTTAAACTTAATCTTGAGTTATAAGATAAAAAAAATAATCACAACGATATAACTAAAATAATAATGAGACATTGTATCTCTACTTCTTTAGCTAACCTTCAAAGAGAAAGAATCATGAAATGTTAAAATATTAGGAGGAGGAATCTAGTTACCATAATTTTGAGTTATAACAAAGTTACTACAATCATTTTCTACATTTTCGAAATCCAAATCGTCGATCAAAACCGTTCAACATGATATCCACAATAAAATGTGCTTCCAGATCAAAATTTACATTTTTTTGAATTTTTTTACTATTTAATAAAATGGATACAAAATTCAATGGTCTGAATTTGACTAGTTTTTGTAAAATACTTAATTAATAGTAAAAAAATTCAAAAAATGTAAAATTTGATATGGAAACATATTTTATTGTGAAGATCATGTTGAATGGTTTGGATCGACGATTTAGATGTTAAAATTGTAGAAAATAGTTGTGATAACTTTATATAACTCAAAATTGTGATAACTAGATCCCTCCTCAAATATAGTTATGTTTGTAGCAATATTAAGAGATAAGGATGCTAAGGGAGAGAAAGAATCATGAAATGTTAAAATATTAGATATGTTTGTAGCAATATTAAGAGATAAGGATGCCAAGGGAGACAAAATTATAGGAAGTCTCATAGAGGCCACCGCCCCATTAGTATAATATATGCTTTTCAAAATATACAAGTTAATACCAAACTATTAGGGATAATATTTCAAAAATGCCTCTGTCAAATCAGTTTATTTTTTTAGTTGAAACCTGTCAGTGATCTGTCAAGAATTGGGAGGATATAAATACTTACATTTTTTTTTTCTCCATTGCTCTCCAATCATTAGGTTTTTAAGTCAAATTGTTGAATTTTATTTTTAAATCACTAACAATGAATCAAAGTGTTTATTTATTTATATTTTGGTAAGTGTTGTATCATGAGTTGTCAAGATTATCAAATAAGTTTGTAGTCAAATTAATTTTTTTAATTTTTTATTTAGTAGTAGAAACAATTAGCTTAATAGATTAATTAAGAGATCTCATTAAAAGGTGCAAGATTCATGAATTATATATACAAAGAGAAGGAATATTAGTTCATGAAAAGATATATTTCTGGCAAAAAAAGAAGTATAAGTGTGTGTCACACTGGTTTAATAACGACAGGCATTAAAATATTTTTAATTCTATCTTGATTGGTTGGGTATATAACTATATATCCTTCTCTTGATTGAAAAAACATCATGTTGTTGGCATAAGAATAAAGCATGTCTCATGTGATATGCAAGAGACGACTGAACCAATTTTTTTTATTTTTAGAAAGTAAAAAGTTAATTTGTCAGAAATAAGATGAATTATTTTTTTCTAGATAAATGGATGAAACCGAATCAATAGTCCGGTCTCCATTGGAGAGAGATCAGCGAGACTGAACCAATTTACCACACCAATAACCACACAGTGTGGAAAATTGATGGAACCTCACTGGCCTCTCTCCAATGGAAAACTGAGTGGAAGAAAAAGAAAAGAAAAGAGAAGAAATAACCTGCAGACAATCTCTATTTGGACAAGTAATTTTCGAATTTTCTATGGCGAAGACCATAGTAACATATGAATAATTAGGGTTCGGTTCGGCAGGGTCAAAAATTCGTGATTCGGGAATAATTCAGGTATAATTCGGGAATGATTCGGAATTACAATACGAGATCTCAGTGCATATTTAATTCTTTACTGATGATTTACTATACGAGATACTGCTTGTATTTGCCACAGAAGATCAATATATTCAAAAAGTTGAGTAAAATGAGAATTTGGGCCTTTTCACGTGGGTGGCTGGGACATGGGAGCACTTGGCTGGGACTGAGAGCAAGTCACGTGGGTGGCTGGAGCAGTTTTCGGAACAAAAATTTATACTGTGCGAGAAATTCAAATTTTTTTCCGAAAAAAAGTGAAAAAAAACGCATATTATTCGTAAAATTCGTAAAATTCGCGTTTTATTCGGTCAAAAGTTCGGTCAACGAATAATACGCCATTCGGTTCGGAAACACTCCAAAAACGTTTCATTCGCGAATAAAACGCGAGTATTGTTACTATAGCGAAGACACGCTGAACCGAATCATTGTGTTTCGGTTTCATCTATGGAATGAAAAAAGAAATAATTCATCTTATTTCTGAGAATTTGATTTTTTTAATTTCTAAAAATAAAAAAAGTTTCGACTGAACTATGTTGATAAGGTCCGTTGACACTGGAAAAAAGATAAAAAGGTATTTGTTTGCTTAAAAAAACATGCATGTGGAACAATCCTAAAGTTGTAAAAAAGGTTTTATATTCTAGAAGAATCTTTTATGATAATGCTTTTAAGCATTGCTTCGTTTAGGTATTTGCTGTTTCAACAGAAATTCGCTAAGGCATCTTTATCTCATTTACCATGAAAGTTAGACTGTAAAAAAATTATACCTGCTACATTGTATATAATTTTAATAAAAATAAAAATAGGGTTAAAATATCTTTAGTCTATTTATTATTATATCTTCACCTTTTAATTTTCTAATAACAAAAACTTAAAATTTATATATCAAAATAAGATCGTTAGATGTGATTTATAACATTAAAATTATCACTTTTCGATAGTTATAACTTGTAAATGATAACTTGCACAATTTAAATTGAATTAGTGCAAGTTGCACATAATTCCATTTTGTATAAAGTTTTGTTTGATTGTGTTTAAATTTTTTAATTTTTTTTGTATCTTTATCGTGCCTCTTTTTTAATAACAACAATTATATAAAAGAACAATTATATAAAAAAAAAAATTATATGATACAATAAAACTATCAAATGTGATCTATGTTATTTTCTCTATATGCACATAAAAATTAACGTCTTTCAGTGTTGTTTTTACATGAATTAATAAGTTCAAAAATTGATGTTTAAAAATCATCTGTATTTTTGCAAGCTCATGATAGCAATCAACATCAAGTTGAAATGTCATAATCTTTATATGTACATTGAGAAAATAATTTAGATCATATCTAACAGTTTTATTTTGACATTGAAATTTTAAATTTTGAGTTATTAAAATTTAAAAAATAAAAAAATGATAGAGACATTTGAACTCTCCTTATTGTGACATCCAAAGAATATCATTTAAGACTTAAAAGCTAAAAAGAGCAACAGCATGACTTATTCTTTTGCTTCAATTTGAATTAACCAAACACAAAGAGGAACTATTTTAAACCCCTTATAACTGAGATTTCACTTGATCAATCCGAGCTCCCTGCACAATTTAAATTGAAATTAGTGTAATTTGCAAAAATAAATAAAATACAAAAAAACAGATTTCATAAAGGCCCTATAGTATGGTGCCATTTTTACAAAATACAAAGCCAAGCAAAAATTACTTTAAACCTTAACTGAACTAAAGAAGACAGAGTGCCATGAAAATATCAGTATTTTGTATTTATAGAATTAATATTAAAATAATATAGGATTCTCGTGGATTACATGGGCGTTTCAATTCGGTAGGAAAGAACTGAAATTATTTTTTGGTTCCTTTTGAAAAAAAAAAGTTTCTAAAGGGACCGAAAAAAAATTCGGTTCCTTTAGAAGGGACTTTCGGTTCTTTCTACCGAATCAAAATATCCATGTAATCCGTCTAGAACTCTATATTATTTTAATATTATTTCTATAAATAAAAAATTATGAGAAAATACGGGTTATATGGGTCAGATTTGTGCAGTTTTTTCAGGTGTGGTCAGATTTTATCAGTGCTGCAATGGAAATTTGCAACATAAAGATGCAGGATATTATTTCATGCATGAAAACTGTAAACCCATAATAATAAAATTTTAAAAGATTGCTTCTTACAAGAGATAATCCTCTAATTGCTCTTTCTGCTAGATAATCGCATGGCTTGAAAAATCCACCGTATAATTTGCACCAAGTCATCAGTCTACTATACACATAATTTGTTCCCATTGTATCAGCCCAAAATAATATGCCTCCCCTAAAATATATAAAAAAGAAAAGAAAAATATGATATCAGTAATTGGAATTACAAACTTAACATGTATGTATGAATCACATTGGAATTAATTTTTCAAGGGGAGGGAGTAATTGCAAATTTACAAAACTTGAGGGGTTTTAATAAAAAGTAACCTGTAAGAAGGAAAACCCATGCCCATGATTGATGCAATATCCAGGTCAGGAAATTTGACTGAAATACCCTCATCAAGTATCCGACATGCCTCATTCACAACTGGGAAAAACAACATCTCTACTATATCCTTATCTGTTAATCCTGCAATCTGTCATGGCCAAGTGTGTCAATTGCATTAGAAGACGAAACATTTTTCTTATACCGACTACATGTTTATATTTTCTAATAAAGGGTACAATTGGTACTTCTATAAATTGGGTAAATATGATATTGTAAATTTTAGAGGGGAAAACACATAATTTTGAAGTTTTTGAGGGGTCAACATGAAATTCCTCCTTGGCATATTTATACATCTGCCTACTTTTGCTGCTAAAGCATATATGTTCAAGGAATGGTTTCAGGAGTGCTACAAGAGGCCAACCCATCACAATTTTGATCACTTCAATTATTTTAGAATCCATCGGCTCATTGATTTGTTTCACTAATCCATAAAATCTTAAACAAAATACAAAGAATGGGAGAATATGGGTAGAAAGAAAAGAAAACAAGTATATGTTAACATTGAAAGATACCATGGAATCGGGGGCAAAACCAGATAGCCTCCTTGATTTTTCAACATATTTTGCAATCTCAGGATCTATGCTTGCCTTTCTCTTATCATCATAAATGTAAAACCCCTTGCGAGAAGCTTCTCCTGGCAAAATGGATCAATAGACCTCAGTACCAGTTGTACCAGCACTAAACTGAACCAGAACTTCTTTAGGGTTTTCAGTTTTGATGAGCTTAGTTTATTTTGTAATTATTAAACAATATGGTAGAAGAACATATAAGTACCAGTTTTTTTATCCTGAAGCATAGATGGAATGAGTGAGGAGTTATAGCATCTTTCAGGATAACTCTGGAGGTATTGCGTACCAGTTGCTGCAGCAACACCAAATCCTACCAGATCAACCAGTCTAAAGACATAAAACAGGAATTAAAAATCAAACTTTGTTTTAAAAGTTCTTCATTGTTTACAACTAAACTCTCTTCCATAAAAATAATAGAATCACGACTGAATGTGTGTTCGAATCCTGTATTCTTTCTCTGTTTAACAAAATTTGTAGAGAAATGCCACTTTGTATGCGTCACAAGTAGAGAAATGAACTATTTGTCCTCGGAAACCAATCAATTAGAAGACGTAACATTTTTCTTATAAATTTAAAATGAGTTTTAATAGAAAAGTCAATAAATTGGGTAAATTTGTGAGTTTTGGAAATTTAGAAAGGTAAATATGATAATTATGAATTTTAGAGGGGAAGATACGTAATTTTGAGGTTTTTCAGGGGTATATATGAAATTCCCCCAATTTAAACAAAACATCACAATTAGAAAATACCTAAAGGGTCCCATGGGCATGCCGAAGGCAACCATGGCCCGGTCAATCCGGTACAAATCGACACCGTGATCAACCAGAAGGAAAGCTGCCTGAGTGTAAGGGAAAAACATGCGATTGACAGCAAAACCAGTACAATTTCTGACGACTATCGGGGTTTTGCGAATCTTTTTGGCCAAGTCGAGCAGGTCGACCACGACCTGAGGAGAGGTGTTGCGGGTGCGAACTATTTCCAAAAGCGGCATCACCTGTGCCGGGCTGTAGAAGGAAAATTATAAATGATTTTACTGCAGTAAGAACCCGTAGGGATAATAGTAATATTCTTTGTTTAACCAGAGAAGGTGAAATCTATACCTGGTTGGTTTAAAGCTGACCTGATAGTGGTTAAAATGGGAAGTAAAGCTCTTGTTTTACTTCCTGCCCATGTTTTGTGATTTCAAAGTCCAAATAGTCGATCCGAACAGTTAAATATGATCTCCATATTAACATGTGCTTGGAGACCAACTTTTACATTTTTTGGAAATTTCTTACTATTTTTTTAGAATTTTTTAAAATCACTGTTTTTTTTATGGTCCAAAATTTTCTGATAAACAGTGACCCAATCAAAACTAAAATAGGTGCAAGTAGTAAAGGCAGTAAAATCAAGCGTACAATTGATAAACAACCAACTGATTAATGAGAAAAAGAGGCCTTTCCTGAAAAAATGTGCACCCACAATGCGATCTAGTGAGGCAGTTTTTTGGCCAATCAAATCCAAGTCTATTGTAGAAGTATTTGTAGCAAGAACACAACTCGAGTTGCAGTATTTCTCTAGGTCACAGAATATTCGTTGCTTTAGTGAAACATCCTCTATTACTGCCTGTCAGAGACAAGGTTTTAAAAGGGAAATATATTAGTCCAAATTCTTTTGGTATAGTTTTACCTTCTTTCATTTATGTATAAATTTATTGTAGAATGATAAATGTAACAGGAAATTATGTATCAACCCATGGTCTCTGATGCTCAAACTAAATAAAGAAAAAGATTAGAATACTATTCCTAAGAGAGAGGCTATGGTACTATGCATAGCGCAGATGTTTCCGTACTATGGATTGATATCTCCATTTTTCAAGTCCAAAAAGCCAATCCAAACAGCTTAACATGATCTCCATATTGAAATGTACTTGGAGACCAAATTTTACAATTTTTAGAATTATTTTACTATTTTTTTATATAGGTTAAATATCACTACTTTTGAACACGGTCCAAAATCTTTAGCTCAAGTGATTTTCTACCTACCTAAACAAATAGTAAAAAAGAATTTTAAAATGTAAAATTTGGTCTCCACGTAAATTTTAATATGGAGTCATGTTGAACAGTTCAGATCGATTGTTTTGACTTTGAAAACGGAGATATTGATCCATAGTACAGACCAATCCGCGCAATGCATAGTACCATAGTATCATTCAAAGAACAATATTAGTATTGGGCTGGTTCTGTTGCATGTGAATCTTTCTATGCAATAATTATGAAGGGTATCTACACTTGCCTCTATCACAACATCTACATCTCTAAATTGTTCATAGTCAAGGACACCAATTAGTAAAGAGAGAGCCTTTTGAAGCCCTTCTTGTGTCAGATTTCCTTTCTTCACACGGCTTTGTAAGTTTGCTGCAACCAAATTTTTTGACATTATTACAAAACAAAAAAAAAAAATAATAAAAACCAACTACTCTCTGCCAGGAAAGTTGCAAACAATGCTCAGGAAGTTGCAAATATGACGGTAAAGTGATTCAAGCATAAAACTATCAGGAAATGGTATAGTTTTATACAAATTTGAATAGTAAGAAAAACAAATAAAAGTTAAAACACAAACAAAAAGTGCTAAAATGGCCTACACTGTTATACAAATTTACACGAGAAGGTGATAAAATGGCCTATAACAAACAAAAAAGGCCTAGGCATATTTTGAGGTGCTTAATAAAAGCTAAATATAATTCCGCAATCAAATTATGTACGAAAAAAGGTTTCTCACCTGTGACTCTGGCAATGCCAGATTGTAAGAACTTCTCATTTATCTCCTTCAATATTACTGATATATTATTTAATAACAACGCAGTAGCAATACCAGAACCCATCAAGCCACCTCCCACAATAGCCACCTTTTTAATTTTCCTTGGTACCAGACCGATATTAGTTATACCAGGTACCTGTCACAGTTTATCAAAATTGTAAATCACAGAAATCATGTAAAAAAATTGTGAAAAGGCTGCAAGGAGTTTACCTTTGAAGTGGCACGTTGAGCAAAAAAGACATGAATTAAGCTTTTACTTGTTTGCGAGGCTTGCAATTCTTTTGCACAGTTCGTTTCCTGGAAATATATAAGGAAATTTAAATATCTCTGGAAAAAGAATAAAACAAGTGTTATGAACTATGTATTTATACAAACACGGGTACAGTACCAATCTTTATCGCAAAATGTCATAACAACAGTACAGACTGTCAATCTCACAAATTCTTTCCTTTTCACAACTAATGGTGCTACTTGCAAGGGTTGAAAAGCTTAATGAGCCTTGAACAGTAATTTTTGCAGGAAAAAGTTAGCTTTCCCCATTTATTGCTAGGGGTGTTCATTGGGTCCAGTTTATTTGGTTTTCAACCAAACCGAAAAAGTTCGGATTAAATGGTTCGGTATTTTGGTTAAAATGGATTATTTTGGTTTAATTTTTGAATTACTTCGGTTTTTTATATTTGGTTCAGTTTAAATTTTTCAAAACCGAAAAGACCGAACTGACCGAACTCTCTATATGGTTCAACTCCATGCTTCGGTTTTTGGACTTAAAATGAAGAAATTTTTTGGTTTGGATATTTTAGAACATCTACATATTTTGTATGGAATTCAACAACTAATATATATATTCATATTTATTTCTATGATTATTAAATGGTATTTGTGTATGTATCGAGTTTTGGCCTTTTAAAATTTAATCTCTCTTATTTTGGTTCAACCAAACAAAACGAAATTTACTTTGGTTATTTTGGTTCAGTTGTTATCCAGATGACAAGTTTAATTCGGTTGGTTCGGTTATATTTTTGAAAACCGAATAAAATTTTGGTTTGACTATTTTAATTCATTATTTTATTGCAGAAAAGTACCTTGATAAGTCCAGCTTGAGGTCCCGAAACAATACCCTCTTCTATGACATCAATACAAACCAACGGATGATTGACGTTAGGAGCTTTCTTTTGTACTTGGGTCCTTGCAAAATTGAGAATTTGTCGAGACTCCTCAGAGGATGGTAATCTATCGGTTCTATGAATAGTCTTGACCCATGGTTTTTTGTGATCGGCAATTTGAAGAGCGAACAAACAAGCAGCTGAGATTAGATCAGTAGGTGAAGCAATTGCATCGATTAGGCCGAGAGAATGTGCTTCTTTCCCCTTTATCGACTTTGAGAGCTGTAGTAATTAATATAATTTAGCTAGAGGAACAATTACAACTATAATAATATTAATAGAGTGAGGCTATGGTACTTTGCAATTTGCAAAGCGCAGAACGGACAGTGCTATGGATCAATAGTTTCTTAGTTCAGGCAAGATCTTTCCCCAATTCCTTAATTAAGGTTTTAGAGTTGAAATTTATTGTTCAATCAGTAAGATAACAAAATGGTAAGATAGGCTACTGGTTAAAGATAAGTAGGGACACAAAAAAGAAGAATTAACTTACGATCATCATTTCAAGAGATTTTGGCAAACCAATAAGACGAGGAAGCCTTTGTGTACCTAAAATAGATTATTTTTAAAAAACAATGTAAGAAAAAAAGATGAGGATGGAAATAAACATTAAAAGCAAAGAAATTATTACAAAAATGAATGTGTATCTTTTTCTCATTTATTTTCTAATGATTGGTGTATTATACTTAACATAATGTTGTTTTCTATTTATACTCTTAATACAGGTTATTATTATCCAAGAACTCAAAAATTTCCAAGAAAAATATAAAAAAATGAGATAAACAGTTTTAAACCACTATTAGCCCTTTGGTAAGGAGTAGGGGCATATCCGGAATTATAAAAAAAACTAAAAGGCAGGAAAAGTTGAATTGTACACCTCCCATTCCAGGAATAATCCCTAGTTGAAGCTCTGGCAAGCCCAGCTGAGCATTTGGAGTACTAACACGTGCATGGCATGCCTATCAAAATCAAAATCAAAACAAAACTTATTGTAAAACATTTACCACTTTTTTCCAAAAGAAAAAAGAAAAGGGATTTCCTTTGGAATTCGCATCGTCTGAGATATCTCAAACTTTGATCTGTGGAAAATCCGAACCGTTCAAATCCTTTCTCATAGGATACAGACTCTTTCCTTTGAACCCTTCAATAACCTAACATAAAAACTTTGCCCCAATCCCTTATACACGTCTTATCATGTCTTATTGAAATGTTTCAAATTCATGCTCCTTTTCATTAGTCATTCCAGGAAAACAAGTGAGGAAAGAGGGGTAAATTTGGTAGTTCTGAAAAAAATGAGAAGTGCACTTGAGGATATTTCTCTTATTTAGGGGGTAGCTTATTTCTTCTATGAATCATAAAACATAGTTTTTCAGGCTTCTAAATTGTCTCTTCTTCAAATATTTATACAAATGTGGTAATGTAAAACTATACCATGGCAACCTCTAAACCACCACCAAGAGCAAGACCATCGATAGCAGCCACTGCCGGTTTCTTACCACCTGAAAAGAATATGAATTTTCGTATTTTGTAATAATCCTATTAGAAATCTACTGTAAGCCACCAATATAAATTTTTCGATAGAAAGATGCGAATGAAAACATTGGCTATTAGCAAATTACTGGTAAAAACTAAAAAATTTAATTGATGTGATAATTTGATAGAGGTACCTTCCATGCAGTATGTGATAAATTCACTTGGAGTGACCTTAAGATCCTCCTTGGCACCTAATGGTACAGTAGAAAAATAACACAATAAGTTGCTCAAAATTTAATATACCAGAAAAGTGAAGGAAATAAATAATCAAGTGTTTAAAGAATACTTGTTGGGCTCTGAAAAGCATTGATATCAAAACCACCACAGAACCTCCCATTGGCACCTGTTTCACTACTGTTAATTAGCTCATTATCTAAACTTAATCATAAGAATTTAACATAAAGAACAATAACAATTATAAACAAAATTCCTTTTTTTTAAGAACAGTGAAATAGGCAAAAATCCTAAGGGCTATACCAGTGAGAACAATAGCTTTCACATCATCTCTTCTTAATGCTTCCTCATAGTGCTTATTTAAGCTGATCAAAACTGAAAAAAAAAAAAAAAAAACTCTCAAAAGTTCATTTTGCATAGTGCGAGTATATGACCGGATTGTGAAATAATACCCAATATTTCTCATATTAGCAAATAGCACCATAGATTGATTGAGATTATGCAAATAAGATCCAACCATTAAAATAGCATGCGGAGAAGATAGACCTTATCAAATATTGACAACTTTTGCCTATTCATATGAACATATGGTAACAGGTTGTTGGAAATTATTTGTCGTTTTGCATGATTTAACTATCATTTGCAAATACTTAATAATGTTAGGCAGAAATTGAAAATATGGCATTTTCTAAATATGGAAAACTAAAGCATGCAATTTGCAAAGAGCCACGATTGAGTGTTGACAAATAAGAAGACCTGCATGTCTTGAATTTACAAAAAGGTGCCTGCATTTCTTTTTGGAAAACAATCAATTTCTATATGTGAAATTGCCTTTATAATGAAAGTAAAATACTAGCAATACATAATTGAAATCTTGCAACCATTCAAAGTTGGCCTTTAATCTACTATATTGTCTGTTTTGATCCTTTTCTCCAACAATTGATAAACTTAAGGTGCTAAATGAAATTACATGAAAAGGGAAGGGGCTTATCATAATATTCCCATTGAATGTCATGCTTCAGTTGTACAAGTCTAAGCTAAAGCAACTAATACAATTCCATCGTACAAATCACGAAAATAGAAGTAACTTTTTTGCCCCTTGAAAATATGAATATTAACAAAATCTCTCAAATCAATACTATATAACATTACAATGGGGGAAGTAGAGGTTACCGTCAAATGAGAGAGCATTGACAGGAGGGTTGATA
Organism: Carex kokanica; assembly: GCA_025461125.1. Lineage (NCBI taxonomy): Eukaryota > Viridiplantae > Streptophyta > Magnoliopsida > Poales > Cyperaceae > Carex > Carex kokanica. The sequence goes on along the minus strand of JAJGRX010000093.1, from coordinate 484,714 downwards.
ACGGTTATCACTGCCACGCCATCTTCTCTCACCGCCATTTCTGTCTTCCCCTTCGCCATTTCCTCTCTCTCTCTCTCTCTCTCTCTCTCAGTATTACAATTGCAGTGAGAGATCGTCACTTGGCGAATAGAAAAAATTAGACCCACTGCCTGGACAAAATAAATAAGAGATAGAGAGGGTGCTGATTCTAATCTACGGGCACTTGAATAGTTTACGCGTTCGTCTCCATCTGTACAGGAATAACCAACTGATCCTGAATTTTACTATTTCTAGAGTGCCACGTCAATACTAGTATAAGTCCGTATAAAGTAATCTACCTTTAACAAATCCTTCCTTTTTAAGTACGCCCGGTCCCCGATGAAATCGAATACCTAAAGTAGCTCAAATTTTGTGTTAGGATCGGGACTGTCCGATCAGAATCTGTACGAACATTAAAGGGTCCGATTCGAAACACAAATTTGGAATTACTTTAGGGAATCCTGACCCCGCAGGGGGTGGTATGGCTATTTCATTTGTGGTCTTTTGTGACTTATAATCATGTAGCATTTCATGTAGCCTCTTATTTACTGGTCAGGGTGCTTCCGATTTGTGACTTGAAATCTCCTGTGACCAAATTCAAGTTCTCTCTTTGTTGTTTTTAAATCAATTATTATTTATTAAGAGAATTCACACTTCAATCAAACAGGTTTTTTCTTATTTGACAGATCCATAAAAAATCTATTTCTTTTTTATTTATTTATTTTTGGATGAGATTGATTGATTTGGTAATTGTTTAATTTGCATCCTTATCTTTGCAAATGTGTTTAGTTTGCACAATTATTAGTAGCTGTTTGCCAACTTTTTTATTTAATTAGAAAAAGATTAAGTCCTGCATATGAATCCAGTTTGTTTTGGAAATAACCTTAATTACGTTATTTGTTTCTATTTTGAGAATAAAAAAAAATAGGATTTCAACAAAATTGAAACAGCAAGGAGATAAAATTTTAGTATGTTCATTGTAGGCTATTGATCCTATAAATGATACAAATTGAAAAAATTATGAAATTTTACCGGACGCATACATTGCAAAATTAAAAATAATGAATTAATAATGCATATTTGAATTAAAAATTTGAATATTAGAAACAAAATATGATAATTTGTAACACCCAATTGTAAAAAACTTTGTTGCATTGAAATTCCTTGATCTAAAGAATAACAGGACTAGGTTATTCTTTGTCTATCTATATTAAATTACAATTTAATTACAAGCCCATCATGCAATTTTCTTCAATTAGGCCTGTGTCAAATTTGGTCACAATTGAAAAAATATAATATATATATATATAATTTTCAAATAGTTAAATATTAATAATATCTATTGGTCTAGTGACAAAACACATGATCTCTGATACGAGAGGCTACGAAATCTGAATGGAAAAATTATTTGTTGTAATAACAATGATATTTATAGTAGAACTAGGATGTTCCTAAGTTCACCAAGTCCTTTTGTGAACTCAATTCTAAAATCTATCGGATTGGGTTCAAAAGACGAATTCAAATTGTTGAAATCCTTCTATCTTACGAGTGATGGGTCTACATGTAAAAGATTTTAAATTTTAAATTAATTTTGTATAGAGTCAAGTGGTCAAAAGACGTCCAAAAAAATGAATGCATTAAAATTAATTTATAAACCTTCTAATTTTGACCACTTGACTTTATACTAAATTAATTCAAAATTTTAAAATTTTCACATGTAGATGCATCACTTGTAAGGTAGAAGGATTTCAACAGTTTGGATTCGTCATTTGAAGCCAATTCCATAGGTTTTAGAGGCTTGGTGAACTTAGAAACACCTAGTTCTACTCATGATATTTAATAGTTGAGGTCCTGAGTACCTCCAACTTTTACTAAAAAAAAAGGTTGTAAAGTTTGTAAAAAAGATATCAATTATACAACTTACAAAGTTAGTAAAAATTTGCTACTGGCTAACTGATTGTTGTGATGTACGAACCTCACATGCTTGATTATCATTATTTTAGACAACCGTAATACTTAAACGAGTGATACATTTACATGTTAAATTTATAAATTTTTGAATTAATGTGTTACAAAATCAAGTAATAAAGAAAATACAAGATTTATAAGTTAATTTTAATACATTTATTTTTCATCATTTGTTGACTTTATACTTAGTTAATTCTAAAATATATAAATTTGTGTGTATTTGCATTCCCAATAACGTGATATATTTTTGTTTGTATAATAAGAATAATGGTTACTTTAATTAAAAAAAAATTATACTTACTCACCTTACCGTGATAGGTCTCAACTCGCAAAAACTATTTTATATAAATTAATCTAAGAAAAATAACTAATCATGCAATCTTTATTTTCGTAATTATTTCACATTGTTTTTCAATTGTTAGCTACTTTTCATAAGTTTGGTGTGTGAATTGTAGAATCAATACATACTCTTTAAGTCGTGAGTGAAAATGAAATGTGCGTGAAAAACTACTATTTATATCTTTTAGTTGTTAAATAAATTGTGCGTGAAAAATGAGTTGTTCAAGTTAAATTATTAGATGTTATTGATATATTACTTGTAAAAACAAATATGTTAATATTTCTACAAATTTTTATCTTAGATATCAGAGTAAATCAAATATTATTCTAATTTTCTAGAAATTACTCAAAAACAATATACCCATAATTATAGTGAAAACCTAATAAATATAATTTTCCCAACACACTTGAGAAGTCACACATAAATTTATCAGAGATTATTTTTTCAAAATTGTGTAAGTTTAACTCATGAGTGACTAAATCTGCAATTATATATAAAAAAATACTTTAACAAAGATATTTTACAAAATATTTCCAAAACTATTCTCCTTTAGTACATTGAAAATTTATGATCTCAGTAAATTCTAATAAAAAAACAAAGAAACATCATTAAAACCCTATCCGATATACATATTTGAAAAACAATCATAGTATTAATTTGGTCTCCATTACATTGATCCTTAAGCCAAATTCATTTCCTTTTGGCTCCGCAATACCCCCCATTTCTTTAGGCTTTTTAATGTTATCCCAAGAAAGCAATCCACCTGTTATCCATCTTATCAAACCTGCCGTGATCACATCTTATAAATAGATAAGTCCGTTTTAATTTATTTCACTAAAACATGCAGGATCTAGCTAGTTGCCCATATTTCTGATTTTGGATATGCGGAGGAAATTGCAAAAGATGATATCACTAAAGATGTGAATGAAGTGGGAGCACACCTGGCTACTTAGATTACCACAATGCGAATTCTGGTAATAATTATACATGATAGTTATTGCCTTATCAAATGATTTACTGATATATAAGAAAACTAACTTGTAAAATATGAAGGATCGATTAATAATAAAATAAAATAAAATTTTATGAGTTGAAATCTGAACTTCTTTAAACGAGTAATTTTACAACATCAAAAGTATCACAAATGAAATTATGATAAGAAAGACAAAAAATAATAACAAAAATTAACTTTGTTCTGTATGCCTAAAATCTAGTCCATTTCTGAGCTACTATTAAGTTGAGCGAGTCTGCTATGGATCAAAACTTGCAGCCGTTAATTGGTTTGAGTGAATCAGAGACATTCATTTCATATATATACAATTAAATTGATATTATGACTCTCACTTGTTTCAGAACACTAAAATATTAAGGAAGAAAGACGGAAAGAGGAGAAAAAAAAGGGAACTATATATACAAATATATTTAAATTTATAACCCGCTAGTCTTGTTCACCCGTGTTCATTCTTTATATTTTCATTTTGAAAATTTAATTAGTTAAATTAAATATTAATAATATTTAGTTAAATATTAAGAATGGGTAGCCAATAATCAATTATACGAATATAATTTTCAATTGTGCAAATGTTACTACTGGCCAACTGATTTTTGTGATGTACAAACCTCACAACTCACATGCTTGATGATCATTATTTTTAAGCAATTGTAATAAATAACGAGTTATAATTTTTTTAATTAATGTACTACAAAATCAAGCGGTAAAAAAAATTTATAAGTAAATTTTAATATGTTTATTTTTCATTATTTGTTGGCAGATTGACTTTATACTAAATTAATTCAAAATTTTAGTTTTCGTTACGTGATAGGCCGCAACTTGCAAAAAATATTTTATATAAATAATCTAAGAAAGATAAATAATCATGCTATCTATATTTTCACGATTATTACACATTTTTTTCAATAGTTAGATACTTTTCATAAGTTTGGTGTGTGAATTGTAGAATCAATACATAGTCCCAAGTCGTGAGTGAAAATAAATTGTGTGTGAAAAACTACTATTTATACTTTTTAGTTGTTAAATGAATTGTGCGTGAAAAATGAGTTGTTCAAGTTAAATTAATAGCCACTATCGATTTATTACTTCTTAAAACAAATATGTTAATATTTGTACAACATGTAAATGAATTTTCCATCCTAGTTAGTTATTTTTCATTCCATGTTTATTTTCATAATTATTCTTTTTTCACAATGTTTTTTAATTGTTAGATAGTTTTCATAATTTTTATGTGAATTGTAGAATCGATATGCACTCCCAAATCATGTGTAAAAATGAATTGTGTGTGAAAATCTACTATTTATATTGTTAAATGAATTGTCCGTGAAAACTGAGTTATTTAAGTTAAAGATATTAGACACTATTGATATATTAGTTGCTAAAGAAATATGTTAATATTTTTATAATTTTTCATGTTAAATATCAGAGTAAATCAAATAATATTGCCTTAAGTTTCCAAAAATTACTCAACAATTTTGATGATAAGTATGAAACTATGAATATTGCCTTAAGTTAATTTAGTATACCATATTACAGAGAAGAGATATAATGGATCTGAAATGAATTTTCATTAAATCAATCAAGTATTACAATAGCCTCTACATATAGGCATCACACTAATTACAACATTGCCATTCACTAATTACATCGGTGCCATTGACCCTCTGTGCTATGGGAAGTTCAACTTGTTAGAGGAAGTCAAACCTCAGAGTTGACCAAACCCTCAACATCATCACTGTTAGTTAGAGATTAGTTACAGGATCAATGACACCGATGTAATTAGTGAATGGCAATGTTGTAATAATTGTGATGCCTATATATAGAGGCTATTGTAATACTTGATTGATTTAATGAAATACAAATTCATTTCAGATCCATTCTATTCTTAACACAAAGTATATCTCCACGAGTGTTATGTGGACAAAATCGCCAGTATTAGAATCCATGACACTGATTCTAGTGAAATAATTACTGTAGCTCCACTACTGCTATATATCGTGAGCATAATTTGATTCTATAGACCTTTGAATGTAACTAAAATTTGTGTAAATATTCATTATATTGGGTTAGGAAATTTTTCAATGAAACATTCATTTAAGAGATATGTGTCAATATGTGTTACTAACTTAATTATTATTATATTGCTAAGCATTAATTCAATTTCTTATAATATGATAACAATAGGGTTTTAAATAGCGCGCTATAGCGTCCCTATAGCACTGCTATAGTGTTTTCGGACCACAAAAGTTATGATGCTATTGGCGTTATAGCAGCACAATATGGTAATAGCGTCGTTTTTTTGGCCATTCCGCTATGACGCGATAAACGCTATTTAAACTTTTGAATAATAATAATAGAAATTGAATCTATCATGATTAAAATAACCACAATTTAAAACTCAATATATCAATCAAAATGCTACCCCTTTTGGGGGGCTTATATTCGTCTAGATATTTTACATTATTATTTACAAATTTATTATTACACTTCTTGAATCTTTATTGGGCCGTTTTACTGAGTTTTAAACCTATCCCATGGCTAATATATATGGCTTCTAAATACTTATTTCTCCTAATTACTATTTTCATATTATTCTTCAAATTATTAATTTGTTCTCATAATGTTTGTAATTAATTACACATCTTAAATCTTTATTGGGCCTTTTCACTGGTCTATTTTTGTTTGTATCGAAAGAATAATGTTTACTTTAATTGAAGAAAATTTATATGTTCTCACCTAATTATTTGTGCCGTATCTATCGACAACAATTCAACAAACAAGTAAAATTGATAAATTTAGCTTAATTTGTTGTATGAAATTTAATGGTTCTTATCAAGGTTGATATTTTATTGCATTGTGACACTACAACATGTATGAATTTGCCACTCTAGTTAGGTACTTTTCATGTCATGTTTATTTTTGTAATTATTTATTTTTCACAATTTTATTTAATTGTTAGATAGTTCTCATAATTTTGGTGTGAATTGTAGAATCGTTATGTACTCCCAAGTCACGTGTGAAAAACGAATTGTGTGTGAAAAATTACTATTTATATCTTTTAGTTGTTAAATTAGTAGTGTGTGAAAAATGAAATGTTCAAGTTAAATTATTAGTCACTATGATATATTACTTGTTAAAACAAATATGATAATATTTCTACAAATTTTCATTTTAAATATCAGAGTAAATCAAATATTGTTTTATTTTTTTACAAATTTTCTATGTTTTCAGGATATAATATATCATACTCTCTTTTTTGACGCCAATAAGATGAAGCAACCCTTCACTTTTATTTTTTATTCAATTCAATTATTTCTCAACTTTTAAGGAACATCTCTATTTAAAAGAAAGAAGTATATTTGTTAATTAATCTATTAATATAAATAACATATCTAGAATAAAAAGAAATAGAAGAAATAATGTTAAATTCATATGAGTGTGTTGGATATTAATATGTTTTCATTTGAAAATTTATTATTTAAAAGTTTTGATAATGTACACTAGAAATTTTCTTCAAAATAGTTAAATATTAATAATATCTATTAGTCTAGTGACAAAGGCACATGATATCTGATGTGAGAGGTTACGAGATCCAAATGAAAAAAATATTTGTTGTAATAACAATGATATTTAATAGTTGGAAACCTCCGACCTTTACTAAAAAAAAGTTTGTAAAGTTTGTAAGAAAAATATCAATTATACAACTTATAAAGTTTGTAAAAATTTGCTACTGGCCAACCACTAGTGGAGAACCAGACATCAGAACGGTCAAAAAGGAACATCAGGAACGGACCTACGGGCGATACTGACCCAAGCATTACTGATAGTACCACTAATCAGGATCGGTCAAATAGCCGATATTGATTCCATAATCAGAAACGGTCGTTTATAATTAGCCGATACTGATATTGACAATCAGGAACGGTCATTTGTTATTAGCCGATACTGATGTTAATAATCAGGAACGACCTTTAAGACAACCGATACTGATTTTAATCATCAGGAATGACCTTTCAATAAACAACCGTTCCTGTTTTTTTTTCTTTTCTTTTCAGGAACGATCTTTTAATAAACAACTGTTCCTATTGCTTTTTTTTTTTGGCCTATATGAAACAAACAACAATATACGAAATATGAAATGGAACAAAATAACACATCCTAAATTATTACAAAATAACACTTAAAATTAAATAAGTTCAAGTTCACCAAATTACAATAATCCTAAATTATTACAAAATAACATATCCTAAATTATTTTACTTTTTTCCACTAACATATCCTACAAAATTAAACAAGTTCAAGGGTATACAATATAATCCCGAAATCTAGTATGGTAACACAACCTAAATGAAATTCTGAACTCGTGCAAGGAAGTTCTTTTACCTAGTCTATATTCGCCATGCTTATTATGAGCACAACTTGATTTGCACTAGAACCTGAATAAAGAACACGACCATCATCAGAGAATGTCACTGGATTGCCGATTATTGGAGAAGAGAGAAGTCGGAGACGGAGCAGAGGCTGAAGGCATAGTACACGGCCGAGATCGTCGCCAGGAAAGCTGAACCCGGCATACGTCTGTAGCCTCGTCATTTTGTCTGGAAAATAAGTGGGACCACTTGTCAGATACAGTGCTTTTCTCTTTGGTATGCACAGATTCTACACCTAACATAAGAGAAGAATTGTTCTAGTAGTCTTATTTGTAAGAAAAATAAAGTTCAGATTGTTTATTATACCAACTGGAGTGGTACCAGTACAGGCCTGACCTTTGGTTTTTCAATCAATTCATTGCAAAAGTGCGACAATATAGGATTAGGGGAGGGACATTGGGGCTTAATTAGAGAGTTTTGGTGTTAAATCAAGGGTAAATTTGGTCTCAGACTTAAATTTGGACTTAATTTTACAAGTTACTGTGAGCAGGCTCTAAAATATTTAAATAAGACGCAAGGTTCATAAGTCATAACTTGATTTCATGCTTCAATTCCAAAAGTTCATACAAGACATTCTAACTACAACTCCTACTTGCAATTGCAAGACACAAATGAAAGCCAGTTCTATAGATAGTTCAAATCCAATACCTAATATTTAAATAATAAGCCCAAGTACAATGAGTTGTTGTAATCAGTTAATTAGCATTTGGACTATATATGTAATCCTGATTGAATCATATGGATATCTAATTTCTAAGTGTTATACTAATTTCCCTCAAATTAACTCCCTATTTGCTAATGAAGATTAATAATTTTCTACTTGGGTATCTCACAAGCTTGCAATATCTTACAGAATGTGATCTCTATCTATTTCTAACACATCTAAAATTTATCAGAGAAGCCAACGCTGAGGACCATCGTGTAAAGCATTTTATCACATTCAATCATTTCCACAAGCAAATTTTGATAAAAAGGCACCAAACATGAGCAATTATAGCAAAACCAAAGAACATTAGTCGACAATAACACATATCTTCTTCAATGGAGTAACAAATTAGTATATTTCTGATCCATGATTCCAGTTGAAGAATAATTCTCTAATGCTATCTACAAAGTAGAAAGAATAAAAGAATGAGAGTACAATTCCGATTGCAAAACCAAACAAAAAATTCAATTTCACAGTTACTATCATTAGGTCTCACGGCCTCACGGCCTCACGACAAGCACCGAGTAGTTGCCTCGCCTCACGGTCAGTACTGGAAGAGTCGCCTCACCTCACGGATCGTGGTGCTCAGGTCGAGGTCAAGGTGCTCGCCTCACAGATCGTAGTTGCCTTGCCTCAATTAGTGCTCAGGTCGAGGTGCCCCTTTCTTTCTCTCCTCAAATTCGTGAGATTAGATTAGAGTCAGCATGAGAAAGGCCAAAATGTGAGCGGCGTTTTTTGAGAGATTTTTTAACAGGATTTTTGAACTCTAATGGTGAGAATTTGAGAGAGGCGAAAATGTGAGCGGGAATGAACGTTCTTCTTGTTTATAAACAACTGTTCCTAATAAGCCACTCTCAAAATCGGTTGTTTATAAACGGCCGTTCCTAAAATAGATGGACTATCAGGAACAATCGTTTATAAACAACCGTTCTTGATAAACCATTATTAAGAACGGTCGTTTGTAAATAGCTGTTCATGATATGTTATGGACTATTAAGAACGGTTTTTTATTGACGACCGATCCTGATACATACTTTCAAGGTCGGCTGATACTATTGTCCGATCCTCATGAGGTGATACTTTTTGTACATTTTCTACTAGTGAACTGATTGTTGTGATGTACAAACCTCACATACTTGATATCATTATTTTTAGGCAATCGTAATACATAAACGAGTGATACATTTATATGTCAAAATCATAAATTTTTTAATTAATGTAATACAAAATCAAAAGGTAAAAAAAAAAAAATTTATAAGTTAATTTTAATATATTTATTGACTATTTAACTTTATACTTAATTAATTCCAAAAATTTATAAATTTGTGTGTATTTGCATTTCCAACAACGTGGTCTATTTTGTTTGTATTAAAATAATCTAAGAAAAATAACTACTCATGCTATGTTTATTTTAAACATTGTTTTTCAATTGTTATATACTTTTCATGATTTTGGTGTGAATTATAGAATTGATACTACTCTCAAGTCGTGAGTGAAAATGAATTGTGTGTGAAAACTACTATTTATATCTTTTATTTGTTAAATAAATTGTGCGTGAAAAATGAGTTGTTCAAGTTAAATTATTAGATGTTATTTATTACTTGTAAAAGCAAATATGTTAATATTTCTACAAATTTTCATCTTATATATCAGAGTAAATCAAATTTTATCCTAATTTTCTAGAAATTACTCAAAAACAATATAACCATAATTATAGTGAAACCAATTCAATATCCTTCTCTTGACATACTTGAGAAGTCACACATGAATTTATAAGAATTTATTTTCAAAATTGTTTAAGTTCAATTCATCATTGCCTAGATCTGCGATTATAAAAGGTACTTTAACATAAATATTTTACAAAATATTTCCAAAACTATTCTCCTTTATTACATTGAAAATTTATGATCTCAGTAAATTCTAATAAAATAAAACAAAAATCTAAAGAAAAACCAAAAGAAACATCATTAGCCCTATCCGAGTATGCATATTTGAAAAACAATCATCTCTCTCTCTCTATATATATATTCGTTGTTTTGTTTTCTGGATAACCAAACACATTGGGATGTAAGATTTTTGGTATAGTTAAAATAAATTTAGTTGGAATATTTTCTCGATAATTTTATATCTTTATTTTCATAATATAATTACAAAATATATCAAGCAGATCTACACTATTAACTGCACTCGACCATTCTATATTAAAAATTGAAATCTACAACATTTTGTCAATCTTTTAAAATAATTTAAATTATATATCTAACATTTTAGACATGATTTATATGATGTATATATTATGTTTATAAAAACTGATGACATCGTCTGATATGTATATCAAGTAATTTAGAATTTTAGATTGAAATGTTATTCCACACATTCTTTGCCGCTAAGCCAAATTCATTTCCTTTGGGCTCCTCAATACTTGACCCCCCCCCCCCCCCCCCCCCCCCCCCCCCCCCCCCCATTCATTTAGGCTTTGTAATGTACTCCTAAGCATGCAAGCCACCTGTTATCCATCTTATCAAACCTGTTGTCATTATCATCCTATAAATAGATGAGTCCGTTTTAATTTATTTCACTGAAACATGCATGACTTAGTTGCCCATATTTCTGATTTTGGTTATGCGGAGGAGTTTGCGAAAGGTCATATCACTAAAGATGTGGATGAAGTGGTGCGCACACTTGGCTACTTGGATTACCATAATGTGAATTCTGATAATAATTATACGTGATAGTTATTTTAATATTTCTTGCAACAATGTTTTTTTAACAATTTAATTTCATGGTTTTTGCAGAGGATATAGCTCGATGAACTGACATTTTAAATTTGAATGTGTCCTCTATGATGTAATAAGAGGACAAAAAATCATCCCTAAGAATCTTCCGAATGAGTTGACAATTGTGACAATTGAAGGAATCATGGATGACATCTTGTCAGAGGTGTCTTTTGAAAATGTTAGAGAGAATTTTCTTGTTAAGGTACTGTAGAGGGTATATAAGAGAAAAGAGACCTCCAATTGAGAAAGTCATTAGGCGACTTGAGAAAATTAAAATTAGAGCCTATTTATATTATTTATGTAATTTATGTTTTTATCAACTACTATCAATAAAAATGAAAGAACTAAGATGCAAAATACAAAAAAAAAAATTAGCAAATGCTATAAGTATTAGCGAATTAACACCTTGGTCATATTTAGAGAATTCATTTGGCTCATCAAATGATTTACTGTCTAGTACATGATGCTAAAATCAATTTAATTACAACTCAAAATTCAGACATAATATTTGAGAATAAAAATATAGTCTTAATTTGGTAGTTCGTTATGTTATCACTTGATATATGTACAAATCCAATGTAGAGTTATCGTACAAATTTTTTATATTTACACATAAATATATAAGAAATCAAACTTGTAAAAATATGAAGGATTAATAATAAAATAAATTTTAATTTTATGAGTCAAAATATTAACTTCTTTAAAAGAATACTTTTACAACATCAAAAGTATAAAAAATGCCATTATGTTCAGAAAAAAAAAAATATAACAAAAATTAACTTTATTCTATATGCCTAATTAAATCTAGTCCATTTCTAAGCGACTATTAAGTTGAGCGAGTCTGCTATGGATCAAAACTTATAGCCATTAATTTGTTGGGACCGACTAACTATCACCCGGCTTCTATCCTCCATTCATCCCCAATCAATAACTGCCTTTGTTGACCGCTAATTAAGAGGGGACCACAAATTTCAGCCTAAAAGACAAAACAAAACGCGTCATTATCGCGGCAAGTGCAAGTATTCATATGTAATACATCAAGTATTCATATATTATACATCAAGTATTCATATCTAAGATATCAAGTATTTTAAAAAAAATGGACACATCACTTACCCATCTTTTACACGTTTTTAGAGGTGTTTTTTTTTCTCCATTCACTCTAACCAATATTTCTGACAATCTGTGAGGAATTTTGCAAATCTAAAACCACGAACGTCTTTTACGCAATTTTCTTTTTTAAATGAGATCCATGATGACATACTTTTGAGTTGTCCGTTGCACAAGTATTCATACATTGTCATTCAAATATTCATATCTCATCAAGCAAGTATTCATACCTCATCAGTATTTAACAAATAAAAAACTGTACACATCATTCACTCATTTTTTACCGATTGAAATTCATTACCACTCATTTTCTGAAATACTTGATATCTTAGGTATGAATACTTGTTCGACGAGGTATGAATACTTGCTCGACGTGGTATGAATACTTGCACGACGAGATATAAATAATTTTACGAGGTATGAATACTTGCGCAACGGATAACTCAAAAGTACTTCATCATGGATCTCATTTGAAAGAAAAAATTGCGTAGAAGACGTTTGTAATTTTAGATTCGCAAAATTCTTCATAGATTGTCAGAAATATTGGTTAGAGTGAACGGAGAAAAAAAATCACCTCTAAAAACGTATAAAAGATGGGTGAGTGATGTGTCCAGTTTTTTTTAAATACTTGATCTTAGATATGAATACTTAATGTATTATATATGAATACTTGATATATTATATATGAATATTTGTGCGCGTCAATTGTAAAAAATTTCAAATATAAGCGGTCCCCCACGTAATTAATGATTGATACACGTTTTTTTTGTCTTTTTGTGCTTGAAGTTGTGGTCTCTTAAATAATTAATGATTGGGGGATAAATGAGGAATAAGAGCCAGGGGAAATGAATGAATCAGAGCCGTTCATTTCATACATAGAAATTAAATTGATATTATGACTCTTACTTGTTTCAAAACACTAAAATACTAAGGAAGAAAGACAGAAAGAGGAGAAAAAAAAAAGTAAACTCTATATACAATCTATTCAAATTCAAATTATTAACTCGCTGATCTTGTTCACCCAGTGTTCATCCTTGATATCGTCATTTTGAAAATTTATAAACTATTGCTAATAATATTTTGTTAAATATTAATAATGAGTAGCTAATAGTCAATTAAACGAATATAATTTTCAATTATACAAATTTTTAAAATTTGCAAAAATTTACTACTGGCCAACTGATTGTTGTGATGTATGACCTCACATGCTTGATCATCATTATTTTTAGGCAATCGTAATAAATAACAAATGATACATTTGCATGTCAAATTTATAATTTTTTTAATTAATGTATTACAAAATCAAACAGTAAAAAAATAAGGTTTACAAGTTAATTTTAATACGTTTATTTTTCATTATTTTTTTACCGTTTGACTTTGTATTAAATTAATTCAAAATTTTATAAATTTGTGTGTATTTGCATTCCCAACAACGTGGTCTATTTTTGTTTGTATTATAATATATCGTTACGTGATAGGTCGCAACTTGCAAAAAAAATTTATATAACTAATCTAAGAAAGATAACTAATCATGCTATCTTTATTTTCATGATTATTACACATTGTTTTTCACTTGTCAGATACTTTTCATAAGTTTGGTGTGTGAATTGCAGAATCAATACATACTCCTAATTAAGTCGTGAGTGAAAATGAATTGTGTGTGAAAAACTACTATATATTTATATCTTTTAGTTGTTAAATTACTTGTGCGTGAAAAATGAGTTGTTCAAGTTAAATTATTGGCCACTATCAATTTATTACTTGTTAAAACAAACATGTTAATATTTCTACAAATTTTTCATTTTAGATATTAGAGTAAATCAAATATTATTCTAATTTTCTAGAAATCACTATTATCATAATTGTAGTGAAAATCTAATTAATCTCCTTTATTTGTGGATCAACTATATCTGTCATTACTCATTACTCTAGTTTGTTTTATATGTATTTCTGCATTATGTGGATAATTAAATCATTTTGGTATTCACAGATAGATCTACAAATGTGGTAGAAATCTTGAACCAATTAATTATTACAACAAGTGATTAATGCATATACTACAATGCATCTCCGCTTCTTATAGGATCGAGTAAAATAATTCAATAAAATCATTTTAAGCCAGTCAAGATTTGATCACTTTTTTTCATTTTTAACATCTAACTACAAACCTAATAAATTAGCTGTTTATTTTTTCTATTTTTTGGACCCAGAAGAAAATTATGGTACCAAATCTTTCAAAAAAAGTGATTTACGGGTCCAAAATAACAAAATAGAGGACAAGAGGTGACCAATTTAGAGGAAAGATCAACTCTTAAGAGGGTAAAAGGTGATCAATGAGACGACATATCAAATCTTGAAGATAAAATCAATGGTATTAGAGAGCAACATCCATTTCAGTTCAAAGATATCAACTAAACTTGAATATAGGTTGTAATCTTTATTGCAAAGATATCTTAAACAATAGAATTAGCTCTCCTTCAAAAAAAAGTATCACATTAACTTGAAAATATGTAACGAGAAGATTAATTGAATTGACTTTTACAGAGGCTACACTACCGCTAGAGAGAGAGTCTTAATTTAATTTCTTATGATATGATAACAATAATATCATGATTAAAGTAAATACAAGTTAAAAATTAAATATATATAAATCAAAACACCACATCTTTTTTGGGCTTATATTCGTCTAGATATTTCACATGCATGATTATTTCCAACTCCATTATTGTACTTGAATCTTTTATTTATTGGGCCGTTTTACTAAGCTTTAAACATATCCTATGCCTAAAAATGACTTCTAGATATTTATTTTCCTAATTACTAATTTTCATATTATTCTTCAAATTATTATTATTTTTCTCATGATATTTGTAATTGAGGAGGGTTCCAATGCACCCTCTTTTTTGTGCTCCCAATGCACCCACATTATATATATATATATATCTCCATTTTCAAAGTCCGAACAGTCGATCCGAACCGCTCAACATAATCTTCATAATAAAATATGCTTGGAGATCAAATTTTATATTTTTTAGAATTTATTTACTATTTTTTTGGATAGATACAAAATCACTGTTTTAAGGAGATTCTAGACCATCCGATAAAGTGATTTTGTATCTATCTAAAAAAATAGTAAATAAATTCTAAAAAATATAAAATTTGGTCTCCAAGCATATTTTATTATGAAGATTATGTTGAGCGGCTCGGATCGACTATTCGGACTTTAAAAACGGAGATAAAGAATGTGGGTGCATTGGGAGCACAAAAAAGAGGGTGCATTGGAACCCTCCTCTTTGTAATTATACTTCTTGAATAATTGGGCCTTTTCACTGGTCTATTTTTGTTTGTATAAAAAGAATAATAGTTACTTCAATTGAAGAAAATTTATATGTTATCACATAATTATTTGTGCCGTATTTATCGACAACAATTCAACAAACAAGCAAAATTGATAACTTTAACTTAATTTGTTGTATGTCATTTCATTGTTCTTATCAAGGGTTGTTATTTGATATTTTATTGCATTGTGATACTACAATATGTAAATGATCATTCCACTCTAGTTAGGTACTTTTCAGGTCATGTTTATTTTCGTAATTATTCCTTTTTCACAGTGTTTTTTAATTGTTAGATAGTTTTCATAATTTTGGTGTGAATTGAAGAATCGATACGTACTCCGAAGTTGTGGGTGAAAATGAATTGTGTGTGAAAAACTACTATTTATATCTTTTAGTTGTTAAATAAATTGTTCCTTAAAATAAGTTGTTAAGTTAAAAGTATTAGCCATCAATATTACTTGTTAAAACAAATATGTTAATATTGCACTCTGTACAATCCAAACTAAAACATATTATATATTCTTATAGTTAACTCTGACAAATGCTAATTATAGCCTTAAAACATTTGTTAATTTTTTTTTCTTTTTTCAGAATATATTGTAAATTTTATAAGCATGAAAAATCAACTGACTAATTAATTCATTCTAATGATAAAGTATTGACTAATTTCATCTGAATAATTCAGAGCTACTGTTTTTCTGGTGTGCCCTTATAAAGTGCTCAAGAGAAAGAGAGGTCAGAATGGGGATAGTTGGAGAATATTCTCCTTTCCTTCTGTGGTACCTTTTCCTTTTGATCTTCTTTTCTTTGTAAATTTGAAACTTTATTTAATTATTCAAAAGAGGTAAAGCATAATGGCAAGACAAGGAAATGGTGTAATGCTCTTGCTTTTCGTAATGTGGATAAATCCGGCTCAATTACCGCCACTCATATCCTCCGCATTAACGCATCATTTGAGTTTAGCTCCGGACCGTTCTATCATAATTCGGGTCAATCTGACACACGCTTTTAATGTACGGAGCCCTTTTAAAATTTGTGCCGGTATTTAACAAATGGATCGGATGAAAACTCAAAACGTTACGTTAATGCGGAGGATATGAAATCCTCCTGTTCCCAAGTACTCGATCCAGTTCACAAATTACTTTTAAATATTTATGTAATTTTGTAATTCTTAAAAATGGAAATCATCCTAAAAGTTTCTTTGCAGCTGCGCTCGTTTTGCTGAAATTTGACGCCATTAGAAGCACAGCAATTCCAACAGAGGATACTTACAGTTTTCTGTCAAATGAAAAATTTATCATAATTATCTAATTAAATTCTAACAAATAACACGATTAAACCAGAAATTAATTAGGAAGAATACACAACATATCATACTAAGAATTACAACAAGAAACTAGTTTCATCAAAATAAATTGTAAAATACTTCAACATAGTCAATTAACATAACTAACAGATTTAACAACTTCATATATAGCCATCTCAGGTTCTCCTGTTGCTGCAAATCTTTTTCAGAAGCTCCTTGTAAATTGATGGAGAACTCACCATTAAGTTTGCAAATACATCACTTTCTATGAAGCTATGCATAACCTTAGAAGAAGAAATATAGTCGAGACATAATTCTTTGAGTTGTTGGCAGTTATGTTGCGCAGCAAGAGCAAGTGTCGTCACCACATTGTCGGCATTAATTTTCTTGGCTAACCTCTCCTCACAAATAAGCTTCAATCTGTCCAAAGCGTACCGATCAGCTGCTACAGTTAAATGCTGAACCATAATATCTTCATCCACGCCTTCGTCGGTATGGTCATCACTTGGAGGCAACATATGATCAGTATATATGAAATGTAACAAAGCTTTGAAAATCTGGGGCTCCATATCTTGAATCTCAATGCATCTGGCTGTGCTTTCACTCATAGAGCCGAAAAGTTCAGCCCGAAAAACAGATGAACGGGAGGCTAAGATATTTCGATGGGCTGAAAATGTTTCCCCTTTAACCTTAAAGGAGATGTCAGCACCTTCTCCACTTTGCAGCAAATGATGGAGATGCTCATGCATATTGGATGGAGGCACAGAGATGGAGCTATTTTTTTCTTCTTCTTCTTCTATGTATGGCTCAAGAATTTTTAAACTGCACTCAACTGTAAAGCTATCATCCTTGACAAATTCTGATTTATATAACCAATATCGACCCTGGAAACGATTGAATCCCCACTGGGTTCCTTTTTCGTGGTATGTGAAATACCTCTTTTCTGCGTAATTGCTTGCTATCCCGTTTTCGTCTACTAGACTGAAACAAAGGAAAACATCAACATCTTTTGCTTCACTCAGTAGTTCAACAAAGAATGATATATATCCAGATGAATATCGATCCTCGCCGTTTGGATAGTACAGTATAGCCCATTGGCACTTGCCAACTGTGAATGTGCCACACCGAATCATTCTACCACTTTCGATGCCATCGGTCAGGGATGTACGGATTTTGACACGGTGTGTGCCAGTTGTTGGTTTCATTTCAAATGCGGAAGTTGTAAACGAGGAAGCCATGGGCTTTGTGTGTTAAGCTCAATAATTGAGTTTTTCAAGATGATTGAAACGAAGCAAGTGTTTGTTAAAGTGATTTGGAAGATGGCAATGATGGTTCATGTATATATATATAGAGCAATAGATAAAGTTGAAGATTCATAAACAAGACCTGGCCTCAAGAAACGAAGTGCGCCTCATAATCATAAAGCAACTTTAAGTGAGGGAGAGAAATTATGATTTGATAAAGAATCAGAAACCATCTTTAACTAAAGTGAGGTATTAAAGTGACCCAAAGCAAAAGTCATCATAAAGCAACTTTTCATTAGGCTATACTTTAATTAAAGTGAGGAAGAGAAACTACTCTCTGTCACTATAAAAAATAAAAAATTGGAAATCACTGTAATGTGAACCTTAAATTATTTTCGTTATTACCATGCATCAATTCAAATTAGGAGTGTCAATAAATACGATACGAATTGGATTGAATCATTTTCATACTCATGATGCTCGGTAGAGTTGGTCTTAATCGTACACGTTAAGATTATTAAGAAACAAAAGATAAGAAATTAATAACAAATAATACTAATAATAATATATTTTTATAAATTTTTATAAATAGAAAATCAAACTCATTCATATCACACATATAATTCATAATGGTAGCTGAGCCAAGTTGCTTCTTTGGAATGCAATTAAAGCTTAGTGTTAAGGTAGTGTTTTTGAATCATAGAATTTATAGTCAAGACAATCACCACTAGACTTTGTAATTTCTAGATTAGATCTTGTTTTGTTTATGTGATTTGTTTTGAAGATTTACGCATTGTTCCGTAGTACTCGTCGGAATTTCAGAATTGCAAAAAAGAGAAACGGAAGAGCCATAAAATTTTAGTTGAAGTTTCCGATTAAAAAATTTTCGGCCTAATTAATTTTCAATTTTCTTGTCATTTACCATACTTTTTCCTACACATTGTTTATGTAAACTTATGAAGTCTAAGATCTACAATTTATTTTGTTATATTTTCATTTTGAAAATTTGTTTAGCATTTTTGATATTTAGATAGGGTATGCTTTTAAAAAAAAATATCATTTTGAGAATTTAGTTTAGTGTTTTATCAAAAATTTAGTTTATTGTTTTCATTTTGAGAATTTTCAAAAAAAAAAAAAAACTGGACCGCCCAGACTCCTGGCAGTTCAAAAAAAATTCAACCGCGCAGAATCTGGGCGATTTGGGTAGTTTTAAAAATACCAAAAAACACCTGAATATTTGTGTAACTTTTTATTTATGGATGGATATTTAAAAAAAAAAATTCGGCACCTAACCTTCATAAATAATGAGTAAATGCTATTACAAGTATTGGCGGAATCATCCTCTCTGTCATATTTGAGGCATTCATTTGATGCTAAAATCAATTAAATTACAGCCCAAACTTGCAGCCGTTAATTTGTTCGAATGAATCAGAGCCGTTCATTTTATATATATATCCAAATTGAATCGATATTATGACTCTCACTTGTTTTTAGGAACACTCAAATATTAAGGAAGAAAGAAGGAAAGAGGAGGAAAAGAAAAGTGAACTATATATATTCAATTCAAATTTGAGTTACTTTAGTATCTTTTTTTAGTTACTTCAGGTGATATGAATTCCTGTCCCTGGGCGAAACATTATAATTTTTTTTCTGCTATTTTGCCAATATAACAAAACTCTGTCCTCAAATTTTATCCGTCCGGTTTATATCATACGGTTGATATTAAAAAGTAGTATCTTGTTATTATCTTAATTAGCGTGAATGATAACAGATAGAGAAGGACATTTGTCACGCAGTAATCAGTCACGTGATTCGATTATGTGATGTGACTCGCATGTCGCGTGACGTGATCATTCGCATGACGTGACCGCATTTGAGCGAAAATTACACGTCACGCCACGTCATACGAACCACTCACGTTACGTCACGTTACGTGATCACATCATGTGACACGCGACCAAATTACAATGTGTTTGTCATGTCACGTCACGGTGTGTCACGTATTTCCTTCTCTAATAACAGATAGGTCCAGGGGCTGGTATGGCGATTTCATTAGTGGTCTTTTGTGACTAGTGATCCTGTGGCATTTCCAATGGCCTCTTATTTACTGGTCACGGTGCTTCCATGTTTTGTGACTTAAAATCTATTTTGTGACCAAATTCAAGTTAGTTTTTGCTTATGGGATATAAATTTCATTTGTTATTTGTTAAGAGAAGTCACGCTTCTAAAATGTTCTCAATCAGGATTCTTTGTCTATCTATATTAAATTACAATTTAATTACAAGCCCATTATGCAATTTTCTTCAATTAGGCCTGTGTCAAATTTGGTCACAATTGAAAAAAATATATATATAATTTTCAAAATAGTTAAATATTAATAATATCTATTGGTCTAGTGACAAAAGCACATGATATCTGATGTGAGAGGTTACGAAATCCGAATGGAAAAATTATTTGTTGTAATAACAATAATATTTAATAGTTGAGGACCTCCAACCTTTACAAAAAAAGTTTGTAAAGTTTGTAAAAAAAATATCAATTATACAATTTATAAAGTTTGTAAAAATTTGCTACTGGCCAACTGATTGTTGTGATGTACGAACCTCACATGCTTGATTATCATTATTTTTAGGCAATTATAATACTTACCGAGTGATATGTTTACATGTCAAATTATAATTTTTTGAATTAATGTACTACAAAATCAAACAGTAAATTTTTTATAAATTATAATACTTATCATTATTGTTAATACTTATCGAGTGATATTTTTTAATACTTACCAAGTGATACTTATTTAAAAAATTGCCTAAATTTTTTTTGTAGTAGATTAAAAATTTAATGTACTAGAAAATCAAACGGTAAAAAATTATAATACATATCATTATTTTTAGACAATTATAATACTTACCGAGTGATATTTTTCTTTATTTATTAACCATTTAACTTTATACTTAATTAATTCCAAAAATTTATAAATTTGTGTGTATTTGCATTTCCAACAACGTGGTCTATTTTTGTTTGTAATAAAATAATAAGAGAGATGTTTCTATGGACACAAGGACCTATTTGTAAAATGAGTTCTATTTTCATTTTCAAAGTTCAAACAATCGATCCGACCGTTCAACATTATCTCCATATTAAAATGTACTTGGAGGTCAAATTTTACATTTTTTTGAATTTGTTTACTATTTATTAAGTATTTTACAAAAACTAGTCAAATTCAGACCATTGAATTTTGTAAAATACTTAATAAATAGTAAAAAAATTCAAAAAAATATAAAATGTGACCTCCAAGTACATTTTAATATGGAGATAATGTTGAACGGTCGGATCGACTGTTTGAACTTTGAAAATAAAAATAGAACTCATTTTACAAATAGGTCCTTGTGTCCATAGAAGAATTTGCTAAATAATAATATATAGTTACTTGAAAAAAAAAATGTATACGTTCTGCATGAAAGAGATATGACATGTAGTTGGAGATCTATTTTGTCCATCTTAACGCCATTATAATATATTTTTACGTGATAGGTTGCAACTAGCAAAAATTATATTATATAAAATAATCTAAGAAAAAATAACTACTCATGGTATGTTTATTTTAAACATTGTTTTTCAATTGTTATATATTTTTCATGATTTTGGTGTGAATTATAGAATCGATACTACTCTCAAGTTGTGAGTGAAAATGATTTGTGTGTGAAAAACTACTATTTATATTTTTTTTGAGTTGTTAAAATAAATTGTGCGTGAAAAATGAGTTGTTCAAGTTAAATTATTAGCTGCTATTGATATATTACTTGTAAAAAACAAATATGTTAATATTTTTACAAATTTTTCATTTTGGATATTAGAGTAAATTAAATATTATTCTAATTTTTTAGAAATTACTCAAAAACAATATACTCATAGTTATAGTCGACACACTTGAATGACTAGATTTGCGATTATAAAAAGGTACTTTAACATAAATATTTTACAAAATATTTCGAAAACTATTCTCCTTTAGTAGATTGAAAACTTTAAGATATTAGTAAATTCCAATAAAATAAAATAAAAAATCTAAAGAAATAACATTAACCCCGTATCTGAGTATGCATATTTGAAAAACAAACACACACCCGCACACCCATATATATATATATAATTGTTGAGCTTTCTCGATAACCAAACAAGTTGGGACGTAAGATTTTTGGTACAGTTAAAATAAATTTAGTTAGAATTTCTCAATAATTTTATATCTATATTTTCATAATATAATTATGAAATATATCAAGCAGATCTACACTATCAATTGCATCCGGCCATTATGTGTAGTAAAAATTGAAATCTACAAAAAAATTGTCAATCTTTTAAAATAATTTAAATTTAATATCTAGCATTTTAGACATGATTTATATGATATATATATTATGTTTAAAAAACTGATGAAATCTGATATATATATATATATATAATTATGCTATTGTGCTTTGCAAAGTAAAGCCATCGTTTTACTTCGGCTTACTTTTTGGATTTTCAAAGTCCAAAACTTCGATCCGACCGTTCAAGTTGATCTACATATTGAAATGTGCTTGCAGACCAAATTTTACATTTTTTGGAATTTTTTTACTATTTATTAAGCCACTTTGAAAATTGCTGATCACATGGTCCAGAATTTTGTTGCACTGTTTTTTCCGCATAAAACAGTTCGTGAAAATTTAGAACAAACTTATTCCAAGTACAAGGCTAAAGCAGATGAAAAGCGCCGAGATGTACAATTCGAAGTCGAAGAATTAGTTTGGGTCTACTTGCCGAAGGAACGGTTTTTCCGAGGTGAATATCACAAACTGAAGAAACGAAAAGTGGAACCGTGAGAGATCTTGGAGAAGTTTGGAGCAAATGTCTACCGCGTGAAGTTACCGGATGATTTGCATATCTCCAATATGTTCAACGTAAGTCATCTCCACAAATACTATGAAGAAGACACAAGCTTGAGGTCAAGCTTCAACCAACCCGAATAGCCTGACGCAGTGTGTACCGAGATAGTGTCCAATCAAGAATTTATATGATTAACTTGAAATTTTAACCAACCCTTTGACTGAATGGGTTTTATTAAGATGCATGCATGACGGTCTTCTAAGAGTCTTGAAACAATTAAACTTTTATTGCTTTGACCTCATGGGACTTGACAAGAATTAAAAAATTTGATGGTTTACTAAAATTTAGCATTTATAGTAATTATTAGTTTGCATTTCCTATGACAACTTTTAATTTTATTTTCCTTTAAATATGTAACAATACCTCTGTTGAGGGGTGTTGATTATTGAATAGAAAAGTTGTGTTTGTTTGTGTTCTTTGTGACTCTTTAATCTTCTCTATTACCATAAAACCTAGTACTTCAGCTTATTAAGCATATTGAAGATATGGCAGCAAGAAATCCTTAGCAGATTCATAGAAAATCTGACCATTTGAATACTTCTAAATACAGCTATGGTAAATATAGAAAGAAAGGCTGGATTACCTTCACTAGCAAATTCTTATACGAAAGTAAGCAACGGCTAATTACTTTGTAAATCTATAAGTATGTATTGTAAGCATCTGAGAAATATAAGAAATACAATCATTTTCAATAAATATTCTCTTATTCAAATTTGTTCATGGTATCAGAGCATATGAGGTCCTGAACCACACATCTTACCAGACCAAGCCGGTAGGACAAAAAAACAAAAATTCATGGCCTCGGCAGAAAATCAGACCGCGGCCACTGACAACAATCGTGGACGCACTGTAGAGATACAGACCCACACAATATTGGATACAAACACCTCGCAACGGCTCACGAACGTACAGCTGAACGGGAAGAACTATGTGACGTGGGCGCGTGCGGTGACCATGGCTCTTGCCGGGAAAGGGAAGCTGGGCTACATCAGTGGTAAGATTAAATCCCCTAGTTTAGAAACAGATCCCAAATATGAGGAATGGCAGATTAACGATAACATGATTAGGACATGGCTTTTGAACTCAGTGGAGTCTAAACTTGTTGAGTTATTTATCTTTTGTGATTCTGCCTTTCAATTATGGGAAAGTGCCAAAAAAATGTATGGACATGAAAAGAACTATGCCCATATATTTAAAATTAAGCACGAAATAACACAATCTAAACAGGGGGTTAAATCTGCTACTGAATATTATGCGGGATTAAAAGCAAAATGGGATGAATTAGCCTTGCATATACCCACATCTACTGACCTAAGCGTGATACAAAAAAGAACTGAACAGGATCAGATCTTTCAGTTTCTGTCTGGTCTTAATTCAACATATGAGCAGGTGCGTAGCCAGATTTTGCTGGCACCTGAATTGCCTAGTATTGAAACTGTTTTGGCATTGATTCAGCAAGAGGAGTCCAGGCGCAATGTCATGGCTCCTCAAACAGTAACTAACTCGCCAGAACAAGAAAGGCATGTTCTAGCTGCAGGTAGAGGAAGAGATGAAAATCGTGAGGCAATTCCCACTCGCGGACGTAGTAAGAACAAGCAGAATCAAAACGAACAAACTGCACTATGCGACCATTGCAAAAGAAATGGCCACACACGAGACAGATGCTGGTTCTTGCACCCACACCTTAAACCAAATAAAGAGAAAGGAGGAGGAAAACCATCTCAAGCACACGCCGCAACCTTAGAAACTCAGCCTCAACAGAATGCGATGGAGAAGGCGCTCGGGCAACTCGGTCAGATCAGCCAGACTCTCCAACAACTTACTTCTGCTCTTGGGCAATCTAGTCAGCATAGTCAGGGTTCTCTTCACACAAGCCAGCACGGTCAGGCCAACTTTCAGCCTAATTCTTATATAGCACACGACCCAGGTAAATTTTTTGCATTTTCTGCTATAAGTAAAGACTGTTGGGTAATCGACTCTGGAGCCACTGACCATATGACTGGCAACACTAAACATTTTCTAAATCTGACCCACAATAATACCCTTCCACCTGTTAAGGTAGCTAACGGACTTGAAGTACCAATTAAAGGTATAGGAGACATTAAATTATTTTCAAAAAAATTGTCCAATGTTCTATACATGCCTACTTTCACTGTCAACCTGTTGTCAGTAAATAAAATTACACATGAATTAAACTGTAATGTGATGTTCTCATCAAATAGTGTGATATTTCAGGACAAAACAACGGGGAAGAAGATTGGTGAAGGAATATTAAAGAATGGTCTTTATATACTTGAGTCACCTACTAGTTTTTTTGTTGCTAATAAAAGTTCCGCAGACTTAAATAAATTGTGGCATTGGAGAATTGGACATCCTTCAGATAGGGTTTTAAATAAAATGATTGATTTGTCTAATTTAAATTCTAGTAACTGTGATGTTTGTCATTATTCAAAACAAACAAAAATACCTTTTTCTTTATCTTTAAATAAAACTGAAAAACCTTTTGATTTAATTCACTCTGATGTATGGGGACCTGCCCCTGTAGATTCTTACAATAATTTTAGGTATTTTGTTACTTTTATAGATGATTTTTCACGAACTACATGGCTTTATCTTTTAAAATCAAAATCAGAAGTTTTGACGATTTTTAAAGAATTTGTTAATATGGCTGAAAATCAATATAACATAAGAATAAAAATTCTTAGATCAGATAATGGAACCGAGTATATCAATAATAACTTTTCTGAATATTTAAAAGCTAAGGGAATTTTTCACCAAACTACTTGTGTGGCTACTCCAGAACAAAATGGAATAGCTGAAAGAAAAAACAGACACCTGTTAGAAGTTACTAGGTCCTTGTTATTTCAAACAAATGTCCCTAAAGTGTTTTGGTCAGAAGCTATTCTCACTGCTACCTACTTGATCAATAGACTTCCAACTCCAGTTCTAAACAATAAATCACCCCTGGAGACTTTAAATAACAAAAAAATAAATTTAGACCACTTAAGAATATTTGGATGTACATGTTTTGTTCATATTAGAGAAAGTTTAAGGGACAAGTTAGATAAGCGAGCAATAAAAACAATCTTTCTAGGTTATTCATCTCAAAAGAAAGGATACAAGTGTTATGACCCAATTAATAAAAAACTCTATATCTCTAGGAATGTTGAATTCCTTGAAAATGAACCTTATTATCAACTGAGAGATGATGACTTGGATAAAAAAATTGAATCAGTTGTTCCATGTCCAGAACTAACCATGTTTGAAGGTTTTAGGACTCTTCTAGAAAATGAAGGTAATTCACGTGTGGAAGACACCATTCAGGAGTCAAATGAAGCAAGTGAAAATCAGGTTAATAATAGCATGCCCTCCTTGCGCAGGTCTGTTCGTTCCTCTCATCCTCCAGTTAGATTACAAGATTTTATTACTTACAATTCAGTAGTACACCCTATACAAAAACATGTGTCATATGATAATATCTCCCATAATTATAAAGCTTACCTAAACTCCATAACCGAACAAACTGAGCCTAAGAACTTTGAAGAGGCCAAATTATATCCCATTTGGAAAAATGCAATGAATGAGGAACTTGAAGCACTTGAAAAAAATAATACATGGACAATTGTATCATTACCAAAAGGAAAAAAGCCCGTAGGATGTAAATGGGTGTATAAGATCAAGTTTAAGAGTAATGGTTCAGTTGAGCGATATAAAGCGAGATTGGTTGCAAAAGGATTCACACAAACGTATGGTATTGATTATAAAGAAACTTTTGCACCGGTTGCAAAAATGAGTACGGTAAGAGTATTATTATCAATTGCGGTAAATCAAGGTTGGAATTTGTACCAAATGGATGTTAAAAATGCCTTCTTACAAGGAAACCTAGATGAGGAGGTTTATATGAATTTACCACCAGGACATAAAAATGAAAATGATAGGAGTTTGGTATGTAAATTGCACAAATCAATATATGGTCTTAAACAATCTCCTCGTGCTTGGTATGCTAAACTTAGTCATGCATTTTTTGAGTTTGGTCTTGTCAAGAGCATAGCCGATTCATCCATGTTTGTCAAATTAACCAAAACCACAACTACCATTGTACTAGTATATGTAGATGATATAATTATTACAGGTAATAATGAAAACGAAATTTATTTGATAAAACAACACCTAAAAAATAAATTTGATATTAAAGACTTAGGAAAACTTAAGTATTTTCTAGGTATTGAATTAGCATATTCAAGTAAAGGTTTATTTTTATCACAAAGAAAATATACACTAGATTTATTAAAAGAAACGGGAAAATTAGGTGCCAAACCGATTAACAGCCCAATGGAAATTAACAAAAAATTGAATCTTGAAGATGGTGAACCCCTTGATAATGTAGGACAATTTCAAACACTTGTAGGTAAGCTAATCTACCTAACTGTCACTAGACCTGACATCACATTTGCGGTTAGTACAATAAGCCAATTTATGCATGCCCCTCGTACAAGTCACATGGATGCTATTGTCCGAATACTTAGATATCTTAAGGGTTCACCTGGTCGAGGTATTTTGTTTAAGAAAAATAATGACTTGACTATCGTAGGTTTTTCTGATGCGGATTGGGCAGGAAGTTGTGATAGACGATCTACCACTGGCTACTGCACATTCATAGGAGGAAACCTTACGACATGGAAGAGCAAGAAGCAGACTGTTGTTGCAAGATCAAGTGCTGAGGCAGAATATCGAGCAATGACAACAACTGCAAGTGAGCTCGTATGGCTCAAACAATTGTTACATGACATGGGAATCCAAAATAATCAACCCATAAAAATGTTTTGCGATAATAACTCGGCGAGACACATTGCATCCAATCCGGTCTTCCACGAAAGAACAAAACATATTGAAGTTGATTGTCACTTCATAAGAGAAAAAGTGCAATCAAAAGAGATTGAAACACCCTATGTATGTAGCAAAGACCAACTAGCTGATATATTTACAAAAGCTTTGGACACGTCACACTTCCAAACCATTGTTCACAAGTTGGGTTCTATTGATCTATACAATTCCAACTTGAGGGGGAGTATTGAAGATATGGCAGCAAGAAATCCTTAGCAGATTCATAGAAAATCTGACCATTTGAATACTTCTAAATACAGCTATGGTAAATATAGAAAGAAAGGCTGGATTACCTTCACCAGCAAATTCTTATAGGAAAGTAAGCAACGGCTAATTACTTTGTAAATCTATAAGTATGTATTGTAAGCATCTGAGAAATAGAAGAAATACAATCATTTTCAATAAATATTCTCTTATTCAAATTTGTTCAAAGCAAGACAGCATCGAGACCACCTTGCGTCATCTATGATCTAATAAGAGGACAAAAAGATCGTCCCGAAGGATCTCCCGAATGAGTTGACAGATGTGGCAATTGAAAGAATCATGAATCCCATCTTGTCAGGGGTGTCTCTTGAAAATGTTAGAAAGATAATTTTTCTTATTAAAGGACCGTATAAGTAGAGGATGTACGAGAAGAGAGACCTCCAATTGAGAAAGTCATAAGGCGACTTGAGAAAATTAAAATTAGAGCCTATTTATGTAATTTATGTTTATGTCAACTACTGTTCAATAAAAATAAAAGAACTAAGATGCAAAACACAAAAAAATATCTCTAGAACGATAAATAAACGAGTAAATGCTACAAGTATTAGCGAATTAACATCCTCGGTCATATTTAGAGCATTCATTTAACTCATCAAATGATTTACTGTCCAGTACATGGTACTAAAATCAATTAAATTAGAATTCAAAATTCAGACATAATATTTGAGAATAAAAATATAGTCTTAATTTGACAATTCGTTACGTTATCTCTTGATATATGTACTAATTCAATGTAGAGTTACCGTACAAATTTTTTATATTTAAACAAATATATAAGAAATCTAACTTGTAAAATATGAAGGATTAATAATAAAATAAATTTAAATTTTATGAGTTGAAATCTGAAGTTCTTTAAAAAAGCACTTTTACAACATCAAAAGTATCACAAATGCCATTATGATAAGAAAGAAAAATAACAATAACAAAAATTAACTTTGTTCTATTTGCCTAAATCTAGTCCATTTCGGAGTAGAACTAGGGTGTTCTTAACCTCACCAAGTCCCTTTGTGAGCTTAACTCAAAAACTCATTGAATTAGTTTCAAACGATACATCCAAACCGTTGAAACCGATCTATTTCACAAGTGATGCATCTACATGTAAAATTTATAAATTTTCAAACTAATTTAGTATAAAGTCAAGCGGTAAAAAAAAAGATAGTTTACAAGTTAATTTTAACGTGTTCATTTTTTGACCGCTTGACTTTATATTAAATTAGTTCGAAAATTTAAAAACTTGACATGTAAACTCATCACTTGTGAAGTAGATTGGTTTCAACGATTTAGATGCGTTGCTTGAAACCAATTCGATGAGTTTTTAAGTGAAATTCACAAAGAGGTTTGGTGAGCTTAAGAACACCCTAGTTCTGCTCATTAAATCGATATTATGACTCTCACTTATTTCAAAACACTAAAATATTAAAGAAGAAAGACAGAAAGGGGGGAAGAGAAGTAAACTATATATACAATCTATTCAAATTTATAACCCGTTGTTCACCAAGTGTTCATCTTTGATATCGTCATTTTGAAAATTTATAAACTACTTAAATGTTAATAATATTTTGTTAAATATTAAGAATGAGTAGCCAATAGTCAATTAAATGAATATAATTTTCAATTATACAACTTTTTAAAATTTGCAAAAATTTACTACTGGCCAACTAATTGTTGTGATGTATGGACCTCATATGCTTGATCATCATTATTTTTAGGCAATCATAATAAATAACAAATAATACATTTACATGTCAAATTTATAATTTTTTTAATTAATGTATTACAAAAGCAAAGAGTACAAAAAATAAGGTTTACAAGTTAATTTTAATACGTTTATTTTTTATTATTTTTTTACCGTTTGACTCTATACTAAATTAATTCAAAAATTTATAAATTTGTGTGTATTTGCATTCCCAACAACGTGGTATTATTTTTGTTTGTATTAAAAGAATAATAGTTACTTGAAAAAAGTTTATAGGTTCTGCGTGAAAGAGGTACGTATGACATGGAGTTGGAGATTTATTTTGTCCTTGCAAAAAAAATTATATAAATAATCTAAGAAAGATAACTAATCATGCTATCTTTATTTCATAATTATTAGACATTGTTTTTCAATAGTTAGATACTTTTCATAAGTTTGGTGTGTGAATTGTAGAATCAATACATACTCCTAATTAAGTCGTGGATGAAAATGATTTTTGTGTGAAAAACTACTATATATTTATATCTTTTAGTTGTTAAAATAATTGTGCGTGAAAAATGAGTTGTTCAAGTTAAATTATTGGTTACTATTGATTTATTACTTGTTAAAACAAATATATTGATATTTCTACAAATTTTTCATTTTAAATATTAGAGTAAATCAAATATTATTCTGATTTTTTAGAAATAACTTTTATCATAATTGTAGTGAAAATCTAATTATTCTCCTTTATTTGTAGATCAACTATATCTTTCATTACTCTAGTTTGTTTTACATATTTTTCTGGATTATGTGAATAATCGAATCACTTCGGTATTCACAGATAGATCTACAAATGTGGTAGAAAACTTGAACCAGTTAATTAGTACAACAAGTGATGAATGCATATACTACAATGTATCTCGGTTTCTTATAGTATCGAATAAAATAATTCAATAAAATCATTTTAGCCAGTCAAGATTTGATCATTTTTTTCTTAAATTTTTAACATCCAAATACAAACTTAATAAATTAGTTGTTTATTTTTTCTAGTTTTTTTGACTCAGATGAAAATTAAGGTTACCAAATCTTTCAAAAAAAGTGATTGAGGGGTCCAAAATAACAAATGGATGACACTAAAAATGTGATTTAGGAGCCCAAAATAACAAAATGGAGGACAAGAGGTGACCAATTTAGAAGAAAGATCAACTCTTGAGAGGGAAAAAAGTGATTAATGAGATGACACATTAAATCTTGAAGATAAAAATCAATAGTATTAGGGAAGCAACATCCATTTCAGATTAAAGATATCAACTAAAATTGAATATAGGTAGTAATTTTTATTACAAACATTCTCTTAAACAGTAGACTTAGCTCTCCTACAAAAAAATTATCACATTAAGAAGATTAATAGAATGGACCTTTACGGAGGCTCCACTACCGCTAGAGAGAGAGAGTCTTAATTCAATTTCTTATGATATGATAACGACAGTATATTTCTGACTATCGTTACAATATGCCGATGATACGGCCATGATCTCTAATGCAGAAACGGAGACTTTGATTACGCTGAAACTCATTCTAAGGCTTTTTTCAAAAGTCTCTGGGCTGAACATTAACTATTCGAAGAGCACTTTCGTTGGCCTCAACCTGTCAGTACCGCAAACTCAACTCGTAAGGATCATTCTAGAGTGCCAACAATCCTCACTGCCGATAACGTATCTTGGAATGCCACTAACCATTAAGAAACCCACAAAGCAATGCTTTATGCCGATAGTTGAAAAATTGGAGAAAAGACTGCAAGGGTGGAAGGGTAAAATGATATCAAGAGGAGGTCGGGCTCAACTTGTTAATTCGGTTCTCTCCTCTATTCCAATTTATTTCATGAATTGTTTTAAATTGCCGAAGTGGGTTGTGAATAAAATAGACAGGGTGCGTAGGCTCTTTCTTTGGGGAAGGAATGACCGAGATGGTAGATGCATTTCCTTAATTAATTGGGAAACAGCTTGCTTGCCGAAGAAGTGGGGGGGTTTGGGTATCATGAACATAGAATTGCAAAATATTGCGCTCTTATTAAGATGGTGGTGGAGGCTATATCATCAACCGGGGGCTTTATGGTCATATTGGGCAAATCGAATTCGAGCTTTACGAGCTGGACCAAGGATATGGATGAGGAGCGGATCCTTTTTTTGGGCGCAGTTGCTTAAATTGGAGCTGCTGTTTCAATGGTGTACAAATTGGATTATTAGAGATGGCAAGTTAATATCCTTTTGGTTCGATAAGTGGCATGAAGAAGGGTTGAGACCTGTTTCTGATGGGATGTTAAGACCAAGCAATAGAAGGCTCTCGCTAGCCGACGCACTGCCTGACATAGAGGCGTTAATGCCTTCTTTGCAAGAATTGCCAAATTTAAGCAGTGGTCAAGATGAATTGATCTGGAGATGGGGCACAACTGGTAGCTACACAGCAAAAAGTGCGTATGATGTATTGCTGTCTGGAGGTAAGGTGAAATGGGGCTTTCACAAGTTATGGGCTGCTAAGTGCCCTACAACAGCAAAAAATTTCGCTTACCTAATGTTAAGAGGAAAAACGCTTACTCAGGATGTGATGAGGAGAAGGAGGATACTTTGTGAGTTAGGATGCGTCTTGTGTCTGAACTGTCCGATTGAATCGGCTTTGCATCTGTTCTTTTTATGTCCCTATGCAGTACATGTGTGGTTTTTGGTTTCTTCTGAGTTGGGGTTCAGAATTTTCTGTCCTCAAGGCTCGGTTGAAAGGATTTGGCATGAATCATTAACAGCTTATAAACATTCATCAAGGGGCAGTGGAAGGATTTGGATTATGTGGTTTGTTTGTGTGACTTGGTTTTTATGGAAAGAGAGAAATGAAAGAATTTTCAGAGGAGGGAGGAGGCCACCTGATGTAGTTGCTCAAAAGATATTAGAAGAAGGCCGCCTATGGGCTCTGTTTTGCTAAGAGGAAAGAAGGCTGCTATGATAGTTGACTGTGTACTGTTTTAATCTTCCTTTTTTTTTTTCTCTTTTATTTCTTATTCGCTGCTTTTTAGTTTTTAGTTTGTAGTATGAGTTGTGTATTCAGAGGATGTGGACATAGATACATATTTTATCTGGCAGTATCTGCCATGGAACTTTTCAAAAAAAAAGATAACGACAGTATCATGATTAAAATAAATACAAATTAAAAATTTAATATATCAATCAAAATGCCACACCTTTTTTGGGCTTATATTCGTCTAGATATTTCACATGCATGATTCTTTCCAACTCCATTATTACACTTCTTGAATCTTTAATTTATTGGGCGGTTTTACTGCACTTTAAACCTATCCCATGCCTAAAAATGGCTTCCAGATACTTATTTTCGTAATTACTTATTTTTCATATTATTCTTTAATTTTTTTTTTCTCATGATGTTTGTAATTACATTTCTTGAATCATTGGGCCTTTTCACCTGTCTATTTTTGTTTGTATAAAACGAATAATAGCTACTTTAATTGAAGAAAAATTATATGTTCTCATCTAATTATTTGTGCCGTATTTATCGACAACAATTTAACAAACAAGTAAAATTGATAGCTTTAGCTTAATTTGTTGTATGTCATTTCATTGTTCTTATCGAGGGTTGTTATTTGATATTTTGGTTGCATTGTGATACTACAACATGTAAATGAATTTTCCACTCTAGTTAGGTATTTTTCATGCCACGTTTATTTTCGTAATTATTCTTTTTTTTCACAATGTTTTTTAATTGTTAGATAGTTTTCATAATTTTGGTGTGAATTGTAGAATCGATATGCACTCTCAAGTCATGACTAAAAATGAATTGTGTGTGAAAATCTACTATTTATATCCTTCAGTTGTGAAATGAATTGTGCGTGAAAAATGAGTTATTTAAGTTAAAGGTATTGGACACTATTGATATATTACTTGCTAAAGAAATATGTTAATATTTTTTTTAATTTTTTATCTTAGATATGAGAGTAAATCAAACAATATTGTCTTGAATTTCTAAAATTTACTCAACGATTTTGATGATAATCATGGATATTGTCTTAAATTTAGTATGGAAATATGTTCTTAACACAAATTATACCTCCACGAAATGATTGGACAAAATCGCTAGTATCAGAATCCATTATCTTGATGCGAGTGGAATCATTACCGTAACGCAGCTACTGTTATACATCGTTAGCATAACTTGATTCTATAGACCTTTGAATGTAACTAAAATTTGAATGTAAGTACTTCATTATATTGGATTAGAAAAAATAATGTTAAATTTATACAGCCGGGTGTGTAAGATATTAATATGTTTTCATGATAAAATTAACTATTTTAGAAGTTTTGATGAATACACTAAAAATTTTCTCTATCAACATGACAATTTTTTTATTCAGTATAATTCAAAAGTTTTACAGTTTAAGCTGTTATATTATCACTACATTTGTTACCCCATTCGACAATTAGCTATTATTGTTGAAGATTTAACTAGTTATATGTAATATTTGCTAAGCAGTCTAAAGTATTAAGCAACTGGATATTTTAATAGTTGAGCAATAGATGCACAAATTGGAAGTGGACGACTCATATTTTCCTTTATTATTTCCACTAACTCCTAAAAACAATCCTTTTACAAATTCACTGTCAAAGCAAAAGATATTCAGACATCCTTCTTCAAAAATAGCTTACAAATGATGAAAAACATTGAAAAATTAACTTGTACATTTTCTTTATCGCTTGACTTTATACTAAATTAATTCTAAAATTTATAAATTTGACATTGTAAATGCATCACTCGTGAAGTAGATCAGTTTTAATAGTTTGAATTCGTCATTTAAAGTCATTTCGATAGAAAAAAATTGTGAGATTAAGTACATTGCAGTTCTTACTTCGATAACAAGATCAAAGCTAGCGTGTGATGTGCTCACCAAGAGAAATTAATGAGCACAACTCCAAAATTCTATAGGATTGACTTCAAACGACGAATCCAAATCATTGAAACTGATATACTTCACGAGTGATGCGTGTACATGAAATTTTTTAAAATTTTTAAATTCATTTAGTATAAAGTCAAGAAGTAAAAAAAAAAAAATTATAAGTTATTTTAATGCATTCATTTTTCATCATTCTTTTTACTGCTTGATTTTGTACTAAATGAATTTGAATATTTCAAAAATTTGCATGTACATGCATCAGTTGTGAAGTATATCAGTTTCAATGGTTTGAATTCATCGTTTAAAGTCAATTCAATAGATTTTTAAAGTTGTGTCCACCAAATTCTCTTAATGAGCACATCACACTCTATCTATCTTTGCTCCGATAACAGTGTTGTTATATTCAATGCTGTTTGCACTCAAAATCTCGACCCTTCAATTTTAAAACATAGATTCATGTAAAAGGGCTACTGACTTCGATCAGGATAGTGCTTAGTTAATTTCTGGATTTGGAATAGGGCTACTGGTAATAGAGCTACTGGTAAAGTTTTTTGGCCTACGGGCTCTGTAAGACTGTAACACGCAAAAAAAAAAAAAAAAAAAAAAAAAAGCATATGGATTGCACTATAAACAACTCCATCTGGTTATATTTGTAAGTTTTTTCAAACTAATTTTGTTACCATTTTATTTTTCATACATGGAACAATTCATCTTTCGGTTTAGGTTCTTTGAAATCATTGAATTTTTGTTTGTTTGTTCTGACTTCTGATCAATATACTCATCACGTTCATGAAATTGAAAACAAACATCAATTGTAATTGTTTTTTTAGGAATTTCATATATACCCCTCATAAATCTCGAAATTACATATTCCCGTAAGATTCTCAATA
The DNA here is from genome assembly GCA_025461125.1 of Carex kokanica. Lineage (NCBI taxonomy): Eukaryota > Viridiplantae > Streptophyta > Magnoliopsida > Poales > Cyperaceae > Carex > Carex kokanica. Next base: position 448,875 of record JAJGRX010000093.1, on the reverse strand, counting down.
TCATATTTATCCTTTTAAATTTTAAAAATTCACCGGACTAAACTTGATTAGATATCAGTTTCAACCGTTTGATCCACGTTCGATCCACGTCGGTGTCGAGATTCACATATCAAACTTAGATTCACAAACAATTTATAATTTTAATTTTTCGCATGAATCTCAACACGAATCAAACGGTACATATCCATCGAATTCCCCCGTTCGGCTGCTCCCCTTTTCTACTTAGATGGTCAGGACATGTCATGCGAGTGGGGTTGGTATGATAGGCATCCGTCCACATTCAATCTGATATTCGATCGGAGCCGTCTGATGTACAACAATATTCATAAGCTCTTCCAGGTACCCCTGGTTTCTGTATCTTAATTAATACAATTGTTAGATGGTGATTTGCCATTAACCTTAAAAAAAATATTCATAAGCTCTTAATCTGCACGAATCTTAATGTTTTTATGCGAATCTTAATAGACCGAATTCGGCCCAATGGACATTGGGCATTGGTCTCTAATTAGAAATTTAGAATTGCGCTTGGCCTCCACGCCACAGTAAGCACACACGCCACACTGAGCCCGCAAATAATCCCGGTCCTCGTAAACCGAATCAGCATTTGAGGCGCATCCGCCTAACCCCACCACGGTCCACAACACCGGCCCACATCTCTTCTCTTCTCCAGTTCCCCACCAAAACAAAGAACAGCAGCTATTTCCTTCCTTCGTCGACCTCCTCTCTTCTTCTCTCTTTCTCGCTGTCAGCCATGTTTAAGAAGTACTCTCTCTCTCTCTCTCTAGGGTTTTAGATTTGTTCGTTCCAACTTGGCTATTTCCAGTTCGATCTCATCTCCTAATTTATAAGTGACATGAATTGGATACCAATATTATGCAGGCTAGATTTGATTCAGTGCATTGTTTATCGATCAGTGGCATTAACATTGTAAAAAAATATTTGAAGTTATATTTTCAATTTAGTTACTCCCGTTACAGTTCGTTGGATTCGTAAATATTGCTTATAATTGCAAGTTGAAAGATTTTTCAGTTATTGCATGAAATTTACCATTCAAATGATTTTGCCCTTTTGCTTTTGTGCTCTTTTTCTATGTGAAGGTTCACTTATGAAGATGTATCTGCACAGAATCAAGTGAAAGCATCAGTTCAGCGAAGGATTCGACAAAGCATCGCTGAGGAGGTTTACTATCTACTCAACAAAGATTCAACCTTTTTTTTGAATGATTTTTATTGATTTATTGTATTGATTTTGTTTCAGTATCCTGGACTTGAACCTGTGTTGGAGGACCTGATTCCTAAAAAATCACCTCTTGTTGTTGTCAAATGGTGAGTTTCTTCTTATCATTTGTTTTAATTTTCATTTATTAGATATGCATTTATTGATATATTTTCAAAGTTAGTCTTGTATTTTAACTTAAATTACACATGACTGGCAAATCCAAGAATTAAGTTGCTGTGTCTCTTGTACATCATGTTAACAGAATAATCTATAACTGGAACCCATTATGTAAATTGATTTAAGCCCAATTTTTGCTTGATTTAAGTCAGATTTTGGCTTTCTGTAAATAAAAGTTAGCAAAGCTAGGTACAGAACTGTCAATATTTGGGTACCAGAGGTTTGGTACCAGTAAAACATTGTATGGTTTCTTCAATGGAAATCGGTGCGAATGATCCCACATATCACAAAAAAAAAAAAAAATCAAGTTGTGTACCTTCTTCTCTTGCTATTCGATCAGTTAGTTTTAGTTTTTTAAAAGTATTACAAAATACTGGGTTTCCATGTCAGCTTGAAAGAACCTCTTCTTTTAAATTTTTTGTTATTTTTTTGTTTTGTTCTTTGCAGTCAAAACCACCTCAATTTAGTGGTGGTGAACAATGTGCCGCTTTTCTTCAACATACGGGACGGTCCTTACATGCCAACATTGCGCCTTCTCCACCAATGTATGTTTTTCTATTTGGTTATTTTTTATTATTTTTTTTAATTTTCATTGATCTTTACATAGTCCTAATTTTGTTTCTGCATACAAATGTTAGAATACAGCTAGATAGGGAATTAGAGTACTCTACTTTGGGTACATAATTTGCTTCAAGTAAACCTGAAATAACTCTTACTCAGGTGCTTAGCCACCCCTATGATTTCAAAATTTTAATTATGAATATCGAAATTTAATTGAATTTAATTTTTTTCAACAAGTTTTTATATGGTTCAGCTCCCCTCATTATATATCAAATGTTTACTTGTAGCTTAGGGTTAGAGTTCCACTTTGTATTTGTGGAGACTTGGGTTCAAATCGCCCCTGCTCTTAATTTCACCTTTTGAATAAGTAATAACATACTGTTATTTTCCTGTTTAGACCCTAATGTAATGAAGAAGTTTCAAGTGGACAGAGGCGCAATAAAATTTGTTCTTTCTGGAGCTAATATAATGTGTCCCGGTCTGACGTCACCAGGTGGTTCCTTGGATGAAGAAGTATTAGAGGAGAGACCTGTGGTAATTTTTTTATTGTTCCTATCAAAGGTTACATCTTTGAATTCGCATCCCCTGAGATATCTCAAACTTTGAGTTGATCTGTGGAAAATCTAGACTGTTAAAATCCTTTCTGCACGAATATCAAAGCACAATATCTTTCCCTGTATTCCGAATAGGCACCGGAAAATGTTTGTCCCGTCTTTAGATAAACTGAAAATTTGAGACATCTCAGAGGATACAGCTCTGCATCTTTAGGCAATTTGTATGAAATTATTTATGTTTGATTCAAAATGTTGGTTAGTCTCCAATTTATCCCCACCTTAACAGATGAGAACAAACTAAAGTACCAAATAGAATGGTATTATTTTGGGTAGAGATGCCCACTAATTTTGTTAAAAAAAATGTCAGGCAATAATGGCCGAAGGTAAAGAGCATGCTTTGGCGATTGGATTTACCAAAATGTCGGCAAAAGACATGTAAGTTACAACCGGTTTAACGGGCAATTTATTTTGCACTATTTTCTTAGTTTAATAAATTACATAGAAGTCTGTTTGAACTTTGAACTGCAAAATTCCCATTTTACCCTCTTCTAAACTTAAATATCCTGTAGAATTCAATCCATCAGAACTCTTTATATCTGTTCATTACATAAGAGTATTTCTGATCCAATTCTAAATTTGAAAATAGCCCTTGTACACTTCTAAAACTTGGAAAATCACATGCTAGCCCTACAAAAGTTTGAAAAAGAAAAATACACATTCACTCAAACTATGGTTTTCACTTTGGTCCAGATGAGACTTGCCATTTTATCATGTCCAATTGTGAAGAGATATTTCTTGGCAGGATTTTTTCTTTTCATTGAATTTGCAAATTTTCATACTTAAATCTCTGGAAACAAAATATTATGAATATTCTATGTAATGCTCAAGTGACAAAAGAAATGGGTAATATGGAACTTTTGAAAAAAAGTTAGGAAGAGAGACATAAGTCATATCTACTGTGTTTATCCTTAAAAATAGGGGGAATTTCATGTATACCCCTCAAAAACTTCGAAATTATGTATTTATCTATTTTATACGCTTACACAAGCATATGTCTAAATGTCACTGTATGAGTGTCAGAAGTAGAAAAATTACACATTTTCCCTCAGAAACCGACCAATTAAAAGTCTGACATGTGTTTTGAAACATGCTACATATTTTTTCTTTATAAATAAAGGGTAAAATGGGTATTTTGTGAATTTAAGATGAGTTTAATAGAAAAAACAATAAAAACGGGTAAATTTGTGAGTTCTTGAAATTTAGAAGGGTAAATATGATATTATGAACTTTAAAGGGAGGAATACATACTTTCGAAGTTTTTGAGGGGTATACTGTATACATGAAATTCCCCCTTAAAATAATGCAATATGTCTCATTATGCCATGGAATTATTAGCTTATTTAATACTTATTCTTTGGTATAACTTGTTAATTATTGCCAGTAAGAATATTAACAAGGGGATTGGAGTCGACAATATGCACTACCTCAATGATGGACTCTGGAAGGTACATTCACATTTTCTCTGTCATTTATTTTTAAAATCATGGTGTTTTTAACAGTAATTTTTCAAAGTAGGTCCCAGTTTTTTAGGCATTAGAAAATATGCACTGCTGCTGCATTTATATAAATAAACCTTTCTAAGGAGTTGGTTGGTACAGGACTAACCCTATTTGGGAAAAAAGAGGTCATGCCAAGGAAAACAATGATAAAATTAAATAAATCCTTTTGAAACATTAGTAATTATAATAAAGACCTTATTCTGTAAATAGCATTGTCATGACTGGTACATTACTTGTATCTGATACAGGAGCCTGACTGGTATGAAATAAACTAATTCATTACTGACAGTATTTTTATTTTATTTTTAATCACAGGTATTGACGCTTGATTAAGCAGGAAAGGTGGCATGTTTGAAATGTTTTCAGAGAGACTTAGCACAATCTTCTATTGTAACTTGTAGAAGAATTTGGCTGCTAAGTTTATTTCAAGTAGCTTATAACAGAGTATGCTGCAAGTATTATGTAATGTTTTGATTGCCAAATTGTGTTGGATTTTGCTGTGTTCATTTTTGCTTTAAACAAATTTATCTGTCCATATGGATTTGATTTTCTTCATTTTGAAATTATTTCTTAACTAGATATAGCGGTTTTGATTGTTTTTTAGCTTTTGTGTTATCAAAATGTTTGCTTTATGAAATACAAAACCTGAATTATTGTCAATCAAAAGGGAAGGCAATACAATTTGAAATAATCTCTTAGCTAATTTTCAGCTTATCTAATCAAAATTGTGCTTCAAAAGACAAAATCACATAACAAGCAAAACAGCAATACAACTTATTGACAACAAATTTGAAATAAAAACTAAAATAAAAGGATAAAAAAGGGTCAGTGAAGCGCCTCTACTGTCGCGACTTGGAGATGATCTCTTCTGAAGGCAATTCCAATGTAGCTCCCGAGTGCTCTTTCTCCGGCTTCACCACTGTCAAAATCACAAAGAAAAATTATCAAATAATAAAACACATAAAAGAAAGAAAATATGTATTAAATGGTTCTTGTTAGGGAGATAATGACAACTGATTTCCAGCCAGTATAACCTGGTACCAGTATGGTACAAGACCAATGCTTGATGCTGGTACAGTACCAGTAGGTTACTGTGTAAGTCCTGTTTGCACCATTTAAACCCTCAATGGTGCAACTTAATTTGTCCTCGATTTAATCTAACTATATTCACCTGAAACGTGCATCCAAAATACTAAACTGGTAAAAATGAATATAACAAAATTCTTTGATCCAAACAGAATATGAACATCAGAGGTCAACTTGAACCAGGCAATAGATGCATTCTTTCTATCCATTTTCCCAATTAAACAAAAAGATTATTACTTGATGTGCACGGATCAAAAGAGAAAAAAAGATTGGTTTGTCTCTGTTTCCATTTCCTAATAAAAAACTAGAGAAAACTTGAAGGTGCCACACCTTGTTATCTAGTTCTAGAGTATTTAGAATAATCGGTGGATAAAATCCAAATTTCCAAATTCTAACCAAATGCAATTTTTTTCCCTAATACTGCTCAGTTATGTACTCATTTGCAAGTAAGACCCAACAGTTCTCAAATTTGCATTTACAATTTAATACCCTTGAGAACCACCAAATTTATTTTTTTTCTATTCATTTATAGATCACATAAATAGCCAAAGAGGAGGGATACACCAGAAAAGAGCAAGATAACTCCTTTCCATGAAACCTCTTCTCCAAAATACTGTCAAAGAGGACGCCAGTAGGAGTGTTCAAACGGTCAGTACAGTTCAAACCGAATCAAAATAATAAAACCAAAATTTTATTCTGTTTTCAAAAATCTAACCGAACCAAGAAACCTAAGTAAATTTAGGTTTGTTTGGTTGACCCAAATAAAGAAAGATTAAACAAAACCAAATCTAAGAAACCGAACTAATCCAAAAATTCAACCGAACCATTTAGTTCAAAATTTGTTGGTTTGGTTGAAAACCAAATAAAAACCTGATCCAATGAACACCCCTAGGCGCTGGTACAACTAATTCCATACTCAGATCAGATCAAATTGACATCAGAACTACTAACATTACACAACAGTGATGATAATCAACACCGTTAAGTACTAAACCCTATAATTACTTCCAAAACCACAAAAAAAAGGAAAGAAATGGTAAGTAATTGATTAATTACCGAAGGATCCAGAAGGGGAGCGCTTGGCTTGAACGATCATGTGCTGGATGAAGTGCGAGGCCTCCTTGGCCTGATCGAGGAGCTGTCGCACCTCCGCCTCCGCCGTGACCTGGCGGTTCTCCTCGAATTGTCGCCGGATCTCGTTCTTCGACTCCGATAGCATCAATTTGTCTCCGGCGAACGTCCGCCGCGTTACTCTGAGCAGAGCTCTGTACGCCGCCATGGCCTCTCCGCTCGCCATCTCGCTTTCCTCTCATGTAAACTTCTTCTCTCTCTTTCTTTTGTTTCTTTGAAAATTTTCTTTTGGGCTTCATTTGCTTGAATTGGGCTTACCGGCCCAAAGGTTAAAATTTGAAATTGTAAGGCCCATTATGTTAGGCCTGTATAGAATGCAAACCATTAGTAGGGATTTGTAATTGGCATGGGGTTAAGATTTTAACAGATCAGTTTTTACTTTATGCAGCGTACCGAGTATAGAATTAAAACAACACTGCATATGGTTAGTGCTCTGCATGAAGTTAAAACTACTCTGTTAAAATATTTACCCATTGGCATGCTTTCTCCCTATAAAGTTGTATAATGATTGGTACTGCCTGATTTGTGGACCCCACTGATATATCCTGGTTATATTAGATTTGTCTTGTATACTTTTTTGTCATTAAATAATATAAAACATGAACAGAGATATTTTTATTAGATGAACGGTTGTGATTTGATCTCTTAATTTAAAATAGCAGTCATTAATTACACCTTTTCTAGTCAATGACTTGAACCGCTGCTAAATCTACTTTTTTGGCACCGATTTTTTTTTAAAAACCGCTAATAAAAGTGTGAATTTATAGCAGTGATTTTTTTTTTACAGTGAGAAAAGGGATGTAACATAATTGGCTAGAAAAAATATTCTAAGACTGTTGATTATTCAAAAGTCGAGAGTTCGTTGATCGCTCTCATGACTTTGTAGTCTCTGTGAAGGTTTTAAAACAATTTTTTTTTTTACAGTGAGATACCGCAGCGGGGCCATTTGCACTGCCACGAAAACCGTTGCTATATCTCATTTTTGTAGTAGTGCGGGGGCATTACGGAATCATATCCTGGGAGTATTATAAAGGTATTGTTCCGTAAAGTTAATGAATACGGACTGTTATTTTAACTTGACACAAATCTTAAAAGAAACCCCTACAGTCTAAATAGGTACCGGATTGAGTTTGACTTGACTGAAAGTATTTCTCAACCGTAAATTTGTACAGAGGATACTCGTCCAGAGAGTTACACATCCCTATCCCAATATTGATTAATGTACGTAAAATGTGAATCACATGGCAGGCAGAGGCGACAAGTTTGGTCTTTCGTTTCAATTACATGCAGTTGAGGATTTCGGTATGTTGTTGTTGCCATACTACATAATGTTTGAAGAAATAATTTAGGTAAAATAAATAAAAAGTTGGAGAAACAACATGGTAAAAGAGAAACGTACGTAGATCCAGTCCTATCTATTAAATTCACATAAATGTTGATGCTTCATTTAATTATTGGTTGGGGCGTTGCACATGCACCATTTATTGTTGGAACTATGTAGTCACTTCAATATATACATTTGTCAAGTATATTAGATTTTCTTTTTTTTAATTAAGGTTGGAGGTTAAACTATTCAACTATTTAATATCTATAAATAATTTTTATTTGAATTTCGAACTTGCGACTTTCCACACAGATGTAATTACTTTTACCACTAGACCAAAAAATAATTTTCCAAATACATTAATTAGTTTTGGTTTTGCAATTTGAAAAATAAAACAAAGAAAGTCTTTTGAGCAAACTTTAATTTCTAGATTGCGAGAAGGGCATTAACAAAGAAAATATTTTAAGAACTTTTCCAAATACATTAATCAATTTTGGTTTAGAATAAGTTCCAAAAAATTTGTCACAAACTGATTTTGAAAGTTAAAACATGTTCTAAACTTTAAATTATGTTTTAAAGTCAAGTTCTCGGTAGTGTATGAAAGGTATGTGATAGTGCATTGTTGTTTAATCTCCTATACAAACTCTCTTTGAAATAAGTTGTGGTTTGCAAAAAAGTTTAAACAACAACGTAAGTACACTGTCACATGACCATTCATACACTGCCGAAAACTTGACTTTAAATTATGATTTAATTTTTAGAAAATATTTTATCAGTTTAAAATTAGTTTGTGACCCATTTCATACAAACTTATTCTATATAAATCATGTTCATGTAAGGTATATATGTTTATGTATATGTATATTAATTGTTTTTGTTTGTTGAATGTATATGTATGTTAATTGTTTCTGTTTGTTGAATGTTAAATGAATATGATTGATTTATGTATTTTGTGATTTTCAATATTTATTGAAGTATAGATGTGTAATATTAATTGTATGTTGAATGGCTATAAAATATGGATGCTAGACAAATATAAATCGAATTAAAAAAATCATACATGGTTTCAAATAACAAACCGTGTGTGGTTTCCAAAATAATACACGAATGCCTTGTACACAGTTACTTTGACTCTGTAGAAATCACCATTTTCAGCGCTTTTCTTTTAGACTTGACATGGATCGTTTTTATTAACCGTGTATATTAGTAGTATATTGATACAATGTTCCTATTCATACACGATGCTCGCAGACACGGTCATGTAACCGTGTGTCATTAGTTTTCCGGACCGTGTATAGTCGCATTTTCTGTACTAGTGACATGTCACATTGTACGTTACTGTTGACATGCTACAAAATATTTGAAGAAATTTCTTTGGTAAAATTTAAGAAAAGATCGGAGAAGGAAGAGAAGGTCCAAGTGAATTATATACATCCAGGAAAAAAAATTAAATTCACATATATATGTAATATGTTCACAATTCATATTAGTGTCGGGGGCGTCAGACGTCCCTACATTTTTAATGTAAAAACAGAATCACATGGCAGACAGAGACAGCGACAAGTTTGGTGTACGTACAATAATGATTAGAAAAATAGCGGGTCTTTAATTAATTAGTTTCTCATTATATTCAGATTCAGATCATTATCTATGCTTTTGGAATGTAAAAATAAAATAAAATCTTTGGTAACTCTTCGGATCATGGCGAGGAGGCATTGACTATGACTTTCAAGGATACAATTAATCTATACGCTCTCATGTTGCGCAGGGCATGCTCATATTAAGTTTTGAACCCGTAGGTTATTAGGCTTTTTGGAAAAAGAAAAAAGAAAAAAAATGTAATAGACACAATTATTGAAAGCTGGTTATATACAGGAAACAGAAAATTATCTTAATCAATTTGCTATTCATAAACTTTGTTGAATTGTATTGACAGTAAACATGAGAGCAATAGGGGCTCTTACGTCCTGATATTTTTCCTATAACATTCAAGGTTCTGAATAACGATTATTGCGTCATTACGGAGAGTCTAAAAAAATGTTATAGCTCCTATATTGCTTCTAGCTATAGTGCTAAAAACAGTTGATAGCACTACAACTTTTTAAGATCCGAAAACACCATAACTAGCCATGTAGAATACTAATAACATTAAAATAATTCAAAATTTTAACTTTATCATCGTTTATGCACCATGTCACTTTGCCCGCTGAATAATTGAGCGTGACGTAATCAGGTACGGACAAGTAGAACAATCAAATTAATACTGTATAGCTTGGGAATTGAATGATTGCACTAATTAACACGTGAAACCACATTCTGAGAAAAACAAGTCAATAATTAAAGACAAGTCCACATCAGATATTAGCAGACATCAACATCTTCACAAAAGTTGGAAACGATATACCTTGAAAGCGTTCACAGCAGCTTTGGAAACACTCATTATATAAGATCAATCCTCTATACATTTGTTCCCCAATATCACATATCAGACACTAGACTAAGCTCCAGAATCAATGGCTAGCAAGATAACAAGTTCTCCTGCGCCTGGAGAACCCGTAACTCACACTGAGCCTAAGCATCCGATTCCACACGAGCTCCTCAAGGCTGAGCGTCCACTGATGCCACTCGAGCTCCTCAAGGCTGCTATTGATGGCAACGAGACATATTTGAAGCAATTTCTGGGACTGAACGATAAAGAATTCCCTGACATACGGATGAGTGTTAGGACTGAAAAAGGTTGGTATCGACCAGGAAATGCTTCTGACTGCCTCAGAAGCATAGCAGGTAATACATGTTTTTGCCAATACAAAAGTAACATTCAGTACCAAGCATGGTACCTTAGTCTTGGTCAGAAACCCCAACCGGCCCTTTGCATGCTGGAGTTACAGACCAAAACTTAGGGCGAGAAGCAGGGTTTTCCTGCTCGTTGCAGACATGTGGCCTAATATGATCCATTACTGAAATATCCTATATCGATCGTGTTGTGCCACCACGTGTTGAGCATTCGTGTGCCTTTTTAGATGTGCTTATATCATGCAGCGGGCGTGACAATTGCAAGAACATTACTTCAAGTGATGAATTCAAACTACTGAAACCAATCTACTTCTTGAGTGATACATTTACATATCAAATTTATAAATTTATAAATTAATTTAGTATAAAGTCAAACGGTTAAAATAAAAAGGTTTATAAGTTAATTAATTTCAATACACTCTTTTTTTATCATTTTTTTACCACTTGATCTTATATTAAATTAATTCGAAAATTTATAAATATAACATGTAAATGCATCAATCGCGTGATTTGAATTTGTTGTTTGAAATCAATCAGATTGATTTGAAAGTTAAACTTACCAAAGGACTTAGTAAACTTAAGAACTCATTACTTCTCTTCAAAAATTGAACTTGAAAACAGTATTTAGCAAATTTTTATTTTTTCCTTTTTTTCCGTACTTTGGGTCTCTTAAATGGGCCTCTTAAAATGGGATGGATGATTGGTTTTTTGTTTGTTCTCAGTTTTCTCGGCCTATTTTCCCTCGTTTCTCTTAGAAAGGTATTACGAATGGGCCTCTTAAATGGGCCTCTTAAATGAACTTCAAAACAAATTGGGCCTCTTTAATCTGCATCGTTCAAAAATAAGGCCCAAAGTAGAAATCAAATTATTACGTCTTTTGTCTCGAGGTTGAACCAGAATCACTCTTAATTTGAATCATTTGCTTTATTGTTAGGGCTTGAGAATTGGAACATTTAATTGACAAGTCGATTGAGATCGATTATGCTGTTTTGTGTAAAAACCAGAACTCAACAATACAAATATCCAATGATGAATTATAGTAGAATATGATAAACTATGAGGACAGACTGTCCAAATATCAGAAACAATGGTCACTAAATAAAGGGCTATTTCAAACCTTATTAACTAGATATCGACTGTCCAAATAGTTCTAAGATGAGGATTGACCGTCCAAATCTCAGAAATGGTCACTATAATTAAAATGGTTCGGCCGACTCAGAATATTCCAATTTGATTGACAATAGACAATTCCTTTTACAGGAATGGAGGATACCATTCTTCACATACTGTCTGCCAATGGCCACGAAGATATTGTCGCTACAATCTGCACGAAAGATAGCTCATTGCTGAAGGCACGCAATGCAAGAGGGGAGACACCCTTCCACCATGCTGCAAGATTTGGGCACAAAAACACCATTTTGAAGTTGGTCGAATGTGCCAGGTCGGCATTCGATGATGATATAGATTTGTTGGATGAGCTGCTTAGACAAAAGAACTGCCTTGGGGAAACAGCCTTACATGAAGCTGCCAGACATGGTCATGGAGATGTTGTCTATTTTCTGATGAGTAGAGATAAAAAATTGGCAGGCCTGGTCAATGATGATTCTGCATCTCCCTTGTTTCTGGCTACTGCAAAGGGATCCCTCGATGTGGTAAAGTATATGTTGGAAATATTGTCCAATGACGATATTACACCAGCTTTTTACTCAGGACCAAAAAAACAGACAGCATTGCATGCTGCAGTGCTTCAAGACCAAGGTATATAACAATATCAATTGATTTTATTTTATTCAACTTGAGACGACAGTCCTTGCTGAGTTTTGTTCAACTTGGTCTAGTATCTTTAATTTATCAATTAAAATTTATTTTTGTTAAAGCTGTTCGGTTGTTTAATTTGTTCATTTTGTTTGGTACAGTTTTGATGGTTGAAAACTAAATAAACTGAAGAAATATTTTGTTATTATTGTAATATTACACATATTACACATAAATTAGTTAGTTACTTAATATTCATATTGACAACTATCAATTGGATTTTTCATACTAATTAGTAAAACTGTAATTTACTTCGTAGCATCAACTGGACATAAGATTGCCCAACTCCTATTGGATGAATGTCGATCATTGGCATACGTTCAAGATTCAGATGGATCATTTCCTGTGCATACAGCAGTACGAATGGGCCATGTCAAAATGATTGTCCTTCTCTTACAAAGGTGCCCTGATTCAGGTCAGCTACTTGATAGCAAAGGAAGGAACTTCCTACACATTGCCATAGAAGCGAAGAAGTTAGAAATTGTCTTTAAATTGCTAAAAGATTCAAAAAACGAACTTTCCAGCTCCCACTGGAAGAAAATGTTCAATAAAATGCTAAACACAATCAATAACAAAGGAAACACACCATTACATTTAGCAGCAGAACATGGATATGTTACTGTTAGGCATTCTCTTTTGGAGAACAATGAATTGGACCTGACTTTACAAAACAAGGATGGTCAAATAGCTTTCGACCTTTCATGGAACGTACAACCCTCTGACCGCCCAATTATGTCAAACAAGCTCCTCAAGGCGGCTATTGACGCCAACGAGACAGATTTGAATGAGCTTCTGGGAACGGGCTATGGCGGTGATGGTATCGTGACGGCAGGAAATGATGGTTATGGGTCTGCAGTGGATTGCTGTGACTGCCTCAAAGAGGCAAAAGGTAACATGTTTTTTGTTAAAATAGGACAAACATTGACTACCAAGCTTGGCACCTTAGTCTTGAACTCTTGGTCTATTTTTCAGTGCCAAGAAAGAAAAAATAAATGAGTGAGGCTATGGAACTATGAATAGCACATATTGGTCCGTACTATGTAGCAATATGAACCGTTCAACATGATCACCATATGTACTTGTAAATCAAATTTTATATTGTTTAAGAATTTGTTTACTATTTATTAGATTTGTAGAGAATCACATGATCTAAATATTTTAAACCATTCAACAGATGTTATTGTGAGTAACCTTCTTTTTTTGATATCTTGGCAGTTTTGGCAGAAAAAGCCAAGGATGTTATTGCGAGGAAATTTCAGAGATGGAACAATGACAAAGGTCAACATGTCATACAAATGGAGTCCTCTAAATCTGACTGCCTCAAAAGCGTAACAGGTAATATTTCTTTGCCAAAACAAGAGTAACATTGTGGCAAGGTACATTTGGTGGTTGATCAGAAACCCCCACCTTCAGGTAGTAATTAAATTAATCAGTGTCGTGATGTGTCGTGGACTCGTGGTTGCATGTGTTGAGCATATAGGTGCCTATCAGAGGCACGTGCTACTACAAGTATCATGCCAGGAAAAAAAATACGGAAGTCTGGTAGGGCAATTGTAAGAACACCGCACGTGCCTAGAAGTGTTTTCTGTTTTCACGTTTTATTTTTTCAAATTAGGAATTTTATTTTAAAAATAATCATAATAAAACAAAAAAATTAAAACTGCCCGACAAATAGGGAAAAAGGTCCTCATAAAATTTTGATAAACTGAATTTGAAAATAGTATTTTTACATTTTTCATTGTATCCTCTTTTTTTCCGACTTTGGACTGGCTACGTTTAAAAACATAGACAAAGTTAAAAAAAAAAAAATGTAAAAGTTGTTACTATGTTGTTCATCAAAAATTTAGAAATAAAATATAATAAAATTATAAATTCATGAATAATAATAGAAATGCATACTTGAGTCTATATAAAACACAACAACAAAGTAGGCACTTTTCGCGAGGGAACTTCGTCGCTAAAAGTACCGTCGCAAAAGAAAAAACACGTTTATGACGGTAGTCCGTCGCAAAAAGTCACTTTTTATCCTCGTGAAAAGTGCCTGTCTTTTGTAATGAAAGGCTACAAGATTTGTCTTCCTCAGTCTATTTAAATTATAAATTCAGAAATAATAATAGAAATGCATACTTGAGTCAATTATCATGCATCGTCCTGGAGAAAATGTCGCGTAGTCAGTACTTTGAAAGTTCAAACATTATTTTGGAGTCTGAATCTGCTGCAATTCCGAGAGGGATCGCAGGATCCTGAAATTCCGAGATCAACGGTTCAAACTTTTCCGTGCACGGATCTCGAAAATGTTTTCGGAAAAGTAGATTTTCATGCAAGCATCTCGAAAAAGACCAACAGTTGAGATCGGAATCGCAGGGTCCTGTGATTCCCGAGAATCACAGCAGATTTATTTTCATTATTTTGGAGTGGTCTTATGTGCTCTTTGTTAGACATCTAACCTGTCTTTTAGACATACAAGCATTTTCAATAGTTCTATTTGTCAAATGGTTGTAATCATTAGTCAAAACTTTGCTATATGCACTAAAAGCAAATTTGGAAGCTACATATCGTCAATAAGGTACCACATATCATGATCCATGAATGCTAGAATGGACCATGAACTCTCAGGCCTCTTCCAATAATCCAGAATATTAAAATGGACGTCTGGGTGTGTAACAATGTAAATTTGAATTTTACTAGTGTTCTGTTCACATCTAGAGGTTAAACCAGAGTCATTCTTTCTCCACAGCTTTCCATAGTCCGTTGTAAATTTGAACCATTAGTTATTTTGTTGGGGCTTGAGAATTAGAACTGTTTTAATTCAAATTGTTCAAAATGACAATTGACAATTCCTTTTACAGGTATGGGGGATACCATTCTTCACGTACTCTCTGCCTATGGCCACGGAGATCTTCTGAATCAAATCTGTTCGAAAGATAGGTCATTGGTGAAGGAACGCAATGTAAGAAATGAGACACCTGTCCACCATGCTGCAAGATTTGATTATGGTGGACGTAGTTATTTCATCATTGTGCAGTTGATCAATTTTGCGGGAGCTGGGTGGCGAGAGCTGCTTAGACAAAAGAACTGCCTCGGGGAAACAGCCTTACATGAAGCTGCCAGACATGGTAATATAGAAGCTATTGAGATTCTGATGGAAAGAGATTGGGAATTGGCAGGCCTGGTCAACAATGATTCTGCATCTCCCTTGTTTTTGGCTACTGCAAGGGGATCGCTCGATGTGGTACAGAAAATGGTGGTCACGCTGTCCGGTCACGAAATTACACCAGCTTTTTACTCAGGACCAAAAAAACAGACAGCGTTGCATGCTGCGGTGCTCCAAGACCCAGGTATAGAACAATATGATTTGATTTTATCTTATTCAACTTAGAGAGTTGAGACAACAGTCCTGGCTAAGGTTGTTCAAATGGTCCACTACTTTCTTTAATCTTATCGATAAAAAAAAACTTATTTTGGTTATATTAGTTCGGCTCTTTTGTTCCTCTTCTTTGGTAGGTTTTGATGATTAAAAACCAAATAAACTGAAGATATTTTTATTATTGCTATATTACACATATTTTTTTACATAAATTGGCAACTTCAGAAAGAAACGAAATTAACTTTGGTAAGGTATTATTTGAAGTTTCCACATTAATTTTATTAAAACGAAATTAACTTTGGTTTATTTGGTTCAGTTTCTGATTCAGTTGATCCGTTTTATATATTTGTCAATGGAAAATAATTTGGTTGGACTATTTTCAGTTCGGTTTGAAGTAGATCACCATATATTGAACAGTACCCCTAGCCTTTAGCTTGTTAGCTCTAGCAAATGACTTTCCTTATAAAAACAGATTTGCAACATGATTTTCAGGACATCATTAATTCAGAACTTCTAGGAGCACAGAATAAAATGGAAGCTAGAACCTCTATTTATAAAGAAACAAAAAATGAATAAAAAGATTTTAGTACATAATTGCATATATAAACCGTTCTCTTTGGTAAACGGGCACTTTAAAAAGATTATGGTACATTTGCATATATTATGCATTATTGTTTGGTTACTAATGTAAAAAAAAAAAAAAAAATGCAAAGTCCATTCAGTTCGCTGCTGCTCATTTCAGCCAGGAAGGAATTATTACTTAGTAAACCTGAACTAGACTTGCCTAATTGAACTTCTCTGTGTTATCTTATTCACAGGACTCGCCGAAGAAGGACTCACCGAAAAAGGACTTGCCAAAGAAGGACACACCGAAGAAGGACTCACCGAAGAAACCTCAAAAAAAAATATAGGACTCACCAAAGAAATACTGAAACTGTACTCAGAACCACTTGGTAAGGGGGACAGATGAAACAGGAAGCACTCCTCTCTACTTTATGAATTTAAAGTGACAATATTTCAGTAATGCTGTCACCCTGCTTCAGTCCGTTCTCAGTCAAATGTTGAAATCACAATATCCCCTATAAGATTAAGTTCTTCCAATGCTTTAAAAAAGTTTGTAGTATATTTGTATATATTACGCACAGATACACTAATGGTGTGGCTAATAGAGTGTAAAAAATGGATGCAAAATCCTTTCAGCCAGCTGCTTCTCATTCAGCCAGGAAGGAATTATTGCTTACTAATTGATCAACTTCTCTTGTGTTATCTTATTGACAGGACTCCCCGAAGAACAATTACAACTGATCTCAGAACCACCCATCTCAGAACCACTTAATGGATGGGGAGATGAAACAGGGAGAACTCCTCTCCACTTGGTAGCATCAACTGGAAACCATAAGATTGCCAAAGTCCTATTGGATAAAGTACCATCATTGGCATACATCCAAGATTCAGACGGATCATTTCCTGTGCACACTGCAGCACGAATGGGCCATGTCAAAATGATTGTCCTTCTCTTAGAAAGGTGCCTTGATTCTGGTGATCTACTTGATGGTAATGGTAGGAACTTCCTACACATTGCCATAGAATCGTACACGTTAAATAGTATCCATGAAATGCTAGATTTTACAGACAATCTTCCAATCCCCCACTGGAAGAAAAAGCTTAATAGAATGGCAAACACAATGGATAACGAAGGAAACACTCCATTACATTTAGCGGCACAACTTGGGTCTATTGATTTTATGTATTTTCTTTTGGCCAACAATGAACCGGACCCGACTTTACAAAACAAGGAAGGTCTAACAGCTCTCGACATTGCAGTGATTTCTGAAGAGAACACTAAGGTTAATTAAGCTCTTTACTATTCTCATCAACCTTGATCAAATTTCCTTGATCCCTATAAAAAATAGTAGGCCACAGCCGGACTTGATTTATTAGGTCAATTTAAAAAATTTCGAAATTATTGGCTGCAGTATTGCACCTTTTCCAAAGCATATTATTTATTTACTATATATGGTGCTTGTTCCTGTGCAAGGAAGTGCACGCCCAACCAACCAGCTTATAGCCATTGCCAATTTAACTGGTGCAAGCATGCATACGTGCATGAGAGAGAAAAAGAGTAAGATCAGTCACAAATAAAAAGAAACAGGAAAACTTCATTAAAAGAATAATACTCGTTGTTGATTATAGTTGTTAGTAAGATCAAATGACCCATCTATTCTGTCTTTGTTTTGTAATATGTTTTGAACTTCAATTTATATATTCATTTTCCTTTTCTAAGAAGATAAGAGTTCCGGTGTATTGTAGGGCAGGAGCAACTTAAGTGAATCTTACGCTAGAAAAAGAGAAGGTCGTTCAAGTACAGGTTGGTTACAGTACTACACTAAATACCAAATGTCAGAAAATAAGTTAAGAGCTCGTTTCAACCTCGTTTCGACAACGGACAAAATAGGTGCTAAAAAGAGCCCAGAGAGTGTGATGGACAAAGCCCAATTAGTGGGCCTGGGTTCTGTACTTATTGCAACAGTAACATTTGCTGCAGCTTTTACTCTGCCAGGAGGTTCCAATCAAGATACTGGCTATCCAACTCTAGGAAGGAAATATGTTTTCAAGGCATTTATCCTAGCAGACTTGTCTGCATTTTTTTTATCCATCTTGTCTACTATGATACTTATATACAGCTCGAGTGATGAAAATACTGATAGCAGGGAAAGCAGCATAGGTTTGTCCATGAGTATATTTACTATTGCTGCAAGGTGCATGTTCTTGGCACTGGCATTAGGTCTGTATGTGGTGCTGGCTCCTATTGGCAAAACTGGGATTATAGTTATTGTGTTCACTTCATCCTTACTTTCAGTCAGCAGTGCGTTCAGTACCGTGCGTGCCGAGAGGGGTATATGCTCGAAACTGCTACTAAATGGCATTCAAGATGGAGGTGCAAGTTTTCAAGCTGGAACTAATCTTCAAGTTGGAGTTAGGCTGCTTCCGCATTTCCATTGCGTAATTATTGGTTATCAAGCAGCTAAAGGTTTATTGACCTGGAATTTTAAACCACTGAAGTTATTTGTGTATGTCTTAGGTCGATTATATGGGCCCGTTTTAGGCCCGTTGATCTTTATATTTGTGTTTGCACTAATTTAGAGTATAGATCATTGAATGTTTTAAAATTACAAGAATTCAGCAGCTCAATGGTCCAATAAGTATGTATTATTATATTGTTGTTGTTTTTTAATATGTAAAAGGATAATATTTATTGTGTATTTGCTTGATAAAAAAATAATTATTGTTGTACTTTATTATGTAAGAGATTATTATATTTGTTGTTCTTTATTACGTTTATTATTTTTTATCATGTTACATTGTTAATTATTTTTTATCTAGACTGCGATTAGCTAATGGATTTGTTGAAAAATAGAATAATTGAATGAGGGATATAATTAGGAAGTTACCATTAGAACCATTGAAGGAAAAATCAGAATCGGTCACTTGATCGTAGAATCGTAATTTGGTGAATCGGTAGAAATAGGCTGAATCGGATTTGGAAAGTCCGATTTTTTTGTCATAAGCGTGTTTTATACTAAACAAAATAGGAAAAATTGTTAAAAAAATTAATTTGTCAACAATTTTTGTTTAGACAAATGATTACACTCAAATAATCCATTAATACAATATAATATAAGCATTACAACTAAAAACACACTCTTTTACTACCAGAAACTATATCGTGCTGGCTGGATCACTTCGTCGTCGACATTTGTATTATAATAGAAAGGGGGTATGGTTGTCCAGGATCAAAAAAAGAAGACATTGTCGAGCTAAATGAAAAATTATTAACATCTTCATATCCATATGCATATACATGGTGGCTGATTATATCCACCACTAAACCCTGCCAGCCATATTTATATCAACAAACAAACGAGAAATTAATAATTAACAAAATCAATAGCAAAGAAGAAAAATAGTAAATTAATACTAACATGATTCTCGAAGAATGATTGATTATTACCTGAAAATTAGAGAACTGAGAATTTCGTTGTAAATCTTTCAAGTTGCTTTGATGACTCTATGTTGCTCAAAGAATGACTGATTCATTCGTCCGTCCATCTCAATTTATACAAGCTAAAATCCGGATGCTTAAAGTCATTTTTATGTTTTAGTCAAATTACAAATGCTTTTCTTTTTAATTTATTCTATCACTTTAGAATATAAGTACAGCTACAGAGTTCACTTTATTTTACTTTAGTCCAATCAGAAAATATAAAATAAGAGAACGCTCATTCCGTGATTTAAAAAGTTTACTTTAGGTACAATTACAGAGTGATTCGAATTCATAAAATGTAATCCAACTTTTGGGTACAATTCCTCAAAAAAAAAGTATACTTTAGGTACAATTACAGAGTGATTCGAATTCATAAAATGTAATCCAACTTTTGGGTACAATTCCTCAAAAAAAAAGTATACTTTAGGTACAATTCCTACAAAAAAAAAAAAAAAAAAAAGTAATCCAACTTTTGAATTTTAGATTGGAACTGTCCGATTCGAATTCGCGAAAATCCATCCGTGGAGTGAGCGCACACATCCTAACAACAAATTTGAATCCCGAGACGATCTCGAGCGACGAATTCAAATCGGACGGTCTCCATCCAAAACTCAAAGATTGAGTTACTTTAGGGGATGCGGACTCGGTACAAATTACATAACTTCTTTATTGACCTCTCCATTCCAGTGCGTACTCCATGTACACAGTGACTCTTCTCTTCAATAGCGGTCAGTTCATTAAAGGTGGGTTCCATTCGCAATGTTTCTATTTCTAAAAGACTCTGTCCAAGGCCCTATCCTTCCTGACCGCAGCTTCATCTCTCCCAAATCCCAATCAACCCTTTTACCTAAACATCAATTTCACACTTTCTTTCACGAGCGGGGCCGGTTTGAACCGGTTTTTTGCTAAAAAATCACAAATCGAGGAACTCAGTCCAAAATCGGATCACCAATGGCCGATTCTGGTCCGGATTGGCTGATTTTTCCTTCTATGGTTAGAACATTTTCCTTTAAATAGAAAGTTACAGTTAGAGCTTATATATGTATAAATACATCATGTAATGTGTAAATAACAATCAATATATACAATCAATGCAATTCATCATCTCAGAACATTCTATTGGATCCGTGATGATGGATATCACATCACCGGTTGAGATGAACATAAAAAAATGGCAGCGATCAGCCATGGAAAAAATGGCTCTCCACCCCCATCGTCCTCCCTCTCTCCCTTCTCCCCCGCCTTTTCTCTCTCCTCCTCTCAATGCTCCCTCAGTTCTTGTGGGCACCATACCTATCATATTTGGGGAAAAAACTGATGATACGGGGACAGAGTGGATGGAGAGAATAGAGTGGCGAAAGGAAAACAAAGGGGTGCAAACCTTAATCCAAAAATACAAAAAGGCGAACTTCTGTCACATCCATGTGCAGAATTACTCTCTCAGCGGCGGTGCTTTTAAGTGTCTTGTGATTTGAGAAAGGTCATTTACAAGTTGCATTCAAGGGGAATAGGAGATGCTTTAACTGTAGAAGTACATCTCACACAATTTGAAGTTGCTTGGCAAAAAACGAAGGAGAACTTCAGCGCTATGGTCAACAACAAGTTGCACCTCCCTCCCAGCGGCAGCAGAGTTACTCTCCCAGGGATGGTGCTTTAAGTGTCTTGAGAAAGGCCATTTACAAGCTAAATGCAAGGGGAATAGGAGAAGTTTTAACTGCAGAAGTACATCTCACACAATTTGAAGTTGCATGGCAAAGAAAGGCAGTAACAGAGGACCCTCTAATGACAACCAAAATGGTCAGCAACAGCAGCAAAAAGTGGGTGTGCAACAGCCAAATGCGCCACTGCGACCTCAAGCTCAGACACCAAGTCAATAGGAATGTCTCACAATGTCATGCCTGGATTTGAAGGGGTGGCTTCACAATTTCATGCCTCGTCGGCAACCTAACCACGGAGGAGGTCCTGGAAAACAGAGGGAGCCACCAAATGAGGACCGTCGCCCAGATCAGCAACAACCACAACAGTTTCGTGCACTGCATGAAGTAGAAACTGCTCTGTTAAAATATTTACGCATTGGCATGCTTTCTCCCTATAAAGTTGTATAATGATTGGTACTGCCTGATTTGTGGACCCCACTGACATATTCTTGCTTTGCACCGAATTTGATTTCTGAACTTAAAAGCCTTAAAAAGTGTAATTTTTACTCCAAACAATACTTCAAAACCTTACAAGAGCACAAATTCAAATACAAACAATCCACTAATGAAATAGTACAATGGAATTTACAAAACAGCTCTCTGCTACTTCACAATTATAGACTGTCAATCTAGTTACAGATGCAAAAAAATACACTATAAAATTACCATAAATACACTTATTCCATCTAGAATACCAACTAACACGGTGAAATGATAGGATCATAGGAGTAATACCAATGTAGTAAGATAGTTCTAGTAAAATTCCTGAGGAGATAGATCATCCCATAATAATCTTCTTATTACGCCTATTCCGGTGGTGGCTCTTCAGTTCTCCTATTTTATTCTCGCCTTCTATTCCCCTTTGATGTCCATCTGGAAAACAAAATTTACTTCGATGATTAGACAAACAAATTAGATAATAAAAATGAAAAATTTACTTTGATGATTAAACAAGTTATGACAGTATATGCCTCAGAGGCGATAAATTAAATAATAATAATATTATAAATGCACCTCTGATCCGGTGATCGCCCCAGAACAGCAAATGCCTGGCATCAAACTCATCATCTTCATCAAACTCATCTCCATACCCAAGTTCCGCATCACCTCTATACCCCGGTTCACTTCCATACCCAGATTCATTTCCCTGAATTGGGTCTTTCTCTTGACCTGCTCCACCAGTACCCACTAATCCAGAGCCAGATCCAACCCCTTCCTTCTCTGCCGCAAAACTAAGACCAGAGTTGTCCCCCCTCCCTTCTCTATGCCTCGGGATTCGGATTTCGCTAAAATCAGAACCCCAGCTCATGAATTCCCCACTTGAATCAGAGCAAGTAGCTGCGGTGCATGTGAGAGTGACATGTGTCGCGCTGCGATCGCTGCTCATGCCAGAGACTGAACGGGACCCACGGCGACGGCGCTTCCGTGCAAACCACCTCTTGTAGCCATCTGTGATACAGGTAATATCAGCTGACATTTACATAGTGACATTTATAGGAGTAGAGAAATTACCCATTTGCCATCAAAAACCAACCAATTAGAAGACCAACATTTTTATTTTTTCTAATGAAGGGTAAAATGGGTATTTTATGAACATAAAATGAGTATATTCGTGAGTTTTTGAAATTTTGAAGGGTAAATATGATATTATGAACTTTCAAGGGGGAATACGTAATTTCGAAGTTTTTGGATGAAATTACTCCGGTTAAGAAATCAGTAATAAATATCTCAATTCCTGCTCTTGTTAGGGATTCCTAGTTAGAATAAAAGGAAATCGTTGAGTTCCAATGAAAATTTGGAATGAATAAAATTGAGATAATCTTCTTTTCACCGATCCAAATTTTTTTCTTCAGTTCCAAAGCAAACTTGGAATTCCAATTTATTCCCACTTATTACTGAATTCGCACAATATTTAAGAATAGAATCAACAATAACAGTATACTAATTTCACCAGTTTCTGGATACAGAATTTGCATACCCCTATCAGAGGAAGATTTATAGTGGCTAGACTTCACTATATATATGAGAAAGTGTTCCAACTCCATGTACTCCCAGAAATTGAAAATTTGAGTTCAAATTTTAATTTTAACCCTGCTTATATGCAAAAACAAAAACAAAACTCAGATTTTAACCATTTTCTGGATTCAGAATTAGTATATCCCTACCAAAGGAAGAGAGAATTTGAAAGGTTGATTTTATAGTGACTATGCTTCACTATATATATATATATGAGAAAGTCTTTGAACTCAAATTTTACTTCAAATTTTAATTTGAACTCCCACAAACTGATAATTTTACTTCAAATTTTAATTTAAACCCTGCTTATATGCATAAAAAAACACTCAGATATAACCCTAATTAAGAAGAAATTATCATTATACATCCAGCCTGGTAATTTAGTTCTCTCTTATATTTATACGTGCAAAAGAGAAATTCATGAAAAAAAACTACTTTCAACTAATCTAACCAAATCAACCAATGAACTATATCCGGGAAAGCGATTTCTTACCTTGAACGAACAAAGGATCATCGCGGGGTCTACTAGGCAGGTTATTCTCGTCTCTGAGGCTCAGTCTGGACAGATCGATGGCCGGATCAGGGATCGCCGGAGGAGCAGTGGACCGATCGGAGCGGCACGGCTTTTTGGTTGGGAAGAGGTAGGGTTTGGAAGGATGCCCCTCTGCGGTTAGGGTTTGGTGCAGCTGGAATGGCTTCCATGAGTGGAGCTGGTGCGACACCGACTCCATCAAGCTCGATCGATGAGTCGTCGGAGCTCGAGGTGTCATCGATGGCGATTTGATGGATCAAGCATCTCGCAACAATGGCGAGAGAGAGAGAGATGGTGGGGATAGAGTGAGGGAAAGGAGAACTATCTCGAGATATTGTTTTAGGAATTCATATCACCGAAGGTAACAGAATATTTATGCTTAGATCTTTACCGTTCAATCAGAATCTGCACGACTATTAAAGTCTCTGATTCTGATCGGACGGTAAAATTTAAAGAGAAATATTGTGTTACCTCAGAGGATGGACTTTCTTGTGTTTGGTACGGGGGAAAGAAATTTAGAGAAGCAGAAAGCAGTTTATAAAAAAAAATGAAGGAAAGAATGCCGCGTAGTCTGTGCATAGAAATTTATGAAGTTAAATGAAGCGGGTCATTTTGAGGGGGTTTCATAATCCGAAACAGGAGATAAGAGGAGGTCGGTAGCTAGAAGAAAAATTCCAGGAAATATTTTTGTAGGTTCGGTTCGGACATAAACTCACTTATAAATATTATTTCGAAATTTTTTTTATACATAATAATTTTTTTTATACATCTTAAAATGTATACTCGTTTATTATATCAATATTCAAACGAGTTGTGCAAATTCACATATAATTTTTTTCTAGGCTGTATAATCATTTCTTTTCTTACGAGGTATTTTAGACAGTATAACCTAAACCTCTCTATGTTATCCAA
The DNA here is from genome assembly GCA_025461125.1 of Carex kokanica. Lineage (NCBI taxonomy): Eukaryota > Viridiplantae > Streptophyta > Magnoliopsida > Poales > Cyperaceae > Carex > Carex kokanica. The sequence goes on along the minus strand of JAJGRX010000093.1, from coordinate 424,088 downwards.
CTTGATTCTGTCAAACAAAATAAGCTATTATTTAGGATTTTCCTGAAAATTAAAGGCGCTTGATATTTTTCAGGATTTTGCTTTCCAGGAAAGCCAATGAGCAAAGCAATGAAAACAAGGGACTGCTGGTTACCAGTATTTTGCTATACCTGTTTTAGAACCATCCCGTACCAGGAATGTCTATGGCTGATGCAATCTCGCACAAATACAATTTGTGGATTACGAACACGTCACCGTATTATATCATAAAGAGGTAACTCCAATAACATTCAAAAAAGGAAAATTCTGGAAAATAAAATACGAAAAGAAAAGGAAAAGAAAGAAAGTAGGATCTTCTCGCACCATGATGTATATCGGTATTAAATTTTCGGAGCTTTGTAAAGCACTTGTTTTCAGCAAGCAAAGAGAAGATTCCAGTATCAGAAACCCTGCATAGAAATATGATGTATCCAAATGAGAATGACAAATATATATAGGGAAAATGAATTTAATTTACTTAATGTTAAATACATATCATGGTATGAAATCACTACCAGGTCCATTGCCCGTAAAAGAACTTTACGTATCAGTACTGTCAGACTGACTGGTACGGGTCAAGAAGTTGACTAACATCCTACTCCTAACCATGGTTTCCTATAACTTGCTATATAAAAACCTACTGTCAAGAAGTTGACTAACATCTTACTGTCACATTGACTGGTACGGGTCAAGAAGTTGACTAACATCCTACTGTCAGATTGACTGGTACGGGTCAAGAAGTTGACTAACATCCTACTGTCAGATTGACTGGTACGGGTCATGAAGTTGACTAACATCCTATAGTCAGATTGACCTGGTACCGGTCAAGAAGTTGACTAACATCCTACTGTCAGATTGACTGGTAAGGGCCAAGAAGCTGACTGGTACGGGTCAAGAAGTTGACTAACATACAACAGTACCTAAATTACAGATCAGAGCAGTCTATACTGTACATGACCTACATATTACCCCAGAGAGAGAGAGAGAGAGAGAGAGAGAGAGGCACTGACTTGTACCAGTACTGATACCTCAAGTGGTACCAAAGCTCTTAAGCTTATCACAATAAGGTGTGGGATATCCACTATTCCAAAATCGTCTCTGCATTTCCCTCTGACAATACTGCCCCAATAAACTCCTGTAATCCCGCAAAACAGTCCGCTCCAAATTCACTCTCACATCTCCTCCTTTAGGAAACCTCTGCTCAAAATCCTCTCTCTTCACAAAAAACTCAACCCCACGATCCTCCGTGGCCTTCGCTATGTGGTATGCATATGACTTCTGGAGTGAGTACTCCGGTTCCATGAATGGGAAAGATGCCACAATGAAGAAGAACATGATGCACCCGAGTATTATCACGAGTAAAAAACTTGGTACTTCGGCGATATTAGGGTTAGGGTTAGGGTTAGGATTAGGGGTAGTGTTGTAATTTCTTTGTGTATGGTGGTATCTCCTATGGTTAACCCCTCCTCTCTGAGAGCCAAAGAAAAGTGATCTGAAAATTTCATCCGGGTCTAAATCATCAAAATAGTCATCCCGGGCATTCCTCCCCGGCCGTCTCCTTGCAAAATTATCATTTTGAAGGGTATAACTGTAATTTTCACTACCAGTCTGATCATAATTCCTCCTTGATTGCTCATTGCTGAGGCAATTGAATGCCTTCGAAACTGATTTAAACGCCTCTTCAGCCCCTGGCGCTTTGTTCTTGTCAGGATGAATCTTAAGAGATAATTTCCTATAAGCCCTTTTGATTTCTTCGGCACTAGAACTCTTCTCTATACCAAGAATTGCATAATAGTCCTTGTTTTTTCTGGTTTCACGAACCACTCTGACATGTTCTTCGGTGTAGTTAATTGAAGTCTCTGGTTGGTGGGTCCTCTTTGTATTTTCTCTCTGAGGAATCGGCTTTGAAGTGTCGGGATTTTCTATGGCAGAGATGATGTAATCGGCTGAAATGGCGGGGTCTAATCGTTTTGCAATCTTTACAAATTTCAATGCGCGTTGTTTGTCTCCTGATTCAAGAGATGACTCAGCAATTTTTATACATCTCAACGCCTCATCTTTGTTCCCATCCATTATTTGAAGGTCAAAATGGGATTAAAATTTGAAGCATAGACCTGAAAATACCAAAAATAAAATTTAATAAAAAAGACTCTAGCCTGAATTGGTGCTAATTATTACAGATAGCAAAGAGAAATGATTAGAAAATAAGAATTTTGACAGAGCAGTTTTTAATTCATGCAGCGCATGAACGAACATTAGAGTCAAAACAGCGCTGCATATGACTCGTGCACTGCCTGAATCAAAAACTGCTCTGTCAATATATTTACCAGATTGTAACAGATATTTACCAGTTTTTTTTTTTTTTTTTTTCTTTTCTAAGTACAGCAAACTAGAATTACAACCTCGTTGTGTAACCAAACCTTGATTTTACCCAAATTACTCAAATTCAAATTGCCTATATCAAGTGTAAATCCTCAATTAGCTTTCTTTAATTCCCGAATCTCTAACAAGTAACCCTAGTTTGACAGATCCAATGATTGCATCTCCCAAATCCAACCCCAAGTTACTAGGTTTCTAAGTGTAAAACTGAATAGAAGGAGAAATAGCATAGCATAGAAGTAGTGCTTGAGGCACCGAGGAATCAAATTAGAGAATGATCGATGGATGGATTGAGGAATCGAATATTTACCTGAGAGAGAGAGAGAATAGAAGAGAAGACTTGAGAGCGAGAAATGAATTCGTAGATGGAAGAGGTTAGAGGTGTGGTTATAGCGATTCATTTTACCTAAGGTAACAGAATATTTCTGTTTAGATCCTCACCGTCGATCTGAATCTGCACGAATTTTAAAGGATTGTGTTGGCTTGGATCATGATCGGACGGTTAGGTGCTAAGCAGAGGATATTGTCTCGCTATTAGACCGGAAAGAGATTTGTTACTGTTTATGTCGTTTTGTGGGACTAGGATATAGCAAGTAAATTTAATTTCAATTTTACAAGCCTTTTATTCCATTCTAATTTCAGATCATAGGTAATAATTTTATTTATAATTTATAAGTTGAGAGATGTATGATAATTTTATAAATAGGAATATTATTTTATAATAAAATTTGCTTTCAAGCTATGTTGATAAAAATATATTTCTATTTGTTTATCTATTTTAGTAATTAATTTTTGGCATGTATAAAGATTTCTTTTTCAATTTATGAACTCTAAAAACAGTCAAAATTAATTACAAATTTATTTGCAATTTATGTATGATAATTACATAAATAAAAAGATTTTTTTAATAAAATTATTTTAAAATTATGTTGGTAAAAATATTAATTTTTACTCGCCATCTATTTCAGAAATTAATGTGTGGAATGTTCGGAATTTCTTTTGCAATTTATGAATACTACAAATAATTAAAAGTAATCGCGAAAGTGCATTATTTTGTAATTTAACTATAAATTAATTTCAGTTATTTCTATTATAGTCTTAGTCTAATTTTAGATAACAACATAAAGCTACTAAATTAGATATATATATTACTTTTTTAAATGCATGTGAAAATCATTCTATTTTGATTTTAGTTATTTTTTTTAAAAGTAGGTGGATTTTAATATCACCGATTTCTATTAGAAATCAGAAAGACCAAATATAAGTACCTAAAGTAGGTACTTATATCTCAACCAATATATCTGTTTAGTTACAAAAAAATCAACATATGAGTACTATAAAGCTACACAAAAATACACATTGAACCACACAACCAAAAACTATAATAGAACATAAACTACAATCAGTAATCAATACAAATTCTTGTTGTTCATTGAAACAAAGTTGAAATATCATATATGTATGTAAGAAGGGATATAGATCATATCACGTACTTATTTTAATATTTTGAGTTGTTATAATTTCAACAATTAATAGAGACACAATGGTGACACTAAAAATGAAAGAAAGTCGGATGCTTTTATTTTTCATGTCTCTTTCGCACATCTACTTTCTAAATTCATGATAGCAAAAAATTTAAACTCATATAACAAAATAGAACTTCTGAAAGCGATCCATATTATTTTTTCTACATGTTCATAAAAAAATCATGACATACTGAGTTGTTTTGATGGAAATTAATAACTTGAAAAATTAAAGTTAAGAGATATTTCATGTTACTAGATTTTCTCAAGCTCTAGATATAAGTTAAAATTAAAATATTATAATTTTTGTGTGTGTGAGAGCCTCGAGAAAACTCAAAATATGCCAAAATACCAAAAAAAAAAAAACTTTAAAAGCAAATGAATGGTGATTTGAACTACACGAATTAAAATTGAATCAAATTCAGAGAAAATAATCAAAGCTACCCAATCAATCAGGTGCGGAACTAGAAAATTTAGATAGAGAGCTGGAAAATAAGAATTTTAGAATTTTAGAATTTAAGAATCATGAAGGAGGTGCTAAGGTTTAGCACCTTTTGGAGTAAACTAAGATTTGCCAGTGTCCTTTCCTGTGTTGATTTTGTACCAATCCTGTGTAAATATAAGTAGAGAAGTTTTTTTTTTTGGTGCAAAGAATCTTTTGATGATCCCTCCATTTTCATAAAATATCAAAATTCTCAAACGTGTAGGCATGTATATGTTATCTTAACCGGTAGGCTGTGCATCTTTGATTTACATCTTGTTCAGATGGAGAGTAGAGGAAGGGATGGAATGGAAAGAAAAGAAAAATTTCTCTCGAATCGTGTTTGATTGACAAAATTATATTGGAGGTGAAAGATACATGAGGGAGAAGGTTTAATCTTACATACTTGTAATTAATAGAATTAATTTTTCTCCCAATTTGAATTGTAATAGATGAAAAAAAAAAATTAATGCAAATATTTTAAAAAAAATGACATAAATGTCAAATCTTATATCTTATCTAGATAATTCTCATCAAAATTTCTCTGTCACAAACCTAGCTACTGCAACTACTATATATATTATAATGCTTTCATACTGGTTTTTCTGGTACTTAATTTTATCAGCTAAAATTATAAAATTCCTCTAAGAATTCAGACCATATTTTGTTTTTGTTGTCTCTCTTAGGTTTTCTACGCCATCCAACCCAACTCACCACCACCACCACCACCAAACTCATCACCGCCACCCATTTCACGTTTTGGAGAGTATAACTGTAATTTTTACTTCCAGTCTGATCATCATTGCTCCTCGATTGCTCAGTCTGATCATCATTCCTACTGGATTGCTCAGTCTGATCATAACTCGATTGCTCAGTCTGATCATAATTCCTCCTCGATTGCTCGTTGCTGAGGCAGTTGTATGCCTCAAGTACGGATTTGAACACCTTCTCTGCCCCCGGTGCCCTGTTCTTGTCAGGATGAATCTTAAGAGATAATTTCTTATAAGCCCTTTTGATTTCTTCGGCACTAGAAGTGTTCTCTACTCCGAGAATTAAATAGAAGTCCTTGTTCTTTCCGATTTCACGAACCAGTCTGACGTCCTCTTCGGTGTAGTTAATTGAAGTCTTTGGTTGGTGGGTCCCCTTTGAAGTGTTAGGATTTTCTATGGCAGAGAGGATGTAATCGGCCGAAATGGTGGGGTCTAATCGTTTTGCGATCTTTACAAACTTCAATGCGCGTTGTTTGTCTCCTGATTTAAGAGATGACTCAGCGATTTTTATACATCTCAACGCCTCATCTTTGTTCCCATCCATTATTTGTCAGCTTGAAGAGAGTATTTGAAGGCCAAAATGGGATTAAAATTTGAAGCATGGACCTAAAAATGCCCAAAAAAAAAGGATAAAAAAGACTCTAGCTTGAATTGGTGCTAATTATTACAAGATAGAAAAGATAACTGATTAAAAATTGGGAGAATTCATGTATACCCCTCAAATACTTCAAAATTATGTATTTTCTCCTCTAAACTTTAAAATTTCATATTTCCCCCTCTAAATTTCAAACACTCATAAATTTATCCATTTATTGTCTTTTATATTAAAACTCATTCTAAATTTATAAAATATCTATTTTACCCTTTATCAAAAGACATAAAGCGCCCGTAGGACTCAAATTTGAATCCGAAGAGTTTCTCTACCATCCGATCTGTGCGTGTCGCTTCATTATTAGAAATTTGCACTAAATCTGAAAAGAAAAAAAAAAAGAAAAAGAGAAAAGCTGATTGAAGATTTTGATAGAGCAGTTCTTAATTCAGCACGAACAATACAGTTAAAACAAAGCTGTATATGAATTAAGAACTGCATCTCCCAAATCCAACCCCAACTTACTAGGTTTCTAAGTGTAAAACTAAATAGAAGGAAAAATAGCATAGAATTAAGTACAAAAATGTGTATCTGAAGTAGTGCTGGAGGCACCGAGGAATGAAGTTATAGAACGATCCATGGATGGATTGATGAATCGAATATTTACCTGAGAGAAAGATAATAGAAGAGAAGACTTGAGAGCAAGAAAAGAATTTGTAGATGGAAGAGGCCACCTTTGACAAAATCTTTTTATTAGTAATATTGCTCGAATTGAATAACCTTTTAAATAATGCTTAATGGCTAAGTGTTTTTTTGTAAAAACTTGGTAGAGACTACGTACCAAGGTGCTTAATGGCTAAGTCATACCCAAGGGGAAAAGGTGCACTACTTAGAACTACCGATTAGGAAAGGTTGTTCTTCTTTTGAACTTTATATAGTGGTTTTACTTTTAATCAAGTTGAGAAGTGATAAAAAGTATATTTTGATATTTCGAGTTAACATGTAATAACATTACTATATTTGAGTTACCAAGTTCATTTAATTTCAATTTTACAAGCTTTTTATTTCATTCTAATTTCAATTTCTTTTATAATTTTAGAAATGTATAATAATTTTACAGGAAGATTTAAATGTATTTATTTTTTGTTTTTTATTGTCTTTATTTTTAGAGCTACAATAATTTAAAATTTAAAACTTAAATATTAAAATAAAATCATTTCATATGATTTATATTATTTTTTCTTTACACACGTAAAAGATCACGACATTTTGATTTTGTTTCAATTAGTATTAAGAATTTGCAAAAATTAAAACATTTGTCTTTGCACACGTAAAAAATCACAACATTTGATATGATTTTGTTTTGAAGTAACTTATTTTTATCTCAAAACATGTTACATCAAAGAAAAAAAAAATATTAATATCATAATTAGAGAATCCTAAAGGCTTCATTAGTTCATTACACTCAAATTATCCTACATATATACAATAATAACAACTCAAAACTTTTGCTCAAATTAAAAGAAACTAGTATAGGCCGATGTCTCTCATAAGACAAGATATACAATAAATGCCAGATAAGAGGAGATGTATGAAAAATGCCAGAGAAACTGTCAGTACAACAAAAAAAACAGATCTCAGCCAAGAATAAATAGTTTGATAAATGCCAAATAAAAAGCCTTTGATCTCAGCCGAGAAGATATCCAACAAAAGATAACCGCTGATTAACATTAGAACCACCACCACCTCTTTCCAAATCTCATTTTGGAGGGTATAATTACCATTTTCACTTCCGGTCTGATCATAATTCCCCTTCGATTGCTCGTTGTTGAGGCAATTGAATGCCTTGGAAACATATTTGAATGCCTCTTCGGCCCCTGGTGCATTGATCTTGTCAGGATGAATCTTAAGAGATAATTTCTTATAAGCCGCTTTGATTTCTTCGGCACTAGAACTCTTCTCTACTCCAAGAATTGCATAGTAATCCTTGTTCTTTATGATTTCACGAACCCCTCTGACGTGCTCTTCGGTGTAGTTAATTGAAGTTGATGTCTCTGATTGGTCTCTCTGAGGTATCGGCTTCGAGGTGTTGAGATTCTCTACGCCATCCAACCCAACTCACCACCACCACCACCAAACTCACCACCACCACCCATTTCATATTTTGGAGGGTATAACTATAATTTCCACTTCCAGTCTGATCATCATTCCTCCTCGATTGCTTAGTCTGATCATAATTGCTCCTCGATTGCTCAGTCTGATCATAATTGCTCCTCGATTGCTCGGTCTGGTCATAATTCCTCCTCGATTGCTCCGTCTGGTCATAATTCCTCCTCGATTGCTCAGTCTGGTCATAATTCCTTCTCGATTGCTCAGTCTGGTCATATTTCCTTCTCGATTGCTCAATCTGATCATAATTCCTCCTCAATTGCTCGTTGATGAGGCAGTTGAATGCATTGGAAACGGATTTGAACGCCTCCTCTGCCCCCGGCGCCTTGTTCTTGTCAGGATGAATCTTAAGAGATAATTTCTTATAAGCCCTTTTGATTTCTTCGGCACTAGAACTCTTCTCTACTCCGAGAATTGCATAGTAGTCCTTGTTCTTTCTGATTTCACGAACCACACTGATGTCCTTTTCGGTGTATTTCATTGAAGTCTTTGGTTGGTGGGTCCGCGGTGACATATGGTGGTTTTCTCTTTGAGGAGTCGGCTTCGAGGTGTCGAGATTTTCTATGGCAGAGAGGATGTGGTCGGTTGGGAAGGATCGTGGGGTCTGATTGTTTTGCGATCTTCACAAACTTCAACGCGCGTTGTTCATCTCCTGATTCAAGAAATAACTCGGCAATTTTATACATCCCAACGCCTCATATTTGTTCCCATCCATTATTTGTCAGCTTGAAGAGAGTATTTGAAGGTCAAAATGGGACTAAAATTTGAAGCATGGACCTGAAAATGCCAAAGATAAATTTGGATAAAGGAGAAGCTTGGTTTGGTGTTAAATATTACAGATAGAAAAGAGGAATAATTAGAAATTTGCATTAAACCTGACAAGAACAAAAAAAAAAAAAAATAAAGAAGAAGAAGATGAAGAGAAAAGCTGATTGTAACACAGATAATATCAGTTAAAATCTTATCTAGTACACTAACTAGAATTAAAGCCCTGTAAAGCTTCGGTGAAACCCTTGTTGTGTAACCAAACCTTTATGTTACCCAATTACTTAATTCTCTTGTGTGAGGCACTTAAGAAAAAAAATAATAACAAATTTAAATTGCCTATATTAACTGTAAATCTTCAATTAGATTCAGCAAAAATTAACAAATCCCGAATCTCTCACCACCAAGTAACCCCAACTTACTAGGTTTCTAAGTGTAAAACTAAATAGAAGGAAAAATAACATAGAATAAGTACAAAAATGTGTATCTGAAGTAGTGCTGGAGGCACCGAGGAATGAAATTATAGAACGATCCATGGATGGATTGATAAATCGAATATTTACCTGAGAGAAAGATAATAGAAGAGAAGACTTGAGAGCAAGAAAAGAATTTGTAGATGGAAGAGGCCACCTTTGACAAAATCTTTTTATGAGTAATGTGATCACGATTAACAAATGCAAATATTGCTCGAATTGAATAACCTTTTTTATAATGCTTAATGGCTAAGTCTTTTTTTTTTTGTAAAAACTTGGTAGAGACTACATACCAAGGTGCTTAAGAATTCGTATCCTCTGCGGAGTTAACCCCTGCGGAGTCGTGCGGAGCTTTTAATCTGGTCCGTTCGTTTTGATCGGACGGACCAGATTCTATTGAAACCCGAATTGAAAACAAAAAAACAAAATTCTCCTTCCCGATAAAATCTGATCTGATCCGTCCGATCAAAACGAACGGACCAGATTAAAAGCTCCGCACGACTCCGCAGGAAAAACTCCGCAGAGGATACTGGTCCAGGTGCTTAATGGGTAAGTCATACCCAAGGGGAAAAGGTGCACTTGTGATCTTCCTTCTTTTGAACTTTATATAGTGGTTTTACTTTTAATCAACTTGAGAAGTGATAAAAAGTATATTTTGATATTTCGAGTTAACATGTAATAACATTACTATATTTGAGTTACCAGTAGCATGAATTTAACGCTGAATGTACCCAATTAATATGAATAGAGTTAAAAAATGATATATTTGTTAATTAAGGAAATCAATTGCATATTAAATATACATCTTACTATAACTAGTAAAATTGATTAAATGGAAGGTGTGTTTAGATTAAATTTTTTTTTTTTTATCCTCTAATAGTCTACTTCAAACCCCTTAGATATTATAGATTTCAATGAAGATTTCAACTTGTATTTTTCTATTTGCCAAGGACCTATCCGCCTAATTACCACATGCGGCCATGTTTCGTCTGATTCTCTATTAAAATAACATACGGGAGATCTCCATTTCCCATTTAGATATCAGGTTGTGCTGTAAAGGACAGCTCCATTTCAATGAATCCGAGAAAATTTAAATTAATAATGTTGTCCCTATCAGTACCTACTGTGCAGAGGCGAATATGAGACCTTTTAAAATTCTAAAATTTTCTTATATAAGCAGGGGCGGATCCAGGATTTTCGTCAGGGGGGCAAAAAAAATATCGAATCGGATTTAAATATCTAATCGGGTTTAAATCCATTAACCAAACGGGTACTCGATAAAAAACAATACTTTAACTTATATTTTCCAATGCTTTGACTTGTAATTTCTGATGTTTTGACTTATAATTCTAATTATCAATCAAAATTCAACAAATTTATTTTAATTTTAACCCTAAATTTAACCCGAATTACAAATTAAACGTCCAGAGGGGGGCAAAAAAAATTCCAGGGGGGGGCAGAGTCAGTCAGAACCGATAAATCTCCACTAAAACTCAAAATCCAGGGGGGGGGCAGCTGCCCCCCCCTGGATATACCTGGGTCCGCCCCTGTATATAAGTGTTCTATTTATTCAAATACTAAAAATCTCAAGTGTAAATAAAATAAGTAGAATAGTTTAGAGAAGTGATACAAGAGATGTTAACAGAGTTCGACTTAAAATGTCTACATAATCATATTTTATGGTATGAATTAGCTTTGTAAAACTGCTTGAAAATATGATAAAATTTATGGTACTAAATAGATTTTAGTGAAAAACTTTGTTGAAATGTATTACTTTATTGAATGCATAAGAAAAACTTTGTATTTTGATTTTAGTGAAAATTAAGAACTTGAAAATTTAACGTCAAGAAATTGTCCACATTAGATTTATACAAGCTCTTGATGTTATTAGTTGAAACAAAGTTCAAATATCATAATTTTCAATGTATGTGTACAAAAAGGAATATATATCGTATCTCATATTTATTTTTGATATTTAAGTTTTATGTTTTGAGTTTCCATTTCAACTACGATAATTTAATATTACAATGCTTTCATATTGATTTTTAATCTGGTACTTAATTTTATCAGCTTAAATTAAAAGTTTCCTCTCAGAATTCAGACCATGATTATGCTTTTGTGGCCTCTTAAATTTCTCTATCTCAAAACATGTTACATCAAATTAAGAAAAGTAGCCACTACAAAATTTCTTTTATTAATATCATAATTAGAGAATCCTAAAGGCTTCATTAGTTCATTATACTAAAATTATCCTACACACACACATATATACACAATAATAACAACTAAAATCTTATGCTCAAACAAAAAGAAAGGTGAAAGAGACTAATAATTTATTTAAGCATCCGATTTTCATGATCGTGTTAATAATTATTATTTTTTAACTAAGTCTTACGGAATGGAATCCTGAAACTGGTAGAGGCAGATGTCTCCCGCAAGACGAGGTACACGATAAATGCCAGATAAACTGTCAGTGCAACACAAATAGCAGATCCAAATAAAAAGCCTTTGATCTCAGCCAAGAAGAAATCGAACAAAAGATAACCGTTGATTAATATTAGAAACACCACCACCACCCAACTCACTACCTGTGAAAAAATAAAAATTAAAAGAAATTTGATGCCAAGTTTCAAAAAACAAGAATTTTTCCGAAGTTCAAATAGTCGATCTGAACCGCTCAACATGATCTACACATAAAAATGTAGTTGGAGACTGGATTTTACTATTTTTTTAGATAGGTTGAAAATCACTACTTTTGAATGGTCCAAAATTTTTAAATTAGGCGATTTTGTAATTAAATTAAAAAAAAAAGTAAAAATTTTTCTAATAAATGTAAAATTTGATCTCCATGTACATTTTCATATAAAGATCATGTTGAATGGTTCAGATCAACTGTTTGGATTTTGAAAATGAAGATATGGATCCATAATACGGATCGATGTGTGCTTTGCAAAAAAAAAAAAATAGGAACTTAAAATAGTGAGCATTGAACATAATACCGTACCTTTGTAATAAAGCCTATCTTGAAAGAGCCCATAATCTGCTCCTTGGAAACTAAAAAAATGAGGGGTATAAGCGCAAAAGGGATCTGCACCGATTGAAGAACATTGAGCGCCTCATTTAATGAATCCATAGCAGATCCATTGGTGTCAAAACAGAGTGCAACTATGATTGTTGGTATAATGGCACAGCTCCGGGTTATTACAGCTCGGACCCACTTCTTTAAACGGAGGTTTAAGAAACCACCCATTATGAATTGACCCGCATAGGTACCAGTTATGGTGCTGCTCTGACCTGATGCCAGTAAACCAATGCCCCATATGTACAAAACAGGAAACAGCGTACCTCCATATTTTGTCTGCATAGAATAAGAATACCACAATGACTCTTTTAGTAACACACTTGTTACAATTCGGCAAGTTTTTTTTTTTTCGTTAGCTTATCAGGTACGAGTAAGGGTATGAAAATGCTTCCACCCGAACCGTTCCGTTGAAACCCCTAAATTTAGTACTGGTATCAGTACATTATAGGTTGATTGAACTGATATATCCTGGTACTGCATCAAATGTACCAAAATTTTGCAAAAACATACCTGTAAAAGTTGGCCAGCATTTTCAAGGCCTATACTGGTAGCCTCTTTGGTCCCATAAAATCCCTTGGCAAAAACTGTCGTGACGCATATGTTTATAATGAAGGAGACAAAGAGAGCAAGAGATGACTCAATAGTGTAGTAGTGCATCGCCTCTTTCACACGTCCCTTTTTGTTGATGTTGATCTTTCGTGACTGAACCAGTGCAGAGTGTAAGAAGACATTGTGTGGCATGATTAAACAGCCTACGATACCTACTGCTTGCTTTATAGTTTTTGAACTCAGTTGCGGGACCAGAACCCCTAATGATATTTTTAAACAAACAAAAAAAAAATACAAAAAGACCGATTATTTTGTATAACTGACGGCAACAGTGATTTATCAATTTGAAAGGAACTTATAGTTATTTACCATATAGAAGCTCCTCAGAACTAGGTGCTGCTTCGCCAAACATTATAGCAAATGTTATGGCCATTGTTGCAATTAGAACCCCGAAAAATGCTTCTAATTTCCTCACACCGTAGTTCTCAAGGAATAGAAAGATAAAGCTGGATAAGAACAAACATTTCACTCAAATGTTATGACTGAACTGCCCCTGCCCCTTGTACCAGTATAACAGCATACTAACTATTACCCTTGCCATCCAATTTTTTGAAATACTTGCACAGTTTATTTTCAATTGTTATGTATAAATTATACTCCTTTTCCCTAATGCATCAATTGAGTTCCATTATGTTAATATATATCTAAATATACAACTGCCACAAAGGAACCCAACAACAGTATTTCTTAATTTTCTCATAAGTCTATATCAATCCACTACAATTATGGGAATTAAGAAGGGCAATAAAGTAAAAGTGTAAGTATACCAATCAAAGGCAGTGATGATGACCCCGGCCCAGAGAGGTATGACCCCACCACTGAGCACTCTCATGGCAATTGAGCTACCAATCACCTCTTGTATATCGGCCCCGATCAGCGCCAGCTCAGCCATGAACCAGAGCGTGAGCCGGGCCCATGACGGGTACTCCTCCCTACACAACTCCGCCAGGTGTCGTCCCGTGGCCACCCCGAGACGGGCCGACAACATCTGTATGAGTAATCCCATGACTGTGCCCCACAAAAGAAGCCACAGGAGAGAGCACCCGGCAATCGCTCCAGCCTGGAGGTCTCCTTCGAGGTTTCCCGGGTCGAGAAATGCGATGCACATGAGGAAACCCGGCCCAGTAAACTGCCACAGCTTGCGCCATGAGAAAGGAGGGATGGAACCGTCGCTAGAGTATCCCTCGTCGTCGGAAGAGCCGATCGTAATCCGAACCTTCTCGTCGGAATCGTAAGCTCTCTCCTCGTCGGAACCTTCTTCTTCTAGTTCTTCCAATTCTGAAATGGAGGTGATGAGTGGGGTTTTGAGGTGCTCCTCACTTGGATCAATCGAGGTAGACGCCATGGATGGAATGAAAGTGAAACTGTGAAAGAGATTGATGCGATTTGTTACAAGAGAAGTCTAAAATTGTGAAATTGTCGGTCCTTTTTGAAAGAAAGGTGGTAAAGTGAAAGGGATGGTCCTTGTGAGTCCTGGAGCACTTCTCTTTAGTAACTCAAATTTTGCGGTTATCTATGGACTGTTCGATCAGAATTCGCACCAATCTGTTTCGTGCAGAGTAGATTGGACGGTTGTAGTGAAAATACAAAATTGTGTTACTTTAGAGGATCTGAATTCAAGCCACGTTGGATTCCATTATGCCACTTTTATAATTATTTTTTTTTGTATTTTGGTACGCTATTGTCCACGTCACTGATTGTTACGGGTGATGTGTTGAGTAGTGATATCTATGTAAACTTGGTTTTTCTATGGTCGCAGGTTTATCAGACAATGAAGAAGGGCCCACTAATAATCCAACATGGTACTCCAGGTGTACTCAAGTAATGTATTAACAACCGGGAATGTTTGGTCCGTGCACCGCACGTGGAAACACGGTAAATTCTCGTTCCCGCCTGATCAAGTATTAGGTATAGAGTGGGAAAAATGGCACGCCGGAGCCGGATCCGTCACGGAACGGCACGGTACGTGTGTCGGTCACGTGCCGTGACTCGCGTGTCCCGTGCCGTGATCATTCGCGTGCCGTGACCAATTGTTGGCAAAGAAGACACGGCACGGCACGGAAATTGTCTTGATCACGGCACGGCACGGCACGAAATGGCACGGCACGGGACACGCGAGTCACGGAACGGAAGACACGCCAGTTACGGTAGTAGCGAAGCAATACACTAACATACCTTCCTATAAGGTATAATTTTATTTTAATTAAAATATTTACATTTCAATTTCAATTAAAACATTTGAATTTTAAAGAATCGTTTCATATTTTTTTTTAAAACGTTAAATGCGATCAAATTTGACTAACGCGCGTGTGGTCACGGCACGAATTAGTCACGGCACGCGAGTTACGGCGTGACTCGCGTGCCGTGACCACCCCTCGTAATTTTTGTCACGGCACGGCACGGCACGTGACCAAAGTCACGGCGTGTTATGTTGTTGTAAGCAATACTCTAAATATATTATTTGACTAATTTGCAAAACATACAATATTTAAATCTAACAATTTCTTCGAGTTAAGATGCTTTGCAGGTTTAAGACAATTGGAATTGCAATTTGGATTTGTTATCCTGAAGAAATCATCAAGCTTTATCAATATTTTAATTTGTATAATTCATAGAATTGGTAAAATAGATTTGATGTTGAAGTCAGGGAACAATCGTTACCAACGATTGTCTAATCGTTGTAACGATTAAAATAGCTGCACAGAAAATCAGAATGCGAGAAAATCAGAATTCTTCCAGAGAGTAATCGTTGTAACGATTATATAATCGTTGTAACGATTATGAAAGTCTCGCAGAAATTTGAATTTGGCTGAAACCCTAATTGCATTTTAGTATCAATCGTTGGTAACGATTATGGGCAGAATACTCTTTCGGAAGCTGCCTGTATAAATAAAGCAATTAGGCTTTCTTCCAAAGAAACTAGAGCCGCCCCCAGCTATTCAAAAAGCGATTTTTCTGTGCACTATCCCTCCATTGTTGTGAGAATTCAAAACTTCAAAATTCCTTTACACAACCTCAAATCTACTTCACTAATCTTGCTAGATTAGATTAGAGTTAGTTTTTGTGAGTGTTTCTTTCGAGATTATAAACTTAGAGACTTCGTTCTCTACTCTAGTTGGCCGAGTGACTTCCCGTTGGTTGTAAGAGCTCACCGGTTCACAAGTTGTAACCTTTCTCATTGGGTAATAGAAAGGCGCACCGAGAAGCGGTTGCGACGCCCTGGAGACGTAGGTCATTTTGCCGAACTCCGTTAACATCCCGAGTGTCAATTTCTCTAAACTCTTCTATTTACTTTATTTGCAATTAATTTCAGTTTTTAAAGTAGATTAGTGGTGCCTTAGGGACAACATGTTAGTCACGGCACGGCACGTTTTTCCCTCTCTAATTAGGTATTTGTAGGATCTACCAAAAGTGCAAACCCGAACCCGAAATGAACCACACCGAATATGGGCCGAGCGGCCGAGCCTTTCATTTTTCATTAGTAAATGGTTTTCTTTCTGGGTTCGGCCTAAGCCTAATATAAACAGGCAAACCAAACCGGTCCAGTCTCCAGAAGAATTCAGAACGCATGATTAGTCGAAAAGAGAAGTGAACATTTACGCTTGCGTCGATATACTGATAAGTGGGACCAAGAAAGAATCTTACCGGACATATGCACTCGTTAGACTCGTTACACCAATAGATACACATATTATGTACATACATACTGAACAGAGGATATGAAACGTGTCTTGATACATCCAAGCCATTCATAATTTACGGCTGCTGCACACTGAGAAAAGTTTTTTTTGAGAGAGCGAGAAAGAGAGAGAAGGAAGAGCAGCACGCCTCGCACTCGCAGTTCGATTTCACGAAGTCTCGATAGGTGAGTTTTGCTTAAACCCTAGTTTGTCGGAGCAGATCTGATTTAATTTCGATTATTTCTTGTTTTAACCCCCTATTTTGGAGAATTTTTTTTACTAATAATGCCGTTTTTTTCGTTGAATCGTTGGTAGTTGGGGCTGTTTTTGGTTAGGGTTAAGCATTAAACAACTATAATTCCTCTTTTTACTTATACCTTCTGTGTAATTTCTTCAATAGATAGCTTAATATTGGATTCTTGTTTTAACCTTTTGTGCACAAACCCTACCTAGGCAATGCTTGCCTGTTGCATAAGTAAACCAAAAACAACTCTTTTTTTAAAAAAAATTTGGTGGGGTTTTGTAATTATGTTTTATTTCATGTCATGTAAATATTTGAAAAACATGCATTTTGTAAAATAAATTAATTCGCTTGTATCTGGTTTCATAGAGTAGAGAGGATGAGCAAACGCAGTGGCAGGATCATTTTTGTGGGGAACCTTCCTGGCGACATTCGTGAAAGGGAGGTGGAGGATCTTTTTTACAAGGTAAATTTATCACTGACTCTAATGCTTCATTTGATGTGAAATTTGAATTTGCAATCTTGAGAGATAACATGGATTACAGTATAATATGAAGTGGACAGTGGTTACATGTAAACATTTCTCTATGAATTGTTATATATACTTGTAAAGTTCAAATAGTTAATCTGAACCGTTCAAAATGATCTTCATATGAAAATGTGCTGTGGCCCTTTCATGTCATACATGGTTTTGTATCCTGAAGCATATATTTTGGCTCATTATTTCCTTATTTTATTTGTTTATGAGTTTGCAGTATGGACCTATTGTCGACATTGACTTGAAGATTCCTCCTAGACCTCCGGCTTATGCTTACGTTGAGGTATGAACATGTCTAACTTTTCACTTGACTAGAGTGCTATACTGGTGTTGTATTGGCAACTTGATTGCGTTGTTGACCCCAAATTGAACACTGTTAGTTTTAAGTTATTGAAGAGTCTCATGTAAGTTACTTTCACTTGAGTGTCCCTAAGCTGTCAAAATTGGAGCTCTATCAATGTCCTTAATTTAACCAAAATTAACAAAATTACCCTCAGCTGTCAATTAGTGCATGTTTGGTTGTGGAGTAAAGTTAAGAAGGATTAAATTGCTTACTCCAAGTTAAAGTGGATTAAGTTAATCATGTTTGGTGGAGTAACTGTGAAGAGAGAGAAAATTGAAAGATGATGGGATCGACAGGCGGAGTAACTGTGGAGTAAGTTACTAGAGGTGTAGTAACTTACTCCGGATTAACTCAATGTTATTTTATCTTCCTCTTGAAATTTACTCCTCGTTTGGCTACTTAAAGGTAGAGTATGGGGTTTACTCGATAACCAAACATGCACTCAAGGACTAAACATGCCATCTGAGTAGTATATTGGTTGTTAAATGAAGGGAAACTTGCTGTACCAAGTAGCGTTTTTGTTAGTGTGCTGAGTGTGTAATTTTTACTTACTGTATGTACGTTGTAGTTTGAAGACACTAGAGATGCCGAAGATGCAATTCGTGGGCGTGATGGATACAAATTTGATGGCGAAAGATTGCGGGTATGTGCATAACTATTGTGTAAAGTGGTATTTTCTTATACCAGTATGTGCTGCAGTGCAGAGTCAAATCTTATTTGTTTGGTTTGAACTTTGAACTAAGGATGATTTTAAATTTCAGTCGGATTAAGGATCTGTTGATTTTGTCAAGTTTCAGTCACTTTTGGATGAAGTTTTTGAGCACAAGTGCCATCAGAAGTAGAAGAAACCTCCTTTTTTGTTTAAAAATTGATATATGAATTATATTTAAAAATGATAATTTGGGTGTGAAGCACCCAAAACTTCTAAGGAATTGAATTACCTCGTTGTAGACCTGTTCAATAGCAATGACTGTAAAGATGTTTGACACGGGCACAGTAAGTTTCATGTAAAATAACCTTAAAATAACCCCCCCTGTACAACAATTAGAAACATCCCTTGAGAAACATTGGTCTGGAGATACGCAATCTTTCTCTTTCTGCGTATATAAGGTGACAGAAATTTGGTCTTGTTTCTCAGTTCTAGATGCTTTGTTCAAATTGCTCATCTCTCAATTCTGTGTTATTTTTTTATTGCTGAAATGAAAGGTGGAGATGGCTCATTTTGGGCGTGGTGGTGGTGGGCCTTCCTCTCGTGATCGTCCAAGCAGCTATAGCAGTGGGTCCCGTGGCCGTGGGGCCATCCCTAGACGCTCAGAGTATCGAGGTGTGTCTTTCTTCAAGTTTTAAATTTTTTTTATTCTAGATTCTCACTGATTCCTAATATGAGCTGTTTAGATGCAATACGAACCAAAGGTTCTTCTCGTATGGAACAAGGCACAGTATAGGGTACTTTTGGTGTTGTTTTATGGATTGTATTTTATTCTTTCTCGGGGAGATTTTTGAATAATTCTCATTTTTGAGGTTTTTAAGCAATATATACAACAATTTTTTTCCCTAGTGCATGGCATTGAATAAGTTGAAATTTAGATTGTTGCCCACTGTTCATTTTTTTAACTCCTTTTGCATTTATGCATGTAGTTCTGGTCACTGGGTTGCCTTCGTCAGCTTCATGGCAAGACCTGAAGGTATTTTTCATTATATTCATGTAATTCACATTTTGGCACAGTTTCAAAACAGATCTGCAAAACCTCAATTTCATAGATATATTTACAATAGATATATGTTAGTACTAGCACATATTCCCGCAAATAAGTATGTTCAATGGGATGAGTTATATTGACGTTTGCTATTAGTCGTCAAAATCCATCTATATCAAAATACTATACTTGTTATTGGACATATGACATTATGAACATTCCTATTTTGTAGGACCACATGCGTAGAGCTGGTGACGTATGCTTCTCTGATGTCTACCGTGAAGGCGGAGGTAAGTATAAAAATCAAACAAAGCTATAGCTCGTTAGTACTGCTAGTAGGCCACATCAGTTCATTTGTACTGGTAAACAGTGCTTTTGAGGTTTCTTCAGGATATGGTCTGGTTGGTTTTGCTGGATTTTTCACAAGGAGAAAAGCCCATTTTTGTGTCAAACTGTTCCTAGTCAATGCCAAGTTTCAAGGAAACTGTACTTTTGGTGTTGAATTTCAAAATGGAAGTGGGGGGCGCCCCGCTTCCTTTAAAAATTTGTTGGCTGATGTGGAGCTTATTGAGCATACCTTTGTTTATTCTAATACAGTAGCAAGGGATTACCATACCAATTACTGGTCAGACCGGCAGGTGCTAGCTAGCTAGGAATTGTGCACGGGCACCGATATTGCGGTACCAGTTGCTGGCTGGGCCGGGCTAGTGCGTAGGGGCCGGTATGCTTCAGGCCTTCAGTTTACCATGGTATGGGAATTATGGTCTAACTTGCTTTTACCGAGCCTCACAATTGTTGCTTTGCTTTTGTAGGAACTGTTGGGGTTGTGGATTACACAAATTATGATGACATGAAATATGCGGTATGTATCTTTTTCTTTTTCTTTTTTTAAATCTTGTGTATTCCTTCGTTCATTTCATGAGAGAATGGCTGTTTTTCAACCATTGGTCTATTGTTGGCTCGCCACGCCTATCACGACCCTCCTCCTTTATCATGGCTTGGGACAGGCTGTGCAGAAACTACACAGGCGGAGTTTAGGCAGAATATAGTTAATATTAGTATTAGTATTATTACTATTATTATTGATACCATTATTACTATTAGTACTACTATTACTTATATTATTATTATTATTATTATTATTATTATTATTTTTATTACTATTTTATTACTACTTACCTTGACTTTATGATTGTGATTGGGTTTTATTTCTAGCCTACCCCAACTTGTTTGGGACTAAAGGCTTGGTTGTTGTTGTTGTTGTGTATTCCTTCATTCGGGCCTTCACTAAGCTCTCTATAAAGAGAAACAATTTAAATTGAATTCGACACGATAAGCTATTTATGCCTGTATTATATTCAATATATAACACATCATTATAGGACAAAGTTTATAGGCTACCAGTGGCCATTACCTGAATTTAGGAGATGATCGGGAAGATCTCTCCCGAGTGCTGCCAGTCTCTGTTTTGATACCAGAATTGGGATAATCTAGTGTTATGTAAGATTTATGTAGATTAATCTGAGATGTTTGCTATGGCAGATAAAAAAACTTGACGACTCGGAGTTTCGCAATGCATTTTCTCGTGCCTATATACGGGTAAGTCTATGCAGTTTTGAATCATCTTGTTTAACCATTGTTGGTAAGGAAACAGGGGAATTGTTTGTGGGTGGTTTCTCTTGCCTCTTTGAAATGGTGTCTATTATATGTGCTTGCAAATCCTGATCCAATGCTGTACATAATGGTAGTGCCTATCTTGCTTATTTTACAAACAAATAATATCATATATCGGGTACTTTTGGATCACTCTCAAAGAATAGCGGGAGAATAGTTCTATTGGGGTTAGTGCATGAAAATAGTGCTAATCCGAACAGTGTGAGGATAGTGCTAACCTTGTACTATTTTGGTTAAGTGCAAATGTTGTTTGGACTGTTCAGCTAATACTTGTATCTTCCATGGCTTGTTTAACAGATAATTGAGCATGATATCTTTTCTATTTCATGCCTATTTATTAATTTTGAAAATTAATTATGTATTGTTATTTTAGTATGTTATTTCGAGGATGATAAAACATAATTGCTTTTAGAAATAAACAATGACTTTGGAATTGACCTAAATTTACATACTTAAATGTCCCTTCTCTCTGTTGGATCTTTTCCATGATCCAAGATCTAATTTTTTTATAAAGCCAAAGTTGGTTACAGATAGTACATAACCAGAAAATAAGAAAGAAGAAATTTTACGTAGCGATTTACAAGAATCCTGTCACTACCCAACCAACAATAAAAAACAAAAAAAGAACTTCCACAATCTAAGAAATTTCCTAAAAAATTGACAAAATGATCTCTGACAGCTTTCTCTTGTTTGCATCTTAGCCCCTCTTTGTATAACAAACAAGTACTGAGAAAGAAAATAAAAATGAAGAAATTCAAAAAGAAAATAGTTTTTTGTTTTTATTCTTTTACGCTTGTAGAAGCATAGTGCATTCATATATTGAGGCAGTTCTTGCATTTTGAGGACCTTTTTTTTGGCGGATTTGCAATGAACAGGTGAGGGAGTATGATTCAAAGAGGAACAGCTTATCCAGAAGCAGAAGTAGAAGCCGAAGCCGTAGCAGAGGCCGCTCGTATACGAGAAGCCCTAGTCCTAGCCGCAGCCACAGCCGCAGCCGTAGCTACAGTCACAGGAGCCGTAGTCGGAGTCCCAGGTATGCATAACAGAATTTGGGCTGAAATTTGCAGTCATACCCTGCATTTTGTAGTTCATTCTCTATTCTACTCAGATGAAATAGTCTATTCTTTTTTTGTGGCAGTTGGGGGGTTGGAAAAGTGAAATATTGCTTTTTTAAATGTGCTGAAATGGTTTCAATTCCACACAATTTTTTATATTTTTTGCCAAACACAACAGGAATAATGCATAATAAATGTTTTTTTCCACCTTTTTTGGGAACAAGCCCTGAAGGTTTAGACCTTGACGAGTTGTAGGGCTTTAATTTTTACGTAAGTTTTCCATTCCATCTCCAAGTAACATGAGAAGAGAGAAAAAAAGTAAAGAAAAATGGAGATACAATAGGGATAATAAAGTGACCCAGTTATGATATTTTCCTTTATTACCCGATAAAGAAAAAGATGATATTTTCCTTTATCTCCAAGTAACATGAGAAGAGAGAAAAAAAGTATAGAAAAATGGAGATACAATAGGGATAATAAAGTGACCCAGTTATGATATTTTACTTGGTTACTTGTTCAACAGTGGAGATAACTGAATGAATTTGGGGTTCTGTATGCATATATTTGAGTAAATCATTGATGAAAATGCTATTAAAGAGTATGATAAATGTATGCCACTTTTTACCATAGAAACTCTGGAAAAAGTGGAATCATCTAGAATTCTTTCATATGATGTGAGGTTAAAGAAACGGGCGAGGCATCATTTATACTTGCAGTAGTTGCGATAATTGAAGAGAACATTTTTAATGTTTTAACTGTATTATGCAGTAGGTCACCTGTAAAGAAACCATCTCGCCGGTCCTTGTCAAGGTCTGTATCGAGGTACATAAATATTTCTCTCTCTCTTGAAACCTTGGCAGGGGCTGCCTTAGATATTTTTCTTTTCCTTTTCCTGTAAGTCTACTTGTATGATAGCTGAAGCATAAATATTTTTCTAATTTTGCAGATCGCCTTCAAGATCCATATCTCCTGTTGTTTCTGTAAGTATTTGTTTTGTTTATTTCTTATTTCGTTTGGAAAGTACAAGCTTTGAGTTGTACTTTTGGCTTTACTTTTAATAGATGCATTTCACCTTACAGATTCTCCCAAGTTCTCTTTTGCAATGTGTAAAATGTGAAATATCTTTGTATACTCCCTGCTTGACAGGTAGCATCTTTGTATACAATGTCCTTGTGTTCCTAACAAATTTTTTTTAAAATTTTTTAAATTCAGGCAGGAAAGAAGGCAGGTAGTGTGAGCCCCAATGAGCGTAGCCCCATACGTGACAGAAGCATTTCTCGCTCTCCATCCCCGGTAATCTTTTGTTATCCTGTTATATGGTTTAACTATTTCAGACTTCAATATTGTGAGTGACAGAAGTGCATAGGGAAGCGCTCCTTTTTTCAGGGTACTTCAGCATAGGGGTGTTCATTGGGTCCAGTAGTTGATTTGGTTTTCAACTGAACTGAAAAAGTTTGGATTAAATGGTTTGTTGTTTTTTGGTTTAAATGGACCTGTTCGGTTGAATTTTTGAATTACTTTGGTTATTTATATTTGGTTCGGTTTAGATTTTTCAAAACCAAAAAGACCGAACCGACCGAACTCTATATGGTTAGGTTTTTTTATATAATTTATACTTATTTATATGATTATTAAATGTATTTGGTTCGGTTTTTATATTTGGTTCGTTTTAGATTTTCGAATTACTTCATTTTTTATATTTGGTTCAGTTTGGACTTATATATAATTCATATTTATTTCTATGATTATGAAATGTATTTGTGTATGTATTGAGTTTTGGCCTTTTAAAATTTAATCTCTTATTTCGGTTCAATCAAACAAAGCGAAATTTACTTCGGTTATTTTTGGTTTGTTTGCTATTCGGTTGACAATTTTATTTCGGTTGATTCAGTTATATTTTTGAAAACCAAATAAAATTTTGGTTTGATTATTTTCATTTGGTTTTAACCGAACCGACCCAATGAACAACCCTACTTCAGCAGTGACGAATCAATGATGTATAAATATCATGTTTGAACTACTTGGTACAGTTTGAGGTTCTAACCTAAAAAAAATTGTCAGATGGTATTTGTACACAGTTGTCGGTACATTCAATACCACTGTAAACTTACATTATTGACTTGCATTTTTCATACTATTTTACCAGGTAAAATCAGAGTCAAGTTTGTGAAATTCTCGGATGGAATCTATGTGTGGAGTATTGTATGAGTTTGTACCCGTTAGATTGAGATTTATTGTCTGGTTTTTGGAGTTGGTAATAAAATAAAACCTGATCTGGTTTACTCCTTGAACTGTCAGTAGTAGTTTGAAGATGACTTACCAAGTTGCACTTGGGAACTAGTTGAATTCATGTAGTATTCGTATTATGATTATTAGTGGTAAGCTTAAGGTTGGTATTGTGATAAACTTCTCTGCTTTTTTTTGTAAGTTATGCTTTTCATTTCTTTGGCTGAAGCGAGATTGACCGTGCTTGTTATGCTAAGTAAAGAATTCATATCCATTCAGGTTACTAACCTGGTAGAATGAGATCCGAACCTTTTATTTCAATCTGGTACGAATTTCAAATACTAATATTAAAAAGTTAACCACCGCCTTCAACCTCACCACTCATCAGCCACAAAACATTTATGTGCACTCCACCACCTACCTAACTACATAGAATTCTTCATTTTATATAAATATTTATGTGCACTTCACCACCTAAATTACATTCATGCATGCATGCCCCAAATGAAACCCCACCATGATAGGTCTCAAGTATAAGAGCCGCCCAACTAATCCTTACTCATAAAACCATTTTTAAATTTTAGAGGGGTGAGGAGGCTATCTTGTCAGAGAAGATTTTGGGCTTACATTCAATCAATATCAATCATTAATCACTCTCTGATTTTATACTTTATGTTTCCATATAGTTTTACGTGTAGAAATATAAAATTAACTATAAATCTACCATTTCAAAACAAAACATACTCATTTACCACATATTATTTATTTATTTTCTCTGTTACTACGTGTTCTCACATGCGCGTGCTCCTTCTTTCTCCTTCCCGACGCACCTCTTCTTCTATTCTTCTTTTTTTCTTTCCCCGCGTGCATAACCGACGACGACCTTTTTCAATCTTAAATGTCGCGAGAGGGAGAGGAATGAAGAAAACCCTAGGCATCGCCATGGGGAAGAAGCGATGGTTCACCTAACGCGCAACTTCGCGCATGCAACCGAACCACGGCCACGAAGTCAACCAGCACGGCATGTCTAGGGTAAGGGTTTCCTTTCTATATCTCTCTCGGTTTGCTCAAAACTTTTGAAGTTAAGATTTAAGTTTTGCATCAAATGCTAAAACTTCTCAATCTAAGATTTTTATTTCTATTTATTATGAATTTTAACATGATTGTATTATGCTATGTCACATTAAAGGCTTAGGTGCTAAGACTCTTAACTGTTTTAATTCTTGGTACCTCACAGTCGTGGATTTGGTATTGATCATGTCAGTAAATCATGGTTTTGGGGGTCAAAAGCTTATTGAGAGCCAAGTCAAGAAAATTGCTGGGTAACGCTGCACAAATCATTTTAACAACAAGGAACCGAAAGTTGCACAATTGGCCCCAGAGAAACAAATCATGGAAATTATCCCACTTGAGAAACTCCATTCATGGGAGCTCTTTTGTAAAACCGCATTTAAGAAAACAATACCAACACTTGCCCAGAAGACTAACTATGTGGGCAAGAAAAATTGTAGAAAGGTGTGGGGGCCTTTCCCTTGCTATTTTAGCCATAGGAGGCGTTATGGCATGCAATTAAGGAACAAATGGAGAGGGAATGGAAGAGAATGTGGGAAGACCTTGAGCATGAACTTGCACATAATCCGAATATCGAATACGTAAATAGGATTTTACAACTAAGCTTTGCAGATCTTTCTTGTAATCTAAAAAATTGCTTGCTTTACTTTAGAATTTATCCAGAAGATTATGAGATCTCTGTAATTCCTCTGATCAACCTGTGGATTGTAGAGGGATTTGTTGAGACAATTGGAGGAAGAACCCAAGAAGAAGTAGCAGAGCACTACCTGAATGAACTTGTTAGTCGGTGCTTGTTGCAAGTAGTTGAGAGAGATGTGGTTGAAAGAGTAGAATATTGTAGAATGCACGATATTATTCATAGCATGGTTGTTTCAAAATCAAAGGAGGAAGAATTTTGTGTGGTTCATGGAAGTTCAACATGCTCACCTAGAGGCAGAGTACGCCGAGTGTCTATTCAAAATTGTAATCTTGAATATGCAAGAAACAATGAATACTCTCTTCGTTCAATATTTACCTTCAACAGTAAAATCAGTCTTGACTCACTATGCAGAATGCTTAGATCTTCCAAATTGTTACGAGTTTTGGATTTACATGGCACCTCTATCACTAGTGGAAAAACAGGAATCGGGATCGGCCTATCTGAATCGGCTATAATAAATAACCGATCCTAATAAGTATCTGGATCCGTTTTCTTAACAAAACCGATCTTAAAAACTTATCAGATCGGGTTGTAACGTTAACCGATCCTAATGTCATACCTATTAGGATCGGTTGTAAATAAAAACCGATCCTGATACTATCAGAATCGGTTTTAATACTCAACCGATCCTAATAAGTCATAAATTAGGATCGGTTATTTATATAAAACCGATCCTGAAACTATCAGGATCGGTTCTATCTTACAACCGATTCTAATAGTTCAGAAATTAGGATCAGTTGCTTGCTAGAACCGATCCTGATACTATTGGGATCGGTTATTACTAATAACCGATCCTAATACATGATTTACACTAGTAGATGTATATTATTTCAGAAACTAGAAATAATTTTTTTTTTTTCATTCCATAGAAAAAACATACGAGTTATACACATTAAATGCAAAATTGGCCGATATCACATATTTCACTTGCTCTCTCTCTCCACACTCTGAATGGTTGCAATGGAGAAAAAATTCGATGTGGGTGCATGCCGTTACTGCTGCAATTGAAGTAGTACGTCCAGAGAATAACAGTGGAAAAAAAATTACTTGATTAATGGAGAGTACATGAGTTTGAAGCAAACTGAGCTCTCCAGGAAGTCGGTATGGATTGTGGCTATCTCATTTACTTCTCCAGTCTCGTTTTGAGGAGATGTAGGACTTAAAGTCTTTCGTCCCATGGTTTTACTCTAAGACGGATGAT
Source organism: Carex kokanica (assembly GCA_025461125.1). Classification (NCBI taxonomy): domain Eukaryota; kingdom Viridiplantae; phylum Streptophyta; class Magnoliopsida; order Poales; family Cyperaceae; genus Carex; species Carex kokanica. The sequence goes on along the minus strand of JAJGRX010000093.1, from coordinate 396,804 downwards.
TCAAAGTCCTTCCTTGATTTTACTCTGAGAAGACGAAGGATTCAAAGTACTTACTTTCTCCGCTTGGCCATTTCTCCTTCGCCTTCCATGTCGTCCGAGAATAATTTCTCAATTTCAATCGTTCAGAGTGTGGAAAGAGAGAGAGAGAGAGCAAGTTTCATATGTTTATTCTATGGAAATAAAAAAAAATTATATCTTTCTAGTTTCTTAAAAATATATCTAGTACTTAATTCTCAAATGTAAAAAAAATTGCATAATTTATATTAGGATCAGTTGTTTCTGAAAACCGATCCAGATAGTATTAGGATCGGTTTCTTAGCTTAGAACCGATCCAGATAATTGTCTGGATCGGTTCTGTTTAAACCGATTCAGATAGTCTATATGGATTTTAGTTTAATTCATTTTAAAAAAATCCTAAAAAACTATCTAGATCGGTTTATCTACTAGCAACCGATCCAGATAACTATCAGAATCGGTTGTGAGCTATAAACCGATCCTGATAGTTATCTGGATCGGTTTCTAGTTGCAGAACCGATTCAGATAGGTTAGCAAAAATTTTGATTAAATTATCCTGTATGTGTATGCTGGTTTATAATTTATTTTAATAAATTATCTTAAAAATTATTTTAGTATAGTAGGTTATAGTATATTTGTATAAATTATCTTGTAAGTAATTTTAGTATATTATCTTCTAAGTTATTTTCGTATATTATCTTAATATCTTGAGAATTACTTAGAACATGAAATAAACAAAAAATGAACCTTAAAATTTTAAACCAAAAACTAATGAAAATAATAATCTGGATCAGTTGTAGACGAAAACCGATCCTGATGGTGTCAGTATCGGTTCTCATCATAAACCGATCCAGATTTGATCCAGATTTATATGCATTAAGATCGGTTTTTTTATTATGAACCGATCCAGAAACTATCAGGATCGGTTTTTAACATAGAACCGATCCTAATAGTGCATAATAAGTTTAAAGTCCGATTCTTGACAGAACCTTTCTTTCTTCCTCAGTCCTCGCCTCCATTAATTATCATAGCAGCCAGCTGCGCGCTATCTCGCCCTGCATTAATTCAGCTATCTAGCTCAGCTCCCTTTTCTGATCAGGTACATTAGTTAATTGGTCATCTCTTTTATCAAGTTTGCTTTTAATGGAGCTTATTGGATCCGATTTGGCTCAAAACCCTAAATCCCTAATGCTTTTAATGGAGCTTATTGCTTTTAGTGACTATGATCCCGGCTCAAAATCTAAATATAGGCCTTGATTCAGCTCTCTTATTGATTACACACGCTTTTAAATTTGAATACCTCTCCTAATATCAAGTTTTTCTTTATATGTGGAGATTTACATATATATATATGCTATATATATATATATATATATATATATATGTTAAATATATGATGAATATGCAGATATTATATGCATATATGCTATATATGAGCTATATATATTATATATGAGCTAATTTATGCTATAAATGAGCTATTATTGAGTTTCTTTTTTATTTCAAGTTTTAGAATAGCATGATATATATATACATCTCTTAATTAGGTTCCGATCGATGGTTTAATTTGTAGATTGGCTATTATTGAGAGATTTGGTGCATCGATCTTCATCTCACTCGATCCGACATCCAAAAAAAAGTTGTAAGTACAACCTAAAACTCATGTTTAATTAGTTTTGTGCATGAATGTGTTTTTTTTATAAGAGTATAGATAGCTAGAGTACGTAAATGTGTATTTGTATTATGTATGTGCCTAGAGTATTGTTTTATGAGCCACAACCGCATGGTTAATGCCTTTAGGTCATGATACCCGTTCAAAATTAATCCATTAGGGATTAATTTTGAATAGTCCCCGATTTGGGACTGCTCTTTGAATACTTTGTCTCAATTAGGAGGTGACCACGTGTTAGTCGTGTTTTAGTATCTAAGAAAATTTCGGCAGCATTTCCTTATTAGTTCCCTGACTATTCGGGGAACTAATAAGGAAATGCTGCCGAAATTTTCTTAGATACTAGAACACGACTAACACGTGGTCACTACTGAGACAAAGTATTCAAAGAGTGGGATAGGATGGTAACCGGCCCAATGTAAGCCATATTGTGAACAGAATTTAGTACACCACCCTGGTTCTTAATTAATTGTGTTTTATTATAATTGCAGATGGACCGCAGTTGGATGTACGAAGCATCACGTCTGTCGGATGAATATACGACAGGTGTCGAGGAATTTATCAGAGTTGCTATGGAAGATATGGCGAATAAGGGGAGTGCACTGATGTCGTGTCCCTGTCGTGATTGCAACAATGGTCACAAATTTTCCAACCCGAACCAAGTGAGGAACCATTTAATCCGTCGTGGATTCAAGCAAGGGTATCAGTGTTGGATATGGCACGGTGAGAGTTTGCCAACCGACATAGGTACTGGTTCTGAGCATCAGGAATACCATATCGGTGGAGATGACGGGAATGATCTACGGGGATTGGAAACCCACGTAGGCACTCGTACTGAGCATCAGGAATACCATACCGAAGAAAATGATGATACTGTGGTAGATAAATGTGATAATTTTGATCAAATGTTACGTGATTTAGAAGAGGATTTTGATAATGATAAGCAGTACTGTTTATTTGAGAATTTGTACGAAGATTCTAATAAGGAATTGTATCCTGGTTGTTCTAAATTTTCAAAACTGAAAGGTGTATTAAAATTGTATAACCTTAAAGCATCTAACGGTTGGAGTGATAGAAGTTTTACTGAGTTATTACAGACTTTGAAAGAAATGCTTCCGGATGGAAACGAGATACCACCTAATGTTTATGAAGCGAAGAAAATATTGTGTCCAGTGGACTTGGAAGTTCAAAGAATACACGCGTGTCCAAATGATTGTATATTATATCGAAATGAGTATAAAGATTTTCACGAGTGTCCAAAATGTGGTGCCTCACGTTACAAACCAAAGCAGTTAACCGGCGATAAAAGTGATGATTGTAAACCGAATAAGGGACCTCCGGCAAAAGCATTGTGGTACCTCCCCGTGAAACTGAGATTCAAACGCTTGTTCTCAAATGCTAAAGATGCGAAACTAGTGCGTTGGCATGCCGATAACTGAAAAAAAGACAGAAAATTACGGCACCCCGCTGATTCTCCTCAGTGGAGGAATATTGATAGAGAGTTTCCCGAATTCGGACGTGACCCGAGAAATCTAAAGCTTGGGCTGAGTGCAGATGGAATAAATCCGCACAGTAGCATGAGCAGTAAGCATAGCAGTTGGCCGGTTCTGTTGTGCATTTATAATCTTCCGCCTTGGTTATGTATGAAACGCAAATACATCATGTTAACCTTGCTCATATCAGGACCCAAACAGCCCGGGAACGACATAGATGTGTATCTAGCGCCATTGATCGAGGATTTAAAAAAATTATGGCAACCCGGAGTGCAGATATTTGATGCATATAGCAAGGAGAAATTCACTTTACGGGCCATGATTTTCTGCACCATTAATGATTTTTCGGCTTATGGAAATTTGTCGGGTTACAGTGTCAAAGGAGAGAAAGCGTGCCCCGTTTGCCTGGACGATACAGTCGATCTGTGGCTACCTAATTCCTCTAAAAATGTGTACATGGGTCATCGTAGATTTCTTCCTGCCAACCACGCACACCGAAAGAGAAAGATAGAATTCAATGGAAAGACCGAGAATAACAGGGTAAAGTATCCGTTGACCGGTAAAGCTGTTTATTCCCAAGTGAAGGATATCAAAGTTCAATTTGGAAAATTTAAAAAAAAGGTGGTGAGAAAGAAAGGGGCACCGAAAATTATTTGGAAGAAGAGGTCAATATTCTGGGATCTACCGTACTGGGAGCACTTAGATGTTCGACACTGTCTCGATGTGATGCATGTGGTTAAAAATGTGTGTGACAGCATGGTTGGAACATTATTGAATATTCCGGGTAAGACTAAGGACGGTATCAATGCTCGGAAAGACATGCAATTCTTGAACATACGGCCGGATCTACAACCAGCAGAGAAGGAAAGGACAAAAGGGAAATTTTGTACATATCTAAAACCCGCAATGCATACGCTGTCGAAAGAAGAGAAAAAAAGCTTATGTGGATGCCTTCATGGTGTCAAGGTTCCATCCGGATATTCGTCAAATATTAAAAACCTAGTTTCACTGGAAGATTTAAAATTGACAGGAATGAAGTCTCACGACTGTCATGTTTTAATGACACAGCTTCTTCCCATTGCAATTCGGGGCATATTGCCACCTCCTGTTAGGTAGACCATCACGAAGCTTTGTTTTTTCTTTAACGCTATTTGTTGCAAAGTAACTGATCCTGACACGTTAGATGCTCTGCAGAAGGAGGTTGTCGTCACTCTTTGTCATCTTGAAATGTATTTTCCACCTTCTTTTTTTGATATTATGGTTCATTTGACCGTTCACCTGGTTAGAGAAATTAAGATGTGTGGACCTGTTTTCTTGCGGTACATGTATCCGTTCGAGAGATACATGGGATTGTTAAAGGGATATGTCAGGAACCGATATCGTCCTGAGGGCAGCATTGTAAGATGTTATGCTGCCGAAGAGGTTATTGAGTTTTGTACTAATTATTTGGATGATGTCAAAGCTATCGGCATCCCTAAATCTCGGCACGAGGGTAGACTTCACGGGGTAGGCACAATCGGTGCGAAATTATTCATGCCCGATAATAAAACCATGTCACTAGCACATTTCCATATTTTGCAACACCTCACTGACGTTCATCCTTTCTGGGACGAGCATATGACTCTCTTGCGGTGACAGAATCCTAAGAAATCTGACAAGTGGTTGATCAGCGAACACAATAGCAAGTTTCTAGAATGGTTTACACGTAGAGTCATGCAAGCTCCGAAAACAGAAAACATTAAAGATATTATCAAATTATTGGCTCTTGGTCCAGTCCATGTCGTGAGGACCTTCCAAGGATATGACATCAACGGGTACACATTTTACACAAGAAATCAAGATTCAAAGAGTACCGTTCAAAACAGTGGAGTGACGTTAGTAGCCGTTTCGAGTGATTTTTCAGATCCTAAAGGTGCCGGACCATCGCATGCATCGATGTCATATTACGGGTTTGTTGAAGAAATTTGGGAGCTAGATTATAGAAAATTTAACATCCCGTTATTTATGTGTAAATGGGTCGATAACCGTAGGGGGGTTAAAGTCGACGACGATGGTTTTATTTTAGTGGATTTCAGTAAGGCTGGATACAAGGATGATCCATTTATACTTGCAAGACAAGCCACGCAAGTGTTCTACGTAACTGATCCGGTCGATCGTTCAAGACATGTTGTCCTCTCAGGAAAAAGACGTATCATCGGGATTGATAATGTAGAAGACGAAGAAGCGTACGATCATTTTGATGAGATACCACCGTTTTCCACTGGCATGGCATCTTTACCAACCGGTGAAGATAATGAAACAAGTCACGTGCGCAACGATCATAATGAAGGAGAATGGGTTGAAGAAGTTCCCATTGATCGACAACGATCAAAATGAAACAATTCATACCTGATTTTTATTGGTATGTTATACAAATAAAATTTTAATTGGTTTCAAAATATAAAAATAAATTTAATATTCATTAATACTGATGACTCAAGGATTTTATTTTTTTCCTTCAGGGATGCATTGAAACACTCAACAACGGGAAGCATGCAAGATATAATTCTTCAATATTTGTGACTTTTGTAATTCATGTTAATATATAGCTTTTTTTTTCATGTTATATGTAATTTATTATGAGTTTTTGTTTAGTAGCTTATTTTTTTCATGTTATATGTAAGTTTTAAGCTTTTTTTAAAAAATTTTAAGGTTCATTTTTAGTTTATTTCATGTTATAAGTAATTTATTAGCTTATTTTTTAGATTTTTAAGGTTCATTTCATGTTCTAAGTAATTCTCAAGTTATTAAGCTAATATACAAAAATAATTTAGATGATAATATACTAATGTAACTTACAAGATAATTTATAAAAATATACTATAAGCTACTATACTAAAATGATTTTTAAGATAATTTATTAAAATAATTATAAACCAGCATACACATACAGGAAAATTTATGCAAAATTTTTGGCAATTTATCTGGATCGGTTTGTAAGATAAAAACCGATCCAGATAACTATCAGGATCGGTTTCTTAGCTTAGAGCCGATTCTGATAGTTATCTGGATCGGTTCATAGCTTACAAACCGATCCAGATAATGTATCTGTATTTTGTTTAATTTATTTAAAAAAAATTATAAAAAACTTTCTGAATCGGTTCCTTATCTTAAACCGATTCTGAAAATTATCTGGATCGGTTTCTAGGTAGGAACCGATTCAGATTGTGTATATGTATTTTAGTTTAACTCATTTTAAAAAAAATTTAAAAACTATCTGAATCGGTTCCTTAACAAGAAACCGATTCAGATAACTATCAGAATCGGTTATATTCTAATGAACCGATCCTGATAGTTATCAGGACCGGTTTTAGTTAAGGAACTGATCCAGATAAATTAGCAAAAATTCTGAATAAATTTATCCTGTAGGTGTATGATTTTTTATAATTTATTTTAATAAATTATCTTAAAAAATATTTTAGTGTAGTAGCTTATAGTATATTTGTATAAATTATCTTGTAAGTTATTTTAGTATATTAGCTTCTAAATTATTTTTGTATATAAGGTGGCAATAACTTGAGAATTACTTACAACATGAAATAAACCGAAAATGAACTTTAAAATTTTAAAAAATAAGCTAATAAATTAAGATAATATAGAAAAATTATTTTTGGTTTAAAATGATGTTTTAAAATTCATTTTTGGTGTATTTCATGTTGTAGGTAATTCTCAAGTTGTTAAGATAAGAGATGGGCTATATATTGTGCTTTGCAAAGTAAAGCCATCGTTTTACATCGGCTTACTTTTTGGATTTTCAAAGTCCAAAACGTCGATCCGACCGTTCAAGTTGATCTACATATTGAAATGTGCTTGCAGACCAAATTTTACAATTTTTGGATTTTTTTTACTATTTATTAAGCCACTTTGAATGTTGCTGATCACATGGTCCAGATTCTGCGCGAGAATCTGGATCGGTTTCTTAGCCTTGAACTGATTCTGATAGTTATCTGGATCGGTACTTTGCTTAGAAACCGATTCAGCTTATGTATTTGTATTTTAGTTTAATTCATTTAAAAAAAATATAAAAAACTATCTGAATCGGTTCCTTAGCTAGAAACCGATTCAGATAACTATCAGAATCGGTTCTAGGCTAAGGAACCGATCCTGATAGTTATCTGAATCGGTTTCTTGTTAAGGAACCGATTCAGATAGGTTTTTTATAATTTCGCGCCCGAGAACTTAGCTAAATTTTGAAACCCTTCTTTCTCTCTTTCTCTGTTTCTCTCCTCCCTCTCTCCTCTTCCGAAAACCCTCTCCTCTTCCAAAAATTAGAGAAGGAGATCGAGATTCGGTGAGCCATCTCCCTCTCCTCCGTCGAGCCACCCTAGCCGCCGCCCTCTCCTCCGTCTAGCCACCCTAGCCGTCGAGCCACCCTAGCCGTTGAGCAACCGTGCCGCCGCCCTCTCGTATAGCCGCTGCCCTCTCCTCCGTCGCCGCCCTCTCTCTGATCAGACCTAGCCGCCGCCCTCTCTGATCTAACGAGGTAACTCTATTGCTCTTCTTTTTTAGATTGTTGCGATTTGCTTGTGTCTTTGCCGGGTTGTTGATTTCCCCGAAAGGCACTAGTTGATTCACTTGCTTGGAAGTTCGTACTAGTATGCTGAATTTGTTGCAAAGTATAGGCATTCAATCCTGTTATAAAAGCTGGACTGAAAATTTTGTTTTTTGGTATAATTTTGCTGAAATCTGGGTTAAAGTTTAAAAATTCAGTTTTTGGTGAAAAACTTGTTATGGTTGTCTTCTTCATTAATCATTAGTTGATTCACTTGCTTGGTAATTTCCATGAGATATCCAACTTCTAGACATACTGTCATAGATTATTTTGTCCAATTGTATTATAGTATGTCTAGTTGGAAAATGACACAAAAGTCTTGTAATAAACAAGTGGATGTCAATTACATTATATTTGTCGTCATAGATTACTTTGCATATGTAATACTAGCATATGCAAAAGTTCAAGCTAATAATAATATGACCCATGTGTGTTTATATGTTAGATCATTAAAAAAATATATACATATGACTATGTTTTGCAAAGAGACCTAACAAGTATTAGAAGTTGTAATACTTGTTACTTATTATTTATTTCAAAAAAAGTTCAGATATGGAAGGTGATGGTGAGCCAGCCCCGGTTAAGAAACGAGGAAGAGGGCGTAACCAAATTAAGGAAAAGTTTAATGAGAAAGGCAAAAAGCTTGAAATTGACAAATTTTTCCGGCCGATTATTAGTCGAGACACAACTTGTTTTTCGACGGAATTTGCAATATTGGTACGAAAGAATGTTCCTATAAGGTACCAAAGATGGAAAGATGTTCCAGAAGAGTTCAAGCTCAAAATATGGGAAACACTTAAGGTAAATAACATGGTACTAATTAATTTCAAAAGCTTTCGTTTGATATTAACTAACTCTAAATTTTGTTTCCTATTTGTTTGGCAGCTGGACTGGGGTATAAGGGACGAGGAAGAGGTGAGGAAGTATTACTATCAGAGAATGGCAGAGCGTCACCGGAAGTGGCGAACCGATCTGACTAAAGTGTGGCGCGAGGGTGGGATGCCAGATTTTGCCAAGGAACATATTGAAGAAAAAGACTGGGATGTATTTGTCGCGTACCGAGAGACGGAGGAATTTGGTGTATGTTTATTTATACCGACCACCTACCTTATCTCTAATTTAAGAATTCAATTTTTTTAATAATTAAAGCCAATTGTTTCTTTTTCAAATTGCAGATTGCCAGCCAGATTGGGAAGACGAATCAAGCCCAAAACAAGTACCCGCATTTCTTAGGATCCAGAGGTTATAACGGGGAGGGTTTCCAGAATAGGCTTCGAGATGCTATGCAGGCGATTGCAAACGAGAAAGCATCTAGTGATCCGTCTTCCCAGGGTTCTTGTAGCACTGCATTGACACAAGACGATGTTATTGAGATGTCGGTTGAGCATAGGCACGTCTGCTGGAAACTAGGAAGACAGAAACTCAACGACGAGACCAAGGAACGCTATTATCCAGATACTTACGCACCGGTCATCAATAGAATTGTGAGGATTTAGATATTGCCATTAATTTAATTTCAACTTTAATTTATTATGTTATAATAACATGCATGTTGTCATTTCAGGAAGAACAAGAAGCGGCTTTCAAACAAGGCTTGTTGGCCGTCGCACGATATGACGATGTTCTGGGAAAATCTCTGCCAAATCCAGAACATCCTGGGAGGGTGAGAGGAGTGGGAGGCCTGGTTCCAATGACGAAAACATACGGGAGGTGCTCAACAAGGAAGACACGCACTCCCTCGAGGTCTGAAGAAGATTTTGACGCGAGAGTGGATCAAAGAGTGGAGGAGAGAGTAAGAGGACTAGAGGACAGATTACGACAAGAAATGAGACAAGAGATGAAATCTGAAATGGCAATTTTGCTTCGGCAGGCAATGGGCCAACCAGAACCGGTGTTTAGCCCAACAATCGTTCAGAGCAGCTGCCAGTCAGTCAAACCTTTGGAAGATCTTTCCGGGTTTACTGAGGTAATGCAAATTCAAATTTATTTTACATTACATGTCTTAGTTTCATACATATTATTTTATTCGAGTACAAACGTTTATTTGTACAGGAGAGGGAACTGAGCTGTAGACTCCAGGCGGATGTAGGTGGAAATATTCTTTCTGTGGCCAGAGGGACAATTCACCTTCCAGTCGTAGAAGGTGCAACAATTCACGGTGTGCCTATGCCGCCCGACTATGCAAGAGTAACGGTGGATGCTATTGAGGATGCGGATTTCTTAGAACTCCCCTTACCTCTACCAAATGGCGAGCACGCAGATCTTGCATCGGTCCTCGGTAGTTTCACTGCATGGCCGATGTCCATGATATTGACAGGTCCAGTTGAGGTATATTGTTATTACAACTTCTTATACTTCTTAATTTGTATCTATATGATAGAGTTGTAGTTGATCCTTGATTTTATTTCAATTTATTGTGGAATTTGCAGGAACCAGGCAAAGAGTTACAAGCTCCTGGAGGTGGGAAAGCAACGAGTCACAGCAAGGCGTTTGATCGTATCAATTTTGACAAGCTGGGACGAACATTCAAGCAGCTGCGTGATCGGTTTTCGGAGCTAGATGGCAGTCCATTCGAAATCGATCCGCCATTTGATCTTTTCTGTTCGACAGACTCCATACACGTTTATGCAGATGATTATGCGACCTTGCTTACACCAAAGGAGTGGCTCACTGTACCAGTTATTCAGATCTGGATGCTGTGAGTTAATATTCGTAATAATTGCAGAATATATTACTTTCAATTCAATTTTAATCACCTGTATACCTTTTTTTTGCAGGCATTTGCACAAATTCATAAAGGAGGAATTTCCCGATGAGCAGATTGGTTTCATGGACCCCGGTCGAACAAATGCCATGATGTTGAATGAAGATCGAGGTCGTGTACTTCAATACATAGGGACAGCGCTCAAGGAGAATCGGGACAAGCGATTGATATTCATACCTTACCATCAAGTGTTAGTGTTATATATATATTCTAATTTTATTATATTTCTTTCAATTCATACAAATTGTAGAATATGACATGCTACAAACCTAACATGCAGAGATCATTGGGTATTGACCGTGCTTATGCCAAGAGAAAGTGCTTTGTACGTGTACGATTCTAATAAGAAGTTTAAATTAATGCTAATGATCACTGCTGCGATCGAGGAGTAAGTGCCTTCCTAATTTTTTTATTATTTTGTCATTTTAAATTTCACTCGTAAGTACTGATTGTTCAATGTGTTCATATTTCAACAGTGTCTTCAACAGGGAAATGAGTACTCCTTTAACGGTTCATGAAAATTGCAAGGTAATACTTTCTATTGAGATATGATTATAGGGACTTAGATGCAAAAAGTTGTGAATATCTAGACATATAAGCCATTTGTAGGCTTATTAAGTTATTAACCTACATTTCAATTTTCTCAAACTTGTTATATAGTGCCCGCAACAACCGGCCGGTTGGGAATGTGCATATTATGTCATGTTGCTTATGCAAGACATAATAAAAGAACACCTCGATGATTTTCCGAACATAACGGTATGTATGCATTTAAATATTTTCCAAAAGTAATTATGCATTGTTGCTTCACTTATAATGAAATAGACAATTAATTGTGCATGCTCTTCTATCTTTTAAAAAATGCAGGATATTCCTCCTAGACATACTGTACAACGCGTGAGCGAATTTCGGAAAATGTGGGTTCAAATGTTCCTAGATGAGATAAAGCCGAGAAGAATTTAGGATGGATGTGTAAGCTTAATTTGCATGAACATGAATTTTTTGTAACAATTTTTATTTTTTGTGTGATATTTAATTTAGTATGTTGTATTTGATAATTTAGGATGTGATTTAATTTAGTATGTTGTATTTGATAATTTAATTAGGATGTGATTTAATTTAGTATGTTGTATGCAAAAAAACAATATTTTGGCATTTGCGGCCAGCATATATGGAAGCTGGCCAATTAATTAAAAAAGTTTTTTTTTCATTTAATAAAACAACAGGATCGGTTCCTAGTTAAAAACCGATCTAGATACCTATTTTTATTTATAAAAAAAATTACAAATAACCATCAGAATCGGTTCTAAAGAGAAGAACCGAGCCTGCTATATATCTGGATCGGTTGGTAGCTTCAAAACCGATCCTGATTTATGGATATTAAAAAAATAACAAAAAGTTTTAGAATCGGTTCTGATAAATAACGGATCCTGATAATTATCAGGATCGGTTTATAGATAGTTAACCGATTCTGATTATTTGATATTAAAAAATGATTAAAAAACTATCTGAATCGGTTCTAACTAACAACCGATTCAGATATTTATCAGAATCGGTTCTTAGATTCTGAACCGATTCTGATTGTTTGATATAAAAAATTCAGTAAAAAAGTATTAGAATCGGTTCCAACTGACAACCGATTCAGATAGTTATCAGAATCGGTTCTTAGATTGAGAACCGATTCTGATTGTTTGATATAAAAAATGAGTAAAAAAACTATTAGAATCGGTTCTAATTATCAACCGATTCAGATAGTTATCAGAATCGGTTCTTAGATTGAGAACCGATCCAGAATAATGTTTATTAGAATCGGATAAATTTAAGAACCGATTCTAATAGTTTCTGGTTTAGATCGGTTATTTAGACAACCGATTCTAATAGTCACTAATCTGGATCGGTTATTTAACCGATTCAGATTATTATCGTATCAGAATCGCCTGGGTCAGGATCGGTAGTAATCCGATACTGATATGCGTATTTAACCGATCCTGATACCTTATTTTCCACTAGTGTATGGAAAGATTACCAGAAGCTGTATTTAACTTATTCAACTTGCATTATTTGAAGTTGAGTAATACTGGAGTAATAGAGCTTCCAAAATCAATAGGAAGACTGCAAAACTTACAGTACTTGCATGCTACGGGTACTAAAATTATAGAACTTCCAAATGAGTTAACAAAGTTACGAAGACTGAGAGTACTTATGGTGGATCCTGATGGAGTAATGCCACCCAAGTAGATATGGCAGCTAAATAATTTACGAGTTTTAGGAGCTATTAAAGCAATCAATGAATTGGTAAGAAATTTGGAAACTTTAACAATGTTAAGAAGGTTAAATATCTCGGAAATAAGAAGCGAACACTCTGAGGACTTATTTACAGCTATAAGTAGATTCAGTCATCTTGAGAACTGAGAAGCTCGTAGTTCAGGCAAAAGATGGGGAAGTACTGCAATTGCAAGCTCTCAATACATCAGCATCAGAAATAGAGTTTTCCGGGCAGCTGGAAAGAAGTTCAGTACCTCAGTTTTTCAGGTCACTACAACATCATAATAGCATTAGAAAATTGAGGTTACTCAATAGTGGGTTGGACGAAAATTATTTCTCCTGTCTTCAAGAGATACGTAGCTTGGGAATCCTTCGTCTCACTGGCTACGAAGGGAATGAATTGCCAAATCTGGAAAAACTATACATTTCTGACTGTCTGACTGTCCTGGATTAAAGGAGCTTCCTCGAGGAATTGAGTACCTATCTAAACTTGAGTAATCCAGATCGAACTTTGGTGAGCAGGGTTCAAAGGGCACACGGACTAAGTGAGGACCACATGAGAATTCTCAGGTTAATCGAGTTTACATATGCTGCACATTTACAAGGTATTCTTTACGACCTTCAAGCAATTTTCTTAATTCCATGCATCTGTTTATTTCTCTGTTTTTATATATATATATATATATATATATATATATATATATATAGAGAGAGAGAGAGAGAGAGAGAGATTGACTAATATGCTTTCGGTAGCACTTCGGCCGAAATGCTTCCAATTCAAAATTAAATTTTCAAAGTCCAAGCAGTCGATCCAAACCGTTAGATATTCAATCTATATTAAAATCTGTTTAGAGACCAAATTTTACATTTTTTGGAATTTTTTTACTATTTATTAAGCCACTTTGAAAATTGCTGATCCGGGTGAACAGTAAAAACAGTGCAACCAAATTTTGAATCATGTGATCAGTAATTTTCAAAGTGGCTTAATAAATAGTAAAAAAATTCCAAAAAAATGTAAAATTTGGTCTCCAAGCAGATTTTAATATAGAGATTACATCTAACGGTTTGGATCGACTGTTTGGACTTTGAAAACTCGATTTTGAATTGGAATCATTTCGACCGAAGTGCTACCGAAAGCATATTAGTCAATCTCTCTCTCTCTCTCTCTCTATATATATATATATAGAGAGAGCTGGGCTTAGCTAAGCCATGGAGTAAAACGACTTGGTGCTCCACGCCTCATTATTTCCATTTTGAAAATCCAAACTACCGATCCGAACCGCTCAAGTTGTTCTCCATATTGAAATGTGCTTGGAGACCAAATTTTACATTTTTTGGAATGTTTTTACTATTTATTAAGCCACTTTGAAAATCACTGATCCATTGGTCCAGAATTTTTTACTGTTTTGCTACTGTTCATCCGGATCAACGATTTTCAAAGTGGCTTAATAAATAGTAAAAAAATTCCAAAAAATGTAAAATTTGGTCTCCAAGCACATTTCAATATGGAGAACAATTTGAGCGGTTCGGATCGGTAGTTTGGATTTTCAAAATGAAAATATGACGTGGAGTACAAAGCGTTTTACTCCATGGCTTAGCTAAGTCCATCTCTCTCTCTCTCTCTCTCTCTCTCTGTATATATGGTTCCTTCCCTTGGTTAAATATATACACCAGTTATTGTTATTACATATATGTTTAGAAACTTGAACATTTAGAAATTATTAATGATGAAGACTGTTTGCAACTAAGATCAATAAAGATGAAAGTCAAAAGGACAAGTATATATCTTTTTTTTGAAATATTTGACAGGGGCTGTCAAATTACTACGTACAGCAAACTAGAAAAAAATTAAAAAGACATCCTCTGAAACCCTCTAACAAGCCTTAGCCTTTCTAAGCCAATCTACACCACAATCCAGCCTCTTGAAACACCCAATCTGCTAACGTCTCAGGCCTTGTTAACCGATTCTCAAAGATTCGTGTGTTGCGCTGTTTCCATACAGCCCAGCAAACCGCAACAAATAGCACTTCCTGCTCCTTAGCTTGCAGCCTACCCCTTCCTTGATACCTGGTTCTGGAAAGGTTCCAAGTTTCTAGAACTGAGTCTCCCCGTGTCATTAACCCAGCTCCTGTCCGTCTGCCAACCTGTTGCCATACCCTGAGTGCATAAGGGCACTCAAAGAACAAGTGTAGTGCCGACTCTACTAAACAAGTCTGACATAGGGCACAACATAGGTCGCAGATCATGTTCCTCCGCTGCATTACATCATGTGTCAGTAGCCGTCCCATTAACAACAAGTAAAAGAAGATCTTGACTGTTTCCGGACATTTGAGGCGTCATATGGCTTTGCTTCGCCATTCTATCTTCCCTACCCCTGTCAGTATTGTGTATACCGACTTTGCAGAGTATTCCCCCATAACTTCAAAATTCCAAAAGATGCAATCCTCATTCGAATTGAAAATTGGGATTGGTATGTGTTGGGAAAGCGGCATTAAAGCTTCAATGATGCCTATGGCATCCCTGAGTGAAATTTTCTGAAGTGGTGGTCGCGTCCCTCTTTCGTCTGAAGTTAATATTGATCGATCAGCCGATGTATCATACCAAAAGGAGATGCCAGTGCCCTATTCGACCAGCCATCTTGTACAACGATGAAAGAGGGGTTTAATTTTGCATAACTGACGCCAGAAGAAGGAGCCCCGTACAGACCAGATAATTGGGCCATCAGAATTTGACCCAATAAATCTCAGTTTAAATATAATCGATGACCACAGGGAGTCCCTGTCCCTGTATGCTCGCCACCACCATCGGAGCAACAGGGATGTGTTCCTTAGTCTTAAGTTTGCTATCCCCATTCCACCCCACTTTTTTGGTAGGGTGACTGTGTTCCAATTAATCAACGACACTCCAACTTTTCCCGTTCCATTCCGCCCCCAGAGAAAGCCTCTACGTATCTGGTCCAACCACGTGATAACCCATTCCGGGAAGGCAAAACAAGGCATGTAATAAATAGGAATTGCAGAGAGCACCGAGTTGATGAGTTGCATGCGCCCACCCCTAGACACGAGTTTAAGCTTCCAGCCCTCCAGTCTCCTCTCTAATTTTTCAATTAAAGGAAGGAATAAATTCCTAGTGGGCTTGCTTAGCGTCAAAGGCATACCAAGGTACGTCACCGGAAAGCTTGATTGCCGGCAACCCATTACTGCATTGATCAGGATTGATTGTGCAGGGTCAACATTAATCGGCACCAACAGACTCTTGTGGTAATTGATATCCAAACCCGAAACAACGGAGAACATCCGCAACACCAGTTTTAAGGTTATCACTGTCTCAATGTTAGAGCTTACAATGACAGCCGTGTCATCCGCATACTGATGTGCCACGATTGAGTCTAAAATCCTTGGCAAAATTGGGGTTGTGAGAAGCGAGTTAGCCGACTGTATCATCCTTTGTAGTACATCTACGGCCAAATTGAATAGGAAGGGGGAGAGAGGATCCCCTTGCCTCAAGCCCTTGCGGTGCAGGAAAAAGTCAGAAGGTTCACCGTTGACCAATACTCTTGATGAAGATGTGACCAACAAATTGTTAATCCAACTCAGCCAATTCTGTGGAAACCCTCTGACTCGAAGCACATTGATCAGAAATTACCAATTAACCGAATCAAAGGCTTTTGCAAAATCTAGTTTCGCAAAGATTGCCGCTCTCTTTGTTGATGAGATGTGTTGGATCATCTCCCTCGTTGCAATGACATTTTTTGAAATTTGCCTCCCTTTGATAAAAGCCGTTTGTCTTTCAGAAATTAGTTCGGGCATCACCAACTTCAATCGATTGGCCAACATCTTAGCGATCACCTTCGGAATTCCATTAATGATGCTAATTGGTCGATAGTCATGTACAGTTTGTGGGGTGTCGACTTTGGGGATCATGACAATGTTGGCCTTGTTAATGGGTTTTAAGTCAACTCGGTTTGCAAGGAAACCATGGATAATTGCGGTAATTTCACCTTTAATTGTAGCCCATTTCCATTGGAGAAACTCATTTGGGATCCCATCAGGACCCGAGGCCTTGTTTTTGGCCAATTGCCTAACCGCCTCTTCGATATCTAAATCCGTGAACGGCCTCTGTAACGGGGTAAGGTCCGCAGTGTTAGGGTAAAGAGCCGTGGGGTCAAAGGGAAGGCAGTTCTTATCTGTTCCAAGCAAAGCCTGCATTTGTTCCATGAAGCATGTTCTAATCGCTGCCTCCTCCGTTATGGTGTTGCCATTGTGCTGAATTTGAAGAACCGTGTTCCTTCTTAGCCGGGATGATGCGTAAGCATGAAAAAACCGGGTGTTTTTGTCTCCTTGGCAGATCCAATTATTCCTGGACCGTTCTTTCCATCTCGACTCTGCGATGTTGGCTAATGTAAAGGCTCGTTCTTTGACCATTAGCCGAAATTTGAATTCATGGTTAAGGAGAGGTCTCTTCTCCTCTATGGTGTCAAAAAACAATATGATCTCCTTACAGTGTTGAAGCTGTAGCTGTAGCTCCCCAAAATTTGATAAATGCCATTCCCTTAAGTTGATATGCGTGCTATTTAGCTTTTCAAGGAATGAAGCCAAGAGGTCTCCATTATTCATGTATGGCCGTTCCCAAATTTCATTAATAATTAGCTTTGCTTGGTGGTTTTTAAGCCAAAATAATTCCATTCTCAAAGGCCTCTTGGTTGTCCGGTTCTGCCTGCATTGAAGGAGAAGTGGGGTGTGATCCAACACCGTCATTTCGAGCGCCCGCATGGTTATAATTGGAAATATAGCCGACCATTCCGTGGACATGAAAATTCGGTCAAGCTTGGAGTAATGGACGTTTGTTAGACCATGTATATGACCTGTTTTTGAGGGGCATCTCTATCCAATTCAAATCCCTGATAAGGTCATTGAATAGACACATCAAGTTAAGCCCCCGCATATCTCCTGATCGGTCAATGAGCCACCTCACAAGGTTGAAGTCGCCTCCCCTACATAGCTCCACCAGCAAGCTTCTTGGCACAGGGATCGTTGATTCTTCTCTGTCCTTGTGTCCCCGGCCACTCATGGAAGGGGGTAACACATCTGAAGGCGATGGCTTGGTGAACCGAGGTGGCTGCTCTGGAAGATCTTTCGCTCCATAGATTAGGTCGGTCGCAATCTTGCGGACATAAAGTGGCACTAGAAACTCCATTCCACCCACTACCATGGCCACATACTTAGGTACTCTGCTCAGGTCATCTGTTGCAACCACTGTTGTCCAGACTTTGATGTCAGGGCTATTGCACTGTGATATGGTGCCAAGGTATACCCCAAAACCACTAACCGCCCTAATGACTTCCTTCTCATAGTATAGAGGTGCCGGAATACCAACAAGATCTATCACCATTCTAAAGTTTGGCACTGCAATGGAAGCATCCTCGAGTAGGCACCATGGCTGGAAAGAGTGGCCTTTATCCCACAGTGATGAAGGTGTTGCTCGAATGAAGGCATATGGAGTGAGATTTTCAGGTAGCATAATCAAGAATCTCCCACGCGTCATCTCACTAATGGATACCTCTATTTTGGTTACCAGCTGCGACATAGCCACCATGTCAACATCATCATCAATCAACAGATCCACTTTCCATCTCATCATAATACTCCGGGTCTCGATCAACAAAGGAGTAAAGCTTCAAAGGTCTGTCTTCCGGCAAGGACGGTGGGACATAGGGATATGTGCCTGTAAGAAGGTCATCAAATCCGGGCTCTCCCAGTGGAGCTGAGACCTGTGGCGGCTGAGTAGTAGACCGGTATGAAGCAGAGGTGAACGAGCCATAGGGTTGGGTGGAGCCTGCCGGGTAGGGTAGGGGAGCCAGAGACGAAGGAGGCTGAAGCCGGGATGGGTGGAGTCTACTGCCGGGTTGGGTTGATGAGCCTGAGGTAGTGGAGCCTGACGCCGGTTTGGGTTGAGGAGCCAAAGGTGGTGGAACTACCGGGTGGTCAGGGCATCTGTTTGCAGTATGGCCGGTGCCCCAACACTTGCCGTACCTAGTCAGGTTATGGCAAGAAGCCGCATTGTGACCAGTCTGACAGCAACGAAAACATCGTCCTTGCCATTCGTTGAAGAGAGAGCTAGGTGGAAATCGAAGGCGGGTGGGGCTGTGCGGCGATACATAGTAGGTGGTTGCAGCACGAGAGTTAGGTGAGGGTGGCAGTGAATGTGTGGGGGAGCTTGTGGCTGAGCCAGCCTGCGTGGAGGGAGTCGGCCTTGTAGACACCATGGCTGCATAGGAGGGGCGGGTGGTGCGGGGGAGGTAGGGCTTGGCCGGGGGGGTGCAGGGTCGGAGGGGACCTTCCAGTTCGTGGGATACCTTCGTCGCCTAGAGACTAGCTGCCACTCTCCTGTAGTCGCCATTTCGTGACAAGTATATATCTATTCTGATGAACCTAGCTTGCATTACTTTATTGGATAATATTGGTGTTAGCAACCATACTAAATAGAGATGCTTATTATTAATTATTTGAGATAAATTGCAATTTGCACATGTGCAAAGTTATATAGGAAGGAACGAATTAAGTAGTATTTTATTTCTTTCTTATTTATTAATTTATTACTTATTGCTATGATAATATTCTTAAAGAGGTGGAATCAATTATAGGAGGTTCCACTGACTTTGAAACCAATATATGCATTTGTTACATGAATAACCCTACACTACTAGAAATTCTCTAAAGCAAATCGGACCGTTACCTCCGTACCCCCCAACTAACCAATGCTAAAATATCACAAAACCAATATAACAGCAGTATACAACAAATATGCCACTACAAACACTATATTTCTTTTTTTTTTCTTTTTAATGAGGTAGATCATGTTTTGCTTCAATTGTAAAAAGAAGGTTCTGTTTTGTTTTATTGAGTTTTTCTTTAGAATGTTGTACTTTATTAATTACAGAACCTAACTTCCTTCACATTTAACAGGCTAGCTAGCTGCCCTTTGGTGACTGCACAGGAATATATTAAGTGGTTTATGTAGTGCTTCTTAAGTAGATCTGCAATTATGGTGTTTAAATTTGATCAATTTTGCCATGGCTGTGAAAATTATCAAACAAGTTAGATGTCATTATAATTTATTGTTGTTTCTTTGATGCTTAATTTATTTTTGTGTGCATGAACTTTTATTTGATACATTTATTATGCTAACAAATTGTAAGGATATAAATTGTTGGACTGTATATTATTAAATTGTTGATTGTGAACTACCTAGTGAATGTTTGTACTGTATTATTTGGAGTACACGATTTCACTATGCTCCGTATTAATTATATGCATGTGAAACAAACATTTGAAGTGAGCTAAAATATTTTTATTGGATGAGTTGAGCTGTTTGCTCTTTTCTTTTCATATCATTTCCATTTGTAGTTATATATGTTTAATTTTAAATTTTAGTAATCTATGTTTGAATTGAGTTCCCTGAACACAATTTCATTCTTTTTATAAGTAGATGTTACCATGTGGACTATCTAAAAATAAAGTTGTCTTGTTTATTTATCTAATCAAACTTTAAGTCATACATGCATATAATTGTTAAATTAACTCTAAACTTGGCGCTACCAAACGTTTTTTAACATGTTCCTTTTTTCTTTAGTTAACAGACTTCTTCATTTGTTCTTCCAATATCTGGAGTTCTTAAATCTCTCATTAATGTGATTATCCGACATTGATTAATATTGCTATATGAGGCCTGAATTGTTCATCCTGTTGTATAACTTTGTTTTCTTCTACTCTGCCTGATTAATATCTGAATTACATCTCACATTTTGATTTTGTATTGGCTGATACATTCTTTATGGACAGCAACAAACTATTAGAAAAATTGTCTCATTGAATATGTTTGACAGTCAGTTATAGGACACAGGTGTTGCAAATTGGGATCAATAAATTGATTATGTCGCCTATTTATTTATCTAGGTACACGTTTTGTACACTTACATAGCTATAGCTCATGTTCCGATGAGCCTGTCCTTTCTGCACAAACACTAAGAAATCTACGAACAAGTTCGCGTTGCCAAGACCAATTATTAACAATACTTTGATCAAGAGATTGGAACTGCGAATTCTTAAAAGAAATCTTAGAATTCGGGAATGCAACTCATTTCCCCTGTGTTCCTCCTGCGAGAATAAAAGCGCGGGTCCTAATCCCACACGACCTATCAGAGTTGTATGTACCTCAACTGGGCTGCATTGAAGAATACATGAAAGAACTAATGATTCCTTTCCCCCTAAAGTAGGGGTGTCTATAAAAACTCTAATTGGATCTTTACTTTTCAAATCGTAAAGATCTAGCAGCCACGACCCTATTAGCTGCATTTGATATCTATAGTTACGCTCACCGCGTATAATAATTGTGCGCTCCCGATACAGCCTCTCATACACCGAAATAAAATTGTTAGCCAACGGCTGTAGAGCGTTATTTATTTTGTTTCTCTAAAAAATTCCAATTCATATTCATATGAGTCTCCTTTTTTTATTAGAAAATAAGACAAAGTGAATTCTAATATACGATATAAAATCATTTATTATCAGAACTCCATTTTATAATTAGTTCTTATACTTGAACTCCATTGAAATTTGCAAGACATTCTAAAATTGAACTAATCCAACCTCCAAAAAATCGCATTATTATGCACCTTGTAAAAGAAAAGGAGGGAGAATTAATTAATGGCAACAAGTTGTCTTTAATTTTCTAGTTGTGATTCATCTTCTTTTAGTTGTTTTTAATTTTCTAGTTGTGATTCATCTTGTTTTAGTTGTCTTTTAATTTTGTACTAGTTATCTTTCATCTTGTACATGTTGTCTTTCATATTCTTCTAGTTGTCTTTCATCTTATACTGGAAAGACAACAAGTAGAACTCGAAAGACAACTAAAAGAACATGAACGACAACATGTACAAGATGAAAGACAACTAGTAGAACAGGAAAGATAACTAAAACGGGATGAAAGATAACTAGAAGAACACTTAAGACAACTATAAGAAGATGAAACACAACTAGTATAAGATGAAAGACAACTAGAAAAATATTAAATACAACTAGATGAAGATGAAAGACAGCCAGTACAATATGAAAAACAACTACAAGAACATGAACAATAACAAAACGAACATAAAAAATAACTAGAAGAGCATGAAAAACAACAAGAAGAACATGAAAAATAATCAGAACAAGATAAAAAACAACTAGAAGAAGATGAAAGACAACCAAAAGCACATGAAAGACAACCAGTACAAGATAAAATACAACTCTTAGAAGATGAAAAACAACTAGAAGAAGATGAAAGACAACTAGAAGAACTTGAAAGACAATCAGTAGAATATGAAAGGCAATTAGTAAGAAATAAAAAACAACTAGAAGAAGATGAAACATAACATGTACAAGATGAAATACAACGAGAAGAAGGTGAAGGACAATCATTCGAAGATTAAAGACATCTAAAAGAAGATCAAAGACAACTATAAGAACCCGAAAGACAACCCATATAAGTTGAAAACAACTAGAAGACGAAAGACAACTAAAAGTACACGAAGGATAACCAGTACAAGATGAAAGACTACTAGAACATGAAAAACAACAAATACAACAGAAAAGACAACCAGTAGGACACGAATGACAACTAGTTGAAGACGAAATACAACTAGAACATGAATGACAACTAGAAGAAGATGAAAGACAACTCGAAGAAGTCGAAAGACAACAAGTAGAACCCGAAAGACAACTAGAAGAACATGAAAAACAGCAAGAAGAAAATGAAAGACAACTAGTAGAATAGGAAAGATAACTAGAACAAGATGAAAGACAACGAGAAGAATACTTAAGACAATTATAAGAAGATGAAAAACAAATAGTACAAGATGAAAGTAACTAGAAAAATATTAAATACAACTAGAAGAAGATAAAAGATAACATGTACAAGATGAAAGAAACTCGTAAAACAGGAAAGACAACTAGAAGAACACGACAGACAACTATATGAAGATGAAAAACAACTACTATATGATGAAATACAACTAGAAAAATATTAAATACAAATAGAAGAAGATGAAATACAACATGTAAAAGAAGAAAGACAACTAGAACATGATTTAAGACAACTACAACAACGCGAAAGACAACCATAAGAAGATGAAAAACAACTTGTACAAGATGAAAGACAACTACAAAAATATTAAATACAACTAGAAGATGATGAAAGACAACCAGTACAAGATGAAACACAATTAGTAGAGGATGAAATATGTCACACTCCGACAACGGGGCTGACAACCCGCTGCGCTGTCAGTGCAAGGCGATTTTATTACCATACACAATCTTATAAATATATACATACATTACCAATGACATAGACAAGAGTCACGATACCTGTAAAAGCTCTGTGGCATGTCCCGCAGTATTCTAGTTTGAAATCATATTTCCTTATCTTATGTTTTGTACCTGGAACTCACAAAGTGGAAAGATGAGAAATTGAAAATCTCCCAGTGCGGTATTCAGTTCCAGTCGAGTTATCCTTAGATACAACCAACGGAAACAAAATACAACATCGAGCACAATTACATGAAAAACAACAACGATAATAGAAATCCAAAGAACAAGTTACCATAACATGATCATAAATCCTAAGTAGCACCGAGCACCAATAATGTAAACCATAAAACAAATCTACGTTCTGAATAAACTATTCACAAATATAATAATCAACAAGCATAATCATATCAATGAATAACTAGCCAACTTTCCTAAAATATGTTCACATATGCAAATTCCATGTAACATAACTATTGCACAAATGCTCTAAATTCACAATTCAAGTATCATGATTACGAGTCAAGAGACATAATTATAAATTCGCAACATGCATGAAATGTAACATATCATATCAATTGCTCCTGAATCTTACTTAATGCACAAGGGTTCTAGTGTATTTCGAATATGGCGCCTACACAGCCCTGCCATGCGCTACCCGAATATGGCGTCTACACAGCTCTCGCAATGCGCTACTCGAATATGGCGCCTACACAGCTCTCGCTATGCGCTACCCGAATATGGCGCCTACACAGCTCTCGCTATGCGCTAGCTACCCGAATCCTACATAACCATCAAATTTCATGCTTCAATTCCCATCAAAGTACATACAAGACATTCCATATACAAGCTAATTAATCAATGTGGTCTATGAATGCAAGTCATATTCACATTTCCATTCAAGGTTCCTTTAATGCAAAGCTAACAATTTTACAAAGGTTCGTAATAAGCAAGTGCCTTGCCTAGGTCATGTTATCTTATACCTTGCATGCAATTATGTCATGAAATAATTGGGCTATCACAAGCATCAATTAAACATGCCTACTATGCAACTCAACTATATTGGTAGGGCTCATGCCTTCTAACTAACACTACTACAAAAAAGGAGATTATACACGGACAAAAATGGAAGAGCTACACGGATTTCCTACCGTGTTTAAATCGAGGGTGTATAAATAGGTCAATAACTACACACGGACATTTGTCCGTGTACAATCTCAACTATTATACACGGATAACTACACAAACAGCCGTGTAAAAAGCCCAGAATGTGTCGCTCTCCATGATACAGAGCTACACGGATATTACCTAAACAACCGTGTACGATTCTTTTCGTACACGGACTTTTAAATAAAAACCCGTGTATCTTGACCCTTTCTACACGGACATTTATTAAAATGTCCGTGTAGCTCTCCTCTTTATACACGGACATTTAACTAAATGTCCGTGTAGCTCTCCTCTTTCATACACGGACTTTAGTTAAATGTCCGTGTATGAAGACCATTTTTTTTTTTTTTGTATTTTTTGTTTTTCGGCTAGCCTCCAGTTTTGCTAGCCAGTTTTGTTACAGAGAACTATTCCATATTTCCCATATTTTCCAGATTTCATATAACAAGAAATCCATATTTTCCAGATTACCAAGAAATTCATATTTTCCAGATTACCAATAAATCCATATTTTCCAGATTAGCCAGAAATTCATATGCAATAAATTATACAATATTCACATACACCAAATTATGCAAGAAATTCATAGCTCTGTCACAATTTAAACACGGTTATTTATTAAAAAAGCCGTGTACAATAACCCTTTATACACGGATATTTGATAAGAAAACCGTGTAGCTCTCTTAATATTTGTACACGGATATGTTACTAAAAACCGTGTAGCTCTCTTAATATTTGTACACGGTTATTTAATCAAATATCCGTGTAGCAATTCATACACGGATTTTTGTATAATATCCGTGTAGCTCTCTCAATCTTTTCCACACGGTTTCGTTCCACGCGGCTTTTTTCGCCCTAATAAACCGTGTAGCTCTCTCAAACAGTTCTACACTGATTTATAACTAAGTGTCCGTGTATAATTCCTCAATATTTTTAACCCTTTCACAATTTCATATTTGACACACGGTTTTTATATAAAATTAGAAAAACCGTGTACAATGTGCAGTGTAGAATTAGCTTTTTTGTAGTAGTGTAAACAAGCTCAAAAGTTCCAATTAGTAATGATGAGGCATACTCGAGTGTTCAACAGAAACATTAACTGAGATAAAATAAAAACCGAGTAATTTCAACATCTGCACACTAACATGCGCTACCAATAAAGTGTACTACATGCGTAAACATCTGCTACTGTATTTATCAGTGTGATTAACTAGTTTGGGAGTGTTACTTCTAGGTTCCTTACATTTCAACACAATTCACTCTACAATAATGTTTTATCATATACCCTTACTTTCAAAATCATATCACATTTCAGTTTCGAAAATTGTTCTAGAAATATATGCTCATGCATCCATTTGATTCAACTAAGAAATACGATGCATATTTCCACTATAACCCACGGTTTAATTCAAATGCTCCCAATCCAATTATAACTTAACTAAATTCTAAATTTGAACATCGTACTTCATTTTCAGATTTTGCTATAAAATGATATGATCTTGCATCTTGATCCTCTAATCTAAAAATATAATACTAGCACCTACTACAATCTTAATTTGCCACTAAACTCTTCAAGTTATGTCACAATTCAATTCTAGAATTAATATATGTTCATGCTCCATATGACAACTCATGAATTTGCTATGCAATTCAAAAGAACATTCAAGAACTTAACTACAACTAATTACCAATCAAGCAACAAGGCAAGCAACCAAGCAAGCATCAACAATTCCACCAATTAGCAACTAACCAAACAAGCAAGCAACAACAACAAGCAAAGGAATTGACAAGTAAACAACAATAAAATAAGTTAGAGGAATATGAGAATAACTCGAAACCCGAACCTATTAATGACGACACGACGTATCTCAAAATCAAGCCCGTTATTCTTGATCAACTATTTGAGTCATACGAGAAGTGGCCACAGGATCATGAGCAAGCGAGCAAGCAATCCGAGAATATTCCTTCACCTAAGTCTCCTTCTCGTCACCACCGCATAGGGCTGCCAACACCCCTCCTCTCTTCTCTCTTTTCTCCATTCTTTCCTTTATTTAATTCCGGGTCCCCGTGAGAAAATCGCAAGAAGGCAAAAAAAAGGTCAAATAGATACGGCCGGTACTGAGTTCGTCTCGCCTCACGGCCTTCTCAGTAAATAGGAAAGCACCATAGCAAAGCAACACACCAAGCACCAGAAAACACCTCCAAAAAAGGCACCAGAGGCGAAATCGCAAGAACACAAACCCCCAATTTCTAGGGTTTCCAGCACCGCAAGCAAAAGAAAAATAGAACGAACGATAGAGAGAGGGGTGGGGTTCCTTGGGTCAGCGAGAGAGAGAAATGAGTTTGACCCATATTTTTATTCTATTATTTTCCTTTTCAAAAGGTTAGAAGGGACCCAATAAGATTTAAGGAAATAAAATACTATTGTTATCTTTCAAAGAAAAGATAAGAAGAGTTTGACCAATAAATTATAAATTTAATAATCCCAAAGAAGTTAAAAGCTCAAGAATATTTCCGTCCACAAGAAATTTTGTACGATTAAAGATGTATTATTTAATCATGTTAATTTGCACTAAAACCCTTCATACTTTTAAGAATAACACTTCACCTGTTAAGATATTATATATATTAATTTTGGTTACAAGTTCAATATGTTATAAAATATTTCAACATTAAAAATGACCTCGATAATCACTTATGTGGTTTTATATAAGAACTAGTGTTAATTAGTTATTGGTCACTTTTATTGACAAAAGTTAAAGGTGAGTTTCAACATAATATTACGTTATCAAAATCCCTTCAGTACGTGTTTTAATTAATGTCACATGAAATCTTCAAATATTCAAAATTGAGATGTTACAAAAGATAACTAGAAGAACATAAAAAACAACAAGAAGAACATGAAATATAACCAGTACAAGATAAAAGACAACTAGAAGAAAATGAAGAACAACCAAAAGAATATGAAAGACAACCAATACAAGACAAAATACAACTAGCAGAAGATGAGAAATAACTAGAAGAAGATGAAACACAACTAATAGAACATGAAAAACAATTAGTAGAATATGAAAGACAACTAGTAAAAGATGAAAAACAACTAGAAGAAAATGAAACACAACATATACAAGAAGAAATACAACTAGAAGAATTTGAAAAACAACCAGTAGAGAAGGAAAGACAACCAGTAGACCCCGAAAGACAACAAAAAAAACATGCAAGACAACACGAAAGACAACCAATAGAAGATGAAAGACAACTAGAAGAACATGAAATACTGCGAGAAGAATATGAAAGACAATATGTACATGATGAAAGACAACTAGAGACAACATGTACAAGATGAAAGACAATTAGAAGAAGTCGAAAGACAACTAGAAGAACAAGGAAAAGAATAGGTAGAACACGAAATACAACTAATAGAACCCGGAAGACAACCAGTAGAGCTTGAAAGACAATTAGAAGAAGATGAAAGACTACTAGAAGAACACAAAAGACAACTACAAGAAGATGAAAAACAACTTGTACAAGATGAAAGACAACTACAAAAATATAAAATACAACTACAAGAATATGAAAGACAACATGTACAAGATGAAAGACAACTAGTAGAACAGGAAAAACAACTAGAATAAGATGAAAGACAACTATAAGAAGATGAAAAACTTTTAGGTATAGAAATATAGGGCAATTTAATACACTTTTAACTTTTAAAATTTATAAACGTTCGTACACAATAAATAGGTTATTTGCAGGCGCACAACCTATCTATTGTAGTATGTAGGTGTCGATCGCAGGGAGGTAGGGAAATACTGATTTTTATTAAAGTAAACTACTTTTAAAACTAAACAATAAAATTAAAAAGGGGGGTTTTGTGTAATTTCGTTTTTTATGAAAATTAAAGGTTCGTAGCAAAGTAATTAAAATTCGGATGTGATTCGAATTAGAGAAGTCTAGGGGCTTTTGGTCTACAATCCCTTGTTAATTCTATCTACTCGGTTTGTTTGAATTCATGTTTGGATATGATGAGGTTTCTAACCTAAGATGTTAAAAAGTGTCACTTTCGTGAATTAATAACGTGCCTAAACAGTTCGAATTTCACGATTAAGTCCTTCACCCTAGCTATCTAGACCATGAAGTTCTCGTTAGCCTATCCTATCTTTAGATATCGGTACTTCACGATTAAGTCCCTCATACCCATATTCAATTCAATTTAAGGGATCCTAATTAGGGATTTGACTTCACGATTAAGTCCTTCGTCAAACCCTAACCATAATTTCTATAGTTTCGGTTTAAATTCAAATTGGTCAATTCTAATCCAAATTCTAAGGTATTTGTGTTCACAATTTGGTACTATCCTATATGATCCTAATATATTTCGAGTCTATTAGACCTAAGCGGGATACTACAATTCAAGTACTAATCATGCATCAATACAAAGAATCAATCACAGAAATTAACATCAAATCAAACAATCATAATAAAAATTAAGATCCGAGTAAGATAAAATTAAACAAGTTCATGCTAAAAGACCCAAACCCCTAGAGAGAAAGACTAGCCTCTCATGGAGATGCAAGTATTCATCAGAAAATACAAAATAAACATGGTAAAAACTGAGAAAATACGTAAGAGAAAAGAATATAACCAATCTCTTAGTTCCTGCCCAAGTTCTTCCCTTGTTGCTCAAGCAAAACCTCAATTTCTTCCTTCTCTTCCTTCAAAATCGCAACTTTGATTACTATAGTAGTGGCTTAGAATCTTCCTTGATGAGCAGTGATAATTTATCCTATGGTCTCTTTAACCTTATATAGCATTTTCTAAACTTGGAAATCAAGTTGTTCTATTTTCGGCGCCCACTAAGTCCACTAACTTCCATATTTAGTAGTTTTTCAGGTTGGTGCGGCCATTCGTGCGGCTGCATAAAATTATACAAGTATTGATTCATGAAAGTTGTAGATCTTTTTGTCCTGGTTCTGTCAAGTTTTGATTCATCCAAGTCGGAATTCGTATGACCAAGATATGGCCAAAATACGAACTGTGTGTCGCAGCTGTAATTTCAGCAATTTTGAGTGCGGCCGCACGGGACCTTAGTGTGTCCGCACTAAGCTCGGACTTTTCTTGCTTGCTCTGAAATGTGCTGAATTCGTCTAAGTACTGAGTGCGGCTAGTTGTGCCGCACAGATTGGTTTCTGCAGCCGCAGGAGGCTCTGGAAATTTCCAGTGAACCAAACTTCAAACGGGAATGAATCATGATCCGTAACTCCGTTTTTAGTGCTCTACCATTTTTCGGAAAGCTTGCGAGAAGATTTAAAATTTGCTCTATTTCCTGTAATTTAAATAGACTTTGGCAGTAACTTAGTTCTTGGATATATTTGACACAAAATTATACTAAAATACAAGGAAATTGGCTAAGTTTTTTAGGTTAAACCTTAATAAAAAAAAATATAATTTAGGCTTATCAAAAACAACTAGAATAAGATAAGAGACAACTAGAATAATATTAAATACAACAAGAAAATATGAAAGACAACATGTACAAGATGAAAGACAATTAGTAGAACAGGAAAGACAACTAGAACAAGATGCAAGACAACTAGAAGAACACAAAAGACAACTATAAGAATATGACAAACCACTAGTACAAGATGAAAGACAACTAGAAAAATATTAAATACAACTAGAAGAAGATGAAAGACAACCAGTACAAGATAAAACACAACCTATACAAGATGAAAGACAACTAGCAAAATATGAAAACGTACAACAAGAAGAACATGAAAGACAACCAGTACAACAAAAAATACAACTAGAAGAAGATGAAAGATAACCAAAAGCACATGAAAGACAACCAGTACAAGATAAAATACAACTCTTAGAAGATTAAAAACAACTAGAAGAAGATGAAAGAACATGAAAGACAATCAGTAGAATATGAAAGGCAACTTGTAAAATATGAAAAACAACTAGAAGAAGATGAAACACAACCTGTACAAAATGAAATACAACTAGAAGAAGATGAAAGACAACCATGAGAAGATGAAAGACAAATAAAAGAAGACGAAAGACAACTAGAAGAACCCGAAAGACAACCAGTACAAGTTGAAAGTCAACTAGAAGAACACGAAGGCCAACCAGTAGAAGATAAAAGACAACTAGTACAAGAAAAAGACTACTAGAAGATCATGAAAGAAAACAAGTAGAACCAGAAAGACAACTAGTAGAACACGAATGACAACTAGTGGAATATGAAAGACAACTAGAAAAAGTCGAAAGACAACAAATAGAACCCGAAAGACAACTAAAAGAACATGAAAGACAACTAGAAGAACATGAAAAATAGCGAGAAAAATATGAAAGCCAACATGTACAAAATGAAAGACAACTAGTAGAATAGTAAAGATAACTAAAACATGATGAAAGACAACTAGAAGAACTGTAACGCCACGTAGATTGAGAAAAATTGACGTGAGAAACGGTCCAATTTAAAATTTCAGTTTCAATTAACTTAATTAGTAGGCCATGATATAAATTAAATTAATTTCCATACCAAAAGAGGCCCAACCCAATTAAAATTCCAGCAGCCCATATTTTGTTCTCAAATAACTAACACATGTAACCACCCCTTCATTTGAAAACTGATCCCATCCCCTGTATACACCTCCCTCCTTACAAAAATATAAACTAGGTTAAACCCTGCCTAACCCCGACCCCCTTCTATTTAGACTGACCCCTCTCCCTCTCTAAACCGTCTCTCTCTCTCCTCTGTTCTGAGGAAACTCCCCTTGTCTCTCACCCAACCAACACCCCTCTTAACTCCAAATTTGACCCCTCTCTGCCATATATCTCTCCTCCTCAAACTGCTGCCACACCTCTCTATTTGGTTGGAAAATTTCTACACGAAAGGTATAAAATAATTTATTATTTGATGCATAGATTGATTGATTAGAAATACGTTAGTTTGATATATTTAATTAGAGTAAATTCTCTGCACTAAAAGTATAAAAGATTTTATCATTCCGTGGGTATACTTTAATTTTCATATTATCTGGAAATGTATTTATTAGTAAGAGTTTCTGAAATTATGATTTAAGTCTGAAAGTTTTCTTTTAATTCGTTGAGTTTGGTATTTATCAAGAACATATATTTAGTAGATATTAGTTATGAGAAGGAGATTAATTCTGAAATTTTTGGTTTATTAATAATAACCTCTTTAGTTATTTTAAAACCGAAATTATTATTTTTATATAACCAGATATTCCATTGTGATCATATAATCGTATATATAACTTATTTGATCTAATTAATTTTTGATATGACATATTCTTTTTTTATTTTTTTGTTTCTTTCTTAGAATACTAAACAGAGAGTATCCAACATGAGATTTTAAGCCGAATTAATTGTAAATTAATTAAAAATTCAAAAGTTAGGATTAATAACATAAAGTATTAAGGGTTTTAGGAATCGAGAATCAGTGAATTCAAACATTATTAATTAAAGGTATGATTATGTTTTAGGTTCGACCTTTAAGTATAATAACGACGTAAGAGACGATCAAGGATCTACTCAAATATCAGGTGCGGGTTTCCTGGACTTTGTAAAATTATTACTTATCGTTTTGCGTGCATTTATTTTTATATAGTTGAATTATGCATGTTGAATTCGAACAACCAGTTGACTTTGTTAGAAAATATGAGGATATGATTATTCGTTTGATCAACGGGCTTATAGGATGTGTTGTGTTGAGTTAATATATGTGATGTGAACGGATAAGAAAAGTGAACAGGGGCCGATATGTTCGCATATCGGGATGTATACATTGGGTCCGGTGTTCGACTGGACCCCTCGTTAACGTGGCGTCGGTTGGACTTCCCGTCACGGGTCAAGACCTAGCGTAGGGTGGACTCCCCGTCTAGTGAGACAGCCTCTCACTATTGGTTGGACTTCCTAGTGAGTTGGCAGCCTCCCATATATTGTTGGTTGGACTTCCCAGTGGGTTGGCAGCATTTCAATGTTTGGTTGGACTTCCCATTGAAATGGCAAGATAAATGGACTAACGGAAAAACTTGAAAGAAAATGAAAGTGTTTATCATTGTAGGATTACATGACATTAGAAACGCATGAGCATTTATTATTTATTTCATTTTCATGCTGTTGAGAATTAAGTTAATTTTACAAAATCCGGGACTGAAACTGAATCCCGCACTGAGATAATGTTCGAATCTCTCACCCGTTCCACTGTTATGTGGGTTCCAGGTAATGAGGAAGACGTGCCAGAACAAGGTCGTGAGTAAAAGCAAGCGGAAGGATCCATGTTTATGATTCAATGCCACTTATGTTTATTTTGTTTTGTTTGTTTAATTTCCACTAAATTGGTACACTTGAACAGGCATGGTTGTTACCGTATTCCTAACCATGTCTGTTGTGACCGCTGTTGAACCTCTTTGATTATTGTTGTAAGACTATATTTTTATAATATTTAATGTGGCATTTGTGGATGTTATTGATGATGTATGTGATGTGTATACGCCTTACGTATAAATACGTGGCGGGTTGTCTCGGGGTGTGACAACTAAGTTGGTATCAAAGCCAGCACATACAATATCAATAATTAAACTGCTGAGTGAGTGCGCATTAAGATCTTGTCTTAAGAATTAAGATAATACAATTTAAGTAGATATAATGTAGTTCACGTACGTACATATACCCGCTAAGGTCTTGTCTTTAGAAATGTAAGCGTAACAATTTATGTCCTAATTTATTTATTTATTTTTCAACCATAAGCGTACTCTTGGATATAGATAGTGACTAAATTAAATTGGAAATTCCGAATTCTTCAATTACTTTATCCAAGAAATAATATAAAACATATCAAGATTTGTACGGAACAATTATAATTTTCTACATAGAAAGAATAAATTGTATTATCAAATAATTGCCTCTTTTAATGCATTGGAACGCATTTCAGATATTTTCTCAATAAAGAATTATATGTAATATGAATTTTATTTTATTTTCGTATTTGATAAAAAATTAGATATTTTTGTTAAAACAAAAGAAAAAGAAATATATTTTCGTTCTTGATATGTTTTCATGCTACTTTATTATATCGCAGCAAAATTTTGGTAGTAGCATTGCTAATAATAGAATAACAACATAATTTAATCTTAAATAAATATAGACAACAACACCTTTTTGATAAAATAACAACGCTTATAAACCGAATTTCAGTAATAAATTGAAAATTTTGAAATTTAAATTCGGTAAATTTTTAATTAAGTAACAATTGGATTAGTTAATGGGTTGATATATGCACTGAATTCTACTTGTGTGTGATTCGAATTACTATTACTATTATTTTAATTTCTCTGAAAAAAAAAATATAGCAGATATTATAAACATAATAAGTCATGAACATATATATTTTAAATTATAGCGTGACGTATGGAAATTTTTTTTATGTATATTATTTTTCTATCTGATCAATTTCTTTAGATTTCCTACATACAGTTATATGTAGCATGTTCCGATATATAAAACAAAAAAAAAAAAAAACATTGTTAAGTTTTCTTGTCAAATTTTTTTATATAAAACAATTTTAAATTAATCTTCTCTTCTTAAACTATAGAAATGGTGAGAGGACGCCCCAGAACTAGAATTAACACTAATAACCGAGAAACTATCCCACGACGTCCTAGAACCGGAGCAAATGCTGACAATGACAGAGAACCTGTTCCACCCACCGCTGATAACCAAGCTGGGGCCAATCACTTGCAGACCCTCTTACAAGGTCTTGAGAGAGTCGCTCGGGTTGCCATGGAGGCAGAACAGAGAAGGCCTCGAGAAGTAGACCCATTCTTCGAACTCTACCGCTCATTCAATTCTTTACATCCCCCGACGTTCGATGGGACCGGTGATTTTGCAGCAGCTGAGAATTGGATTGCCAATATCGAAGACAAATTCCAAATTCTACGGGCCCCAGAAGAAAATAGAGTGGAATTAGCTACCCAACTTTTCGAAGGGCATGCTCGATTCTGGTGGCAGGAAGCTAAGCGTCAAATCACGGGACCGGTAATTTGGACAGAATTTGAAAGACTATTCGAAGGAAGGTATATGGATATAAGGTCTCGGGAATTACTCCGCCAGAAGTTCACTAGTCTTAAACAAGGAAACGGTCCAGTGACAGAATACAATTTCAAATTTGAAAACCTAATGAGGTATGCTCCTGACATTGTTCAAGATAAATTCCGCCTGAAGCAACAATTTCTTGGTGGTCTAAACCCCCGCCTTGCCCAGCTGATCGACCTACCAGGGATAGACAAACTTGCTGACCTGATGTCTAGGGCTTCCATCGCAGAGTCATATGAGACCCGCATCAGCCAGAACAATGGCCCTAGAAACGTCCGACCAAGGATCGATGAAAATCCTAGACCCTTCCAGCCAAGAAACGATTATCAACCTAACAATGGGGCAAGATGTGACCATTGCAACAAGAACCACGCCACTTCTAAGTGTAGTGTCCTCAATGGTCTATGCCATCGGTGTTTCAAACCGGGACATTTTGCCAAGGATTGTCCGGGACATGCTGTGCTAGGCAAAGCAATTCAAAACGAAGGTCTTAACCGAGGTTACATCAGACCACCGACTTCAACCGGTAACGCTACCAACCGAGCACCTTTCATAGGAGGATCAAGTGACTACAACAACAACTATAGGAATGGAAATCAGAGCAACAACCGAGTAGGAGTACATGTACATCAATGCACCTGTGATTGTGCAAATGTGATTGAAGAAGTCGAAGAAATGCATGGGGAAGAAGAGGTGGCAACAGGACTCATGGCAGGTATACAAAAAAAATTTATTTCAGTATGATGTTTACGTGCTCAGAGACATTGGAGTATTCGACATGGCTCAACTTATTTGAAGAAGAAGATATACCGCTCGTGACTGATCGAAAAAGTATGCCAATATTCAGAGATGGCCTCGGTAATTCATCACATGCGGCTAAATGTGTCTCCACAAAAAAAAAATACGGCATTTCGGATTCACCAAAAAAAAAAAAAAAAAAAACCCTAGATATGTAGGATCTTATGAGATTTTAAAGCGTATAAAACCACTTGCCTATGAGTCAGCACTACCCCCAACAAGCATAAAGTACATTCAATCTGCCACGTCTCACAACTACGATGTTACATTTTAGACCATTCCAACTTACGCCTGAATGATACGTTAGTGAACGAAAAAAAAAAAATTGTTTCTCATGAAAATCCAAGACACAAATCAAATAGAGTTCAGAGCAAAACTATTCGACAATTGTTAGTGCGATGGAGACTCCATTCAACCAAGAAATTTGCGTGAGAGTTGGAAAACACCATACACGCGAAGTATCTAAATATATTTGAGATGTCTAAAAACTGTTTTGTTCAGAGAACTGAACATGATTCTTAAGGAGGAGATGATGTAACACCACGTCATTTAATCAGAGTGGCGTAACAAAAGCGTAGTGACAATATCTATAATTTTATGTTTGAATTTTGAGGACAAAATTCTTTTTGAAGGGGGGAAGGATGTAACGCCACGTAGATTGAGAAAAATTGACGTGAGAAACGGTCTAATTTAAAATTTCAGTTTCAATTAACTTAATTAGTAGGCCATGATATAAATTAAATTAATTTCCATACCAAAAGAGGCCCAACCCAATTAAAATTCCAGCAGCCCATATTTTGTTCTCAAATAACTAACACATGTAACCACCCCTTCATTTGAAAACTGATCCCATCCCCTGTATACACCTCCCTCCTTACAAAAATATAAACTAGGTTAAACCCTGCCCAACCCCGACCCCCTTCTATTTAGACTGACCCCTCTCCCTCTCTAAACGGTCTCTCTCTCTCCTCTGTTCTGAGGAAACCCATCCCTGTCCCCTTGTCTCTCACCCAACCAACACCCCTCTTAACTCCAAATTTGATCCCTCTCTGCCATATATCTCTCCTCCTCAAACCATAGTAACAAATGAATAATTCGGGTTCGGTTCGGCAGGGTCAAAAATTCGTGATTCGGGAATAATTCGGGTATAATTCGGGAATGATTCGGAATTAAAATACGAGATCTCAGTGTATATTTAATTCATTACTGATGATTTACTATACGAGATATTATTTGTATTTGCCACAGAAGATCAACTATGGTAATATAAATAAAAAAGTAACATCATAATTGTGCTGCCTTCTGCTGGAGTGACGTGGCCCATGTGGGTGCCTTCTGCAATTTCACGTGGGAGCTTGGGGAGAGCAACAAAACGCCAGACCAAGAAATGCAATTTTTTTCCCGAAAAAAACGCGAAAAAAACGCGAATAATTCGTAAAAAACGTTTTATTCGCGTTTTATTCGCGAATAAAACGGTAAAAATTCGGTCAGCCGTTTTATTCGCTGTTCGGTTCGGAAACCTCCAAAAAACGTTTTATTCGCGTTTTATTTGCGAATAAAACGCGAATCATGTTACTATGCCTCAAACTGCTGCCACACCTCTCTATTTGGTTGGAAAATTTCTACACGAAAGGTATAAAACAATTTATTATTTGATGCATAGATTGATTGATTAGAAATACGTTAGTTTGATATATTTAATTAGAGTAAATTCTCTGCACTAAAAGTATAAAAGATTTTATCATTCCGTGGGTATACTTTAATTTCCATATGATCTGGAAATGTATTTATTAGTAAGAGTTTCTGAAATTATGATTTAAGTCTGAAAGTTTTCTTTTAATTCGTTGACTTTGGTATTTATCAAGAACATATATTTAGTAGATATTAGTTATGAGCAGGAGATTAATTCTGAAACTTTTGGTTTATTAATAATAACCTCTTTAGTTATTTTAAAACCGAAATTATTATTTTTATATAACCAGATATTCCATTGTGATCATATAATCGTATATATAATTTATTTGATCTAATTAATTTTTGATATGACATATTCTTTTTTTATTTTTTTGTTTCTTTCTTAGAATACTAAACAGAGAGTATCCAACATGAGATTTTAAGCCGAATTAATTGTAAACTAATTAAAAATTCAAAAGTTAGGATTAATAACATAAAGTATTAAGGGTTTTAGGAAACGAGAATCAGTGAATTCAAACATTATTAATTAAAGGTTTGCTTATGTTTTAGGTTCGACCTTTAAGTATAATAACGACGTAAGAGACGATCAAGGATCTACTCAAATATCAGGTGCGGGTTTCCTGGACTTTGTAAAATTATTACTTATCGTTTTGCGTGCATTTATTTTTATATAGTTGAATTATGCATGTTGAATTCGAACAACCAGTTGACTTTGTTAGAAAATATGAGGATATGATTATTCGTTTGATCAACGGGCTTATAGGATGTGTTGTGTTGAGTTAATATATGTGATGTGAACGGATAAGAAAAGTGAACAGGGGCCGATATGTTCGCATATCGGGATGTATACATTGGGTCCGGTGTTCGACTGGACCCCTCGTTAATGTGGCATCGGTTGGACTTCCCGTCACGGGTCAAGACCTAGCGTAGGGTGGACTCCCCGTCTAGTGAGACAGCTTCTCACTATTGGTTGGACTTCCTAGTGAGTTGGCAGCCTCCCATTGTTGGTTGGACTTCCCAGTGGGTTGGCAGCATTTCAATGTTTGGTTGGACTTCCCATTGAAATGGCAAGATAAATGGACTAACGGAAAAACTTGAAAGAAAATGAAAGTGTTTATCATTGTAGGATTACATGACATTAGAAACGCATGAGCATTTATTATTTATTTCATTTTCATGCTGTTGAGAATTAAGTTAATTTTACAAAATCCGAGACTGGAACTGAATCCCGCACTGAGAGAATGTTCGAATCTCTCACCCGTTCCACTGTTATGTGGGTTCCAGGTAATGAGGAAGACGTGCCAGAACAAGGTCGTGAGTAAAAGCAAGCGGAAGGATCCATGTTTATGATTCAATGCCACTTATGTTTATTTTGTTTTGTTTGTTTAATTTCCACTAAATTGGTACACTTGAACAGGCATGGTTGTTACCGTATTCCTAACCATGTCTGTCGTGACCGCTGTTGAACCTCTTTGATTATTGTTGTAAGACTATATTTTTATAATATTTAATGTGGCATTTGTGGATATTATTGATAATGTATGTGATGTGTATATGCCTTACATATTAATACGTGGCGGGTTGTCTCGGGGTGTGACAAGAACACTTAAGACAACGATAAGAAGATGAAACACAACTAGTATATGATGAAACACAACTAGAAAAATATTAAATACAACTAGAAGAAGATGAAAGACAGTCAGTACAAGATGAAAATCAATTAGAAGAACATGAAAAACAACTAGAAGAGCATGAAAAACAACAAGAAGAGCATGAAAGACAACCAGTGCAAGATAAAATACAACTCTTGGAAGATGAAAAACAACTAGAAGAAGATGAAAGACAACTACAAGAACTTGAAAGACAATCAATAGAATATGAAAGACAACTAGTAAAAGATGAAAAACAACTAGAAGAAGATGAAACACAACCTGTACAAGATGAAATACAACTATAAAAAGGTGAAAGACAACCATTCGAAGATTAAAGACATCTAAAAGAAGATGAAAGAAAACTATAAGAATCCGAAAGACAACCAGTATAAGTTGAAAGACAACTAGAACACGAAAGACAACTAGAAGTACACGAAGAACAACCAGTACAAGATGAAAGACAACCAGTACTAGATGAAAGACTACTAGAAGAACATGAAAAACAATAAGTAGAACAGGAAAGACAATCAGTAGGACACGAATGACAACTAGTTGAAGACGAAATACAACTAGAACATGAATGACAACTAGAAGAAGTCGAAAGACAACTCAAAGAAGTCGAAAGACAACTAGTACCATCTCATGCAGACCGTGTCAACCTCGACTCGACCGATGACACGACAACAGACAACCGCTGACTCGACCACAGAAGAAACACAGGTACACAGTCCGTGTAGCATTTCACACGGGCCGTGTCAAGCATTTCTGGAAACAGAGCCAGAATTTGGAAATAAGGCCAATTGGAGGAAGGTTGGCAAAAAAAGCTTATAAGCGAGATTTCTTGCACCAGAGAGCTCATTCTGGAACAAAGAAGCATTTTCTAGGGTTTGGTCTTGGCGGCTAAGCTTGGAGACGAAGTTGAGAAGTGAAAGACGTGAATTTTTGACGGATCTTCTTTGCTCTTCGGGTTTTGTCATGGCTACTTCTTTTATTATCTCTTTTATCTGTTTTAGAACTATGTTTGAGTAGACTTTTTAGTTTCTAG
This sequence comes from Carex kokanica, assembly GCA_025461125.1. NCBI lineage: Eukaryota > Viridiplantae > Streptophyta > Magnoliopsida > Poales > Cyperaceae > Carex > Carex kokanica. The sequence goes on along the minus strand of JAJGRX010000093.1, from coordinate 357,182 downwards.
GGTTGTGATGTAATATAATGTTTTGTTTTGCATGTTAGTTATTGGATTCTTATGTTAAAATTTGTGTTTGCTTGATTGTGTTTGATTTTAATTACTTAGATTAAATTGTTTGATTTTTATTGGTTTACCACTAGATGTATGCGCACGTCTAGAATGTACTTTGGCCCTTATAATCTCTCAACCAAACTAAGTACATGAGGTAGGATTAGTGATCCGAAAGGTGAAACCAAGTAGTAGCCAACAGGTGAACATTTCCTCATATCGGCGGAATGAGGTTACCTTTAGTATACCAAACAAGCAACTAGGTAATTCGGACCAACATACGACGGTTGAGGTCTAGAACCCGACGACGACACATATTGCAATTTCATACCAAGTTAATGAACCAACAAACGACAGTTGAGGTTTAGAAACATTAGGTCTGGTCAGTAGAACCCTACACAAAGGAACAACACAAAGAATACAGTAACTGCTGCATTCACTCGAGGGCCACACAGACCGTGTACGACAGTACCGGGCCCGTGTACATTGGACACGGCCCGTGTAGAACACTACACGGACTGGGTACCTCGAGGCAGAACTGAGATAAAGTCATAACCCTAGAAATGCTTTTTACTATTGATTTAAACCAAGTTGATTTACTTTCCTGCTCTTAATTTCTGTTATCGAATTGTTAGGAACTATAAACACCAAAACCAATCTTTTTAAACTTCTAGTCTTTATTTAAATTAGGTAGAATCTAGTTAAGACTTGAACTGTCCCTGTGATCGATACCCGATAATATACTACTCGATAGGATTGTATACTTGCAATATGAACCGAAAGTGTATTTAAGGTTAAAAAGTACAGTTTACTGTACTGAAACTTTGTACTATACATTTTTGGTGTAACAACAACAAGTAGAACCTGAAAGACAACTAGAAGAACATGAAAAACAGCGAGAAGAAATTGAAAGACAACTAGTAGAACAGGAAAGATAACTAGAACAAGATGAAAGACAACGAGAAGAATACTTAAGACAATTATAAAAAGATGAAAGACAACTAGAAAAATATTAAATACAACTAGAAGAAGATAAAAGATAACATGTACAAGATGAAAGAAACTCGTAGAACAGGACAGACAACTAGAAGAACACGAAAGACAACTATATGAAGATGAAAAACAACTACTACATGATGAAATACAACTAGAAAAATATTAAATACAAATAGAAGAAGATGAAAGACAACATGTAAAAGAAAAAAGACAACTAGTAAAACAGGAAAGACAACTAGAACATGATGAAAGACAACTACAAGAACACGAAAGACAATCATAAGAAGATGAAAAACAACTTGTACAAGATGAAAGACAACTACAAAAATATTAAATACAACTAGAAGATGATGAAAGACAAACCAGTACAAGATGAAACACAACCAGTAGAAGATGAAAGACAACTAGAATAACATGAAAAACAACAAGAAGAACATGAAAGATAACCTGTACAAGATAAAAGACAACTAGAAGAAAATGAAGGACAACCAAAAGAACATGAAAGACAACCAATACAAGACAAAATACAACTAGTAGAAGATGAGAAATAACTAGAAGAAGATGAAACACAACTAAAAGAACATGAAAGACAATCAGTAGAATATGAAAGACAACTAGTAAAAGATTAAAAACAATTAGAAGAAAATGAAACACAATATGTACAAGAAGAAATACAACTAAAAGAATTTGAAAGACAACCAGTAGAGAAGGAAAGACAACCAGTAGACCCCGAAAGACAACCAATAGAAGATGAAAGACAACTAGAAGAACATGAAAGACTGCGAGAAGAACATGAAAGACAACATGCACATGATGAAAGACAACTAGAAGAAGATGAAAGACAACTAGAGACAACATGTACAAGATGAAAGACAATTAGAAGAAGTCGAAACACAACTAGAAGAACAAGGAAAAGAAAAGGTAGAGCACGAACTACAACTCTTAGAACCCGGAAGACAACCAGTAGAGTTTGAAAGACAATTAGAAGAAGATGAAAGACAACTAGTAGAATAGGAAATACAACTAGAAGAAGATGAAAGACTACTAGAAGAACACGAAAGACAACTACAAGAAGATGAAAAACAACTTGTACAAGATGAAAGACAACTACAAAAATATGAAAGACAACATGTACAAGATGAAGACAACTAGAACAAGATGAAAGACAACAAGATAAACACGAAAGACAACTATAAGAAGATGAAAAACAACTAGAACAAGATGAGCGACTAGAATAATATTAAATACAACAAGAAAATATGAAAGACAACATGTACAAGATGAAAGACAATTAGTAGAACAGGAAAGACAACTAGAAGAACACGAAAGACAACTATAAGAATATGAAAAACCACTAGTACAAAGATGAAAGACAACTAGAAAAATATTAAATACAAGTAGAAGAAGATGAAAGACAACTAGTACAAGATGAAAGACAACTAGAAGAAAACAACAAGAAGAACATGAAAGACAACCAGTACAAGATAAAACACAACTAGAAGATGAAAAACAACTAGAAGAACATGAAAATTAGAAGAACATGAAAGACAATCAGTAGAATATGAAAGACAACTTGTAAAAGATGAAAAACAACTAGAAGAAGATGAAACACAACCTGTACAAGATGAAATGCAATTAGAAAAGGTGAAAGACAACCATTAGAAGGTGAAAGACAACTAAAAGAAAACGAAAGACAAGTAGAAGAACCCGAAAGACATACAGTACAAGTTGAAAGTCAACTAGAAGACGGAAGACAACTAGAAGAACACGAAGGCCAACCAGTAAAAGATAAAAGACAACTAGTACAAGAAAAAGACTACTAGAAGAACATGAAACAAAACAAGTAGAACAGGAAAGACAACCAGTAGAACACGAATGACAACTAGTGGAAGATGAAAGACAACTAGGAGAAGATGAAAGACAACTAGGAGAAGTCGAAAGACAACAAGTAGAACCCGAAAGACAATTAAAAGAACATGAAAGACAACACGAAAGACAACTAGAAGAACATGAAAAACAGCGAGACGAACATGAAAGACAACATGTACAAGATGAAGGACAATTTGTAGAACAGGAAACATAACTAGAACAAGATGAAAGACAACTAGAAGAACACTTAAGACAACTATAAGAAGATGAAAAACAACTAATATAAAATGAAAGACAACTAGAAAATATTAAATACAACTAGAAGAAGATAAAAGATAACATCTATAAGATGAAAGACAACTTGTAGAACAGGAAATACAACTAGAAAAATATGAAAGATAACTAGAAGAACACAAAAGACAATTATAAGAAGATGAAAAACAACAACTACAAAATAAAAGACAACTAGAAAAATATTAAATACAAATAGAAGATGAAAGACATGTAAAAGAAGAAAGACAACAAGTAGAATAGGACAAACTACTAGAACATGATGAAAGACAACTACAAGAACACGAAAGACAACTATAAGAAGATGAAAAATAGCTAGTACAAAATGAAAGACAACTAGAAAAATATTAAATACAACTTGAAAAAGATGAAAGACGACACTGATCACTCAAAAGAGAGCGATGTTATCTTTTAAAATTTATAAACTCATAAATGTTATCGGTTCGGATCGCAAGCACACAATCCTATCGAGTAGTATAATCGAGGTCGAGGTCGATCCACAGGGAATATTGGTCTACAGTCCTGAGCGATCAAATCACAATCTTTCGAAAGGCTAGACAAAATCTGAAAATTGAGAGTTGAAGTTGTGATCAATGTAAATTTGGCAACAATTAAAAGTAATTAAAATAAATATAGAGATGAGGATTCCTATGGTTTCGGCACACTATTGCTACTCAATCCTCTTTGATATTGTATTTTTGTCGGGTCTGATTTTCTGTTGTTGTTTATGGAAGACACTACTAGGACACTGCTAGTTATTTACGCAAATGACGGGACTTCCATCGGGATACTACATAGGACACTGCGAGTTATCTTACGCAAATGACAGATCTCTAAATACATAAGTTACTACATAGGACACTGTGATTTATCTTACGCAAATGACAGATCTCTAAATACACAAGTTACTACATAGGACACTGCGATTTATCTTACGCAAATGACAGAACTTGGTTTGCATTTTGTGGTTCCGATTTATGGTTTCCCCGCAAAGGTTTTCTTCACATAAATCTAATGGCTCCCAACGAGGCTAACTCGTCCATCATAGTTTTTCTTACCATTAAGGCACTGTCACTACCCTAACGGATTAAACTAGATCATCAAAATCAGGTGAAGGGAGAATAAATTGCAAAAGTATTTCAATCAACAACAAGAAATCATAATCAACAAAAAATATATATATCAAAGCATCATGAGTAACAAGGTTTACTGCCTAGCCCCTAAGAAAAAAACTTAGCTGCGGAACGACTTCATTACAACACTCCTCTCTTTCTCACTTAATCAAAATCTAACCCTAATCACCAAAATTACAAAGATGAGTTCTTTCTTCTGTCTAGGGTGCTTATATAGGAGTGAGGGGACGTGTGAGGATGAATGGAGGCCAAGAAACATGATCTGGATACAGCTGTAGCAATTATTCCCCAAAGAGCGCCTGGTTACGGACCGTATTGGCTGACACTGTCCGTATCCACACCATGTCGCTGAGGGGTTTAATGCGTATCACGCCATCTCCTGGTCCGTATCTGGCTAGGTCTGTATCAACCAGTACGGGCCGTAACAGAGCCTTAGTCAATGAGCGTCGCTTATCCAATTGACCTAATTCTTGCTCCATTTGATGTGAAATAGTCCCAAAATGTGTTTCCTGCAAATAAAGCATAAAGAAGGATGACAATAGCCTTTTTCTCTAAGTAAATAAACATAAGTGCGAGAAAATATTCAAAACCTAAGCCAAAACCCTACGTAATTCATCATCATTTTGACTCTGATTAGACACAATCTGTACAAGATGAAAGACAACTGGAAGAACATGAAAAACTACAAGAAGAACATGAAACTACAAGAAGAACATGAAAGTGTAGATAAAAGACAACTAGAAGAAGGGGAAAGAGAATCAAAAGAACATGAAAGACAACCAGTACAAGATAAAATACAATTAGTACAAGATGAAAAATGACTAGAAGAACATGAAACATAACTAAAAGAACATGAAAGACAATCAGTAGAATATGAAACACAACATGTTTAGAAGAACATGAAAGACATGAAAAACAGCTAGAAGAAAATGAAACACAACATGTTAAAAAAGAAATACAACTTGAAGAAAATGAAAGACAACCAGTAGAACTGGAAGACAACCAGTAGAACATGAAAGACAACTAGTAGAAGACGAAAAACAACTAGAAGATGAAAGACAACTAGAAGAAGTCGAAAGACAACAGGTAGAACCCGGAAGACAACAAAAAGAACATGCAAGACAACACGAAAGACAACCAATGGAAGATGAAAGACAACTAGAAGAACATGATAGACTACGAGAAGAACTTGAAAGACAACAAGTACATCAAAAAAGACAAGATGTAGTAGACGAAAGACAACTAGAGACAACCTGTACAAGATGAAAGACAAATTAGAAGAAGTCGAAAGACAACTAGAAGAACAAGGAAAAGAACATGTAAAACAATTAGAATAAGATAAAAAAAAACAACTAGTGGAACAGGAAAGACAACTAGAACAAGATAAAAGACAACTAAAAGAACACGAAAGACAACTATAAAAATATGAAAAACAACTAGTACAAGATGAAAGACAACTGAAATAATATTAAATACAACTAGAAAAGATGAAAGACAACATGTACAAGATGAAAGACATTTAGTAGACCAGGAAAGGCAACTAGAACAATAAGAAAGACAACTAGAAGAACACGAAAGACAACTATAAGAATATGAAAAACAACTAGTACAAGATGAAAGACTACTAGAAAAATATTAAAGACAACTAGAAGAAGATGAAAGAGAACCAATACAAGATGAAAGACAACGAGAAAAATATGAAAAACAACAAGAAGAACATGAAATACAACTAGAAGAACATGAAAAACAAATAGAAGAACATGAAAAATAACAAGAAGAACATGAAAGACAACTAGTACGAGATAAAATACAACTAGAAGAAGATAAAAGACAACCAAAAGAACATGAAAAACAACCAGTACAAGATAAAATACAACTAGTAGAAGATAAACAACTAAAAGAAGTTGAAAGACAACTAGAAGAACATGAAAGACAATTACTAGAATTTGAAAGGCAACTAGTAAAAGATGACAAACGACTAGAAGAAGATGAAACACAACCTGTACAAGATGAAATACAACTAGAAGAATGTGAAAGACAACCATTAGAAGATGAAAGACAACTAATAGAATACGAAAGACAACTAGATGAACCCGGAAGACAACCAGTACAAGTTGAAAGACAACTAGGAGACGAAAGACAACTATAAGAACACAAAGGACAACATTCGAAGATGAAAGACAACCAATACAAGATGAAAGACTACTAAAAGAACAAGAAATACAACAAGAAAAACAGGAAAGACGACCAGTAGAACACGAATGACAACTAGTAGAAGAAAAAAGACAACTAGAAGATTAATGACAACTAGAAGAAGATGACAAACAACTTGAAGAAGTCGAAAGACAACTAGTAGAACCCGAAAGATAACTAAAAGAACATGAAAGACAATCCAAAAGACAACCTAGAAGAACATGAAAAACAGCGAGAAGAACATTAAAGACAACTAGTAGAACAGGAAAGATAACTAGAACAAAATAAAAGACAACTAGAAGAACACTTAAGACAACTATAAGAAGATGAAAAACAACTAGTACAAGATGAAAGACAACTAGAAAAATATTAAATACAACTAGAAGAAGGTGAAAGCAAACTTGTACAAAATGAAAGACAACTCGTAGAACAGGAAAGACAACTAGAACAAGATGAAAGACAACTAGAAGAACATGAAAGACAACTATAAGAAGATGAAAAACAATTACTACAAGATGAAAGACAACTAGAAAAATATTAAATACAAATAGAAGAAGATGAAAGACATGTACAAGAAGAAAGACAACTAGTAGAACAGGAAAGATAACTAGAACATGATGAAAGACAACTACAAGAACACGAAAGACAACTATTAGAAGATGAAAAACCACTAGTATAAGATGAAAGACAACTAGAAAAATATTAAATACAACTACAAGAAGATGAAAGACAACCAATATAAGATAAAACACAACCTATACAAGATGAAAGACAACTCGAAGAACATGAAAAACTACAAGAAGAACAAGAAAGACAACTAGTACAAGATAAAAGACAACTAGAAGAAGATGAAAGACAACCAAAAGAACATGAAAGACAACCAGTACAAGATAAAATGTATAGTACAAGATGAAAACTGACTAGAAGAACATGAAACATAACTAAAAGAACATGAAAGACAATCAGTAGAATATGAAAGACAACTAGTAAAGGATGAAAAACAACTAGAAAAAAATGAAACACAACATGTACAAGAAGAAATACAACTAGAAGAAATGAAAGACAACCAGTACAACAGAAAAGACAACCAGTCAAACACGAATGACAACTAGTAGAAGACGAAAAACAACTAAAAGATGAAATATAACTAGAGAAGATGTAAGACACCTAGAAGAAGATTAAAGACATAGATGAAGATGAACGACAACTGAAACAAGTCGACATACAACAAGTAGAACCCGAAAGACAACAAAAAGAACATGCATGACTACACGAAAGACAACCAATAGAAGATTAAAGACAACTAGAAAAACATGAAAGGCTGCCAGAAAAACAAGGAAAACAACTAGAAGAAGATGAAAGACAACTAGAGAACCAATACAAGATGAAATACAATTAGAAAAAGTCGAAAGACAACTAGAAGAACAAGGAAAAGAACAACTGAAACACGAAATACAACTAGTAGAACCTGAAAGACAACAAGTAGAACATGAAAGACAATTAGAAGAAGATGAAAGACAACTGTAATAGGAAAGACAACTAGAAGAAGATGAAAGACTACTAGAAGAACACAAAAGACAACAACAACAAGATGAAAAACAACTTGTACAAGATGAAAGACAACTAGAAAAATATGAAATAAAACTAGAAGAATATGAAAGACATGTACAAGATGAAAGACAACTACAAGAAGTCGAAAGACAATAAGTAGAACCCGAAAGATAACTAAAAGAACATGAAAGACAACACAAAAGACAACTAGAAGAACATGTAAAACAGCAAAAAAAAAACATGAAAGACGACATGTACAAGATGACTAGAACAAGATTAAAAGACAACTAGAAAAACACGAAAGTCGACTATAAGAAGAGGAAAAACAACTACTACAAGATGAAAGACAACTAGAAGAATATAAAATACATATACAAGAAGAAAGACAACTAGTAGAATGGCAAAGACAACTACAAGAACACGAAAGACAACCATTAGAAGATGAAAAACAGCTAGCACAAGATGAAAGACAACTAGAAGAAAATGAAAAACAACAAGAAGAACATGAAAGACTACTAGTACAAGATAAAAGACAACTAGAAGAATATGAAAGACAACCAAAAGAATATGAAAGACAACTAGTACAAGATAAAACACAACTACTAGAAGTTGAAAAACAACTAGAAGAAGATGAAAGACAACTAGAAGAAGATGAAAGCTAGTAAAAGATGACAAACAACTAGAAGAAGTTGAAACACAACCTGTACAAGATGAAATACAACTAGAAGAAGGTGAAAGACAAACATTAGAAGATGAAAAATAACTAAAAGAAGACGAAAGACAATTAGAAGAATCCAAAAGACAACCAGTACAAGTTGAAAGACAACTAGAAGACGAAAGACAACTAGAAAAACATGAAGGACAACCAGTAGAAGATGAAAGACAACCAGTACAAGAAGAAAGACTATTAGAAGAACATGAAAAACAACAAGTAGAACAGGAAAGACAACTAGTGGAAGACGAAAGACAAGTAGAAGATTAGTGACAATTAGAAGAAGATGAAAAACAACTAGAAGAAGTCAAAAGACAACAAGTAGAACCCGAAAGACAACTAAAAGAACTTGAAAGACAACACGAAAGACAACTAGAAGAACATGAAAAACAGCGAGAAGAACATGAAAGACAACATGTACAAGATGAAAGACAACTAATAGAACAGGAAAGATAACTAGAACAAGATGAAAGACAACTAGGGGGAACACTTAAGACAACTATAAGAAGATGAAAAACAACTAGTACAAAATGAAAGACACCTAGAAAAACATTAAATACAACTAGAAGATGATAAAAGATAACATGTAAAAGATGAAAGACAACTCATAGAACAGGAAAGACAACTAGAACAAGATTAAAGACAACTAGAATAACACGAAAGACAACTATAAAAGATGAAAAGCAACTACTACAAGATAAAAGACAACTAGAAAAATATTAAACACAAATAGAAGAAGATGAAAGACAACATGTACAAGAAGAAAGACAACTTGTAGAACATGAAAGACAACTAGAACATGATGAAAGACAACTACAAGAATACGAAAGACAACCGTAAGAATATGAAAAACAACTAGTACAACATGAAAGACAACTACAAAAATATTAAATACAACTAGAAGAAGATGAAAGACAACCAGTACAAGATGTAACACAACGAGTAGAAATTGAAAGACAACTAGAAGAACATGAAAAACAACAAGAAGAACATGAAAGACAAGCATAACAAGATAAAAGGTAACTAGAAGAAGATGAAAGACAACCAAAAGAACGTGAAAGACAACAGTACAAGATAAATACAACTAGTAGAAGATGAAAAACAACTAGAAGAAGATGAAACACAACCAAAAGAACATGAAAGACAATCAATAGAATATGAAAGACAACTAGTTATGGATGAAAAACAACTAGAAGAAAATGAAACACAACATGTATAAAAAGAAATACAACTTGAAGAACAAGAAAGACAACTAGTAGAACACGAAGGACAACTAGTAGAACACGAAAAACAACTAGAAGATGAAAAACAACTGGAAGAAGATGAAAGACACCTGGAAGAAGATGAAAGACACCTAGAAGAAAATGAAAGACATCCAGAAGAAGATGCAAGACAACTGGAAGAAGTCGAAAGACCACAAGTAGAACCTGAAAGACAACTAAAAGAACATGTAAGACAACACGAAAGATAACCAATAGAAGATGAAAGAAAAGTAGAAGAACATGAAAGTCTACGAGAAGAACATGAATGACAACATGTACAAGAAAAAAGACAAGTTGAAGAAGACGAAAGACAACTAGAGACAACCTGTACAAGATGAAAGACAATTAGAAGAAGTTGAAAGACCATTAGAAAAACAAGGAAAAAAATATGTTGAACACGAAATACAACTAGTAGAACCCGAAAGACAACTAGTATAACATGATGTTCTTCTTGTTGTCTTTCATCTTCTACTATTTGTTTTTCATATTTTTCTAGTTGTCTGTCATTTTGTACTTTTTCATGTTCTACTAGTTGTTTTTCATTTTCTTTTAGTTGTCTTTCATATTGTACTAGTTGTCGTTCGTGTTCTAGTTGTTTTTCATGTTCCTCTATTGGTCTTTCATCGTGTACATGTTGTCTTTCATCTTGTACTCATTGTCTTTCATCTTCTTTTAGTTATTTTTTGATCTTCTACTAGTGGTCTTTCATCTCCTTCTAGTTGTCTTTTGTGTTATACTGGTTGTCTTTCATATTCTTGTAGTTGTCTTTTATCTTGTCTTGGTTGTCTTTCATGTTCAACTTATTGTCTTTCATCTTCTACTATTTGTTTTCATATTTTTCTAGTTGTCTTTCATTTTGTACTGGTTGTTTTTCATGTTCTACTAGTTGTTTTTCATTTTCCTTTAGTTGTCTTTCATATTCTACAAGTTGTTGTTCGTGTTCTAGTTGTTTTTCATGTTCTTCAATTGGTCTTTCGTCTTTTACATGTTGTCTTTCATCTTGTACTCGTTGTCTTTCATCTTCATTTAGTTATTTTTTGATCTTCTACTATAGTGGTCTTTCATCTCCTTCTAGTTGTCTTTCGTGTTATGCTGGTTGTCTTTCATGTTCTTCTTGTTGTCTTTTATTTTGTTTTGGTTGTCTTTCTTGTTCAACTTGTTGTCTTTCATCTTCTATTGGTTGTCTTTCATCTTCTTTTGGTTGTCTTTCATGTTTTTCTAGTTGTTTTTCCTCTTCTTCTAGTTGTATTTAATCTTCTATGGTTGTTTTTCATTTTCTTCTGGTTGTCTTTTATCATCTTCTAATTTGATTTTCGTCTTCTTCTACTAGTTGTCTTTCATCTTCTTCAACTTGTTTTTCATGTTCTTCTAGTAGTGTTTCATCTTCTACGGGTTGTCTTTCATGTTGTACACGTTGTCTTTCATGTTCTTCTTATTGTCTTTCATCTTGTACTATGTGTTTTTCATATTTTTATAGTTATCTTTCATTTTGTACTAGATGTCTTTCATTTCTACTAGTTGTCTTTCATATTCTACTAGTTGTTTTTCATTTTCCTTTAGTTGTCTTTCATAGAAAAAAAAGAGTACGAGTGCCCACGCAAGACTGGTTACCAATAGGCTCGACAAAACCTCCCAAACTTTCATTTTGTGCATATTTAATTTTTCAAAAATCGTCACAAGTACCAACACACTTAGTTGCCATACTTTGCTTCAATCAATTAGGAAGGAAAATCAAAACTCATATCATTATAATTCCTATTGATTGGAAGGTATCCGTTTATAATCAAAGGAGAAATTAATACTCTCAAATTTAGGGATATTTGTGAAGTGAATTGTTCGATAATAATTTTTCCAAGGAATACACAACGAGGTCAGTCATGGTCTTTCATCTCCTTCTAGTTGTCTTTCGTGTTATACTGGTTGTCTTTCATTTTCTTCTAATTTTCTTTTATCTTGTTTTGGTTGTCTTTCATGTTCAACTTGTTGTCTTTCATCTTCTACTATTGTTTTTCATATTTTTCTAGTTGTCTGTCATTTTGTACTGGTTGTTTTTCATGTTCTACTAGTTGTTTTTCATTTTCCTTTAGTTGTCTTTCATATTCTACTAGTTGTCGTTCGTGTTCTAGTTGTTTTTCATGTTCTTCTATTGGTCTTTCGTCTTGTACATGTTGTCTTTCATCTTGTACTCGTTGTCTTTCATCTTCTTTTAGTTATTTTTGATCTTCTACTAGTGGTCTTTTATCTCCTTCTAGTTGTCTTTCGTGTTATACTAGTTGTCTTTCATTTTCTTCTAGTTGTCTTTTATCTTGTTTTGGTTGTCTTTCATGTTTAACTTGTTGTCTTTCATCTTCTACTATTTATTTTTCATATTTTTTTAGTTGTCTTTCATTTTTGTACTGGTTGTTTTTCATGTTCTACTAGTTATTTTTCATTTTCCTTTAGTTGTCTTTCATATTCTACTAGTTGTCGTTCGTGTTCTAGTTGTTTTTCAGGTTCTTCTATTGATCTTTCGTCATGTACATCTTGTCTTTCATCTTGTACTTGTCGTCTTTCATCGTCTTTTAGTTATTTTTTGATCTGCTACTAGTGGTCTTTACTTCTAGTTGTCTTTATGTTATACTGGTTGTCTTTCATGTTCTTCTAGTTGTCTTTTATCTTGTTTTGGTTGTCTTTCTTGTTCCACTTGTTGTCTTTCATCTTCTACTATTTATTTTTCATATTTTTCTAGTTGTCTTTCATTTTGTACTGGTTGTTTTTCATGTTCTACTAGTTGTTTTTCATTTTCCTTTAGTTGTCTTTCATATTCAACTAGTTGTCGTTCGTGTTCTAGTTGTTTTTCATGTTCTTCTATTGGTCTTTCGTCTTGTACATGTTGTCTTTCATCTTGTACTCGTAGTCTTTCATCTTCTTTTAGTTATTTTTTGATCTTCCACTGGTGGTCTTTCATCTCGTTTTCATTTTTTGAATTTCGGTCACTCTATAATTCGGAGTATCCCAGCGAATTTCCCGTTTTGAATCACTTTTTTTTTCTTGTTAATTTTTGTTCACTCCGCATTTTGGAGTATCCCCGTATACAGCTGCCTATGAGAAGTCCCTGTGTTTATCTTTTTCATTTTTTTGAATTTCGGTCACTCTGTAATTTGGAGTATCCCAGCATACACGCCTATGAGAATTCCCTGTATTGAATCCCTTTGTTTTTTCTTGTTAATTTTTTTCACTCCGTATTTTGGTGTATCCCCTTATACAACCGCCTATGAGAAGTCCTATGTTTCTTCTCGTTTTCATTTTTTTGAATTTCGATCACTCTGTAATTTGGAGTATCTCAGCATACAGCCGCTAATGAGAATTTCCAGTATTGAATCCCTTTTTTATTCTTGTTAATTTTTGTTCACTATGCATTTTGGTGTATCTCATACAGCCGCCTATAAGAAGTCCCTGTGTTTCATCATGTTTTCATTTTTTTGAATTTCGGTCAGCCAGTAATTTGGAGTATCCAAGCATACAGCTGCCTTTGAGAATTCCCTGTATTGAATCCCTTTTTCTTTTTCTTTATAATTTTTGTTCACTACGTATTTTGGTATATCCCCGCATACAACTGCGTATAAGAACTTCATGTATTTCATCTCGTTCTCACTTTTTTGAATTTTGGTCATCCTGTAATTTTGGAGTATCCCACCATACTGCCGCCTATGAGAATTCCTAGTAATGAGTCCCTTTTTCTTTTTCATGTTAATTTTTGTTCACTCCACATTTTGGTGTATCCTCGCAAACAACCACTTATGAGAAGTCATTGTGTTACATCATTTTTTCATTTTTTGAATTTCGGCCACACTGTAATTTGGTGTATCCTCGCAAACAACCACTTATGAGAAGTCCCTTTTTCTTTTTCTTTATAATTTTTGTTCACTACGTATTTTGGTATATCCACACATACAACTGCCTATGAGAAGTCCCTGTGTTTCATCTCGTTTTTATTTTTTTGAATTTTAGCCATCCTGTAATTTGGAGTATCTCAGCATACAGCCGCCGATGAGAATTCCCTATATTGAATCCCGTTTTCTTGTTCTTGTTAATTTTTGTTCACTCTGTATTTTGGTGTATCCCCGCAGACAACCGCTTATGAGAAGTCATGGTGCTACATTATCTTTTCATTTTTTGAATTTCGGCAACCCTGTAATTTGGAGTTCCCAGCCTACAGCCGCCTATGAGAATTCCCTATATTGAGTCATTTTTTCTTTTCCTTGTTAATTTTTGTTCGCTCCGCATTTTGGTGTATCCCCGCATAAAGACGCATATGAGAAGTCCCTGTGTTACAAGTCGTTTTCATTTTATTGAATTTCGGCTACCCTTTAATTTGGAGTATTTCAGCATATAGCTGCCTATAGAATTCCCTGTATTTAGGCCCTTTTTCATGGTAATTTTTGCTCACTCCGTATTTTGGTGTATCCCCGCACAGAGCCGCATATGAGAAGTCCCGGTGTTACAACTCATTTTCAGTTTATTGAATTTCGAGCACACTGTAATTTGGAGTATTTCAGCATACGCCTATGAGAATTTCCTGTATTGAGGCATTTTTCTTTTTCCTGTTAATTTTTGTTCACTCCTTGTGTTAGTTCTCGTTTTCAGTTTTTTGAATTTCGGCGACGCTATAATTTGGAGTATTTCAGCATACAGCCGCCTATGAGAATTCCCTCTACTGAGGCCCTTTTTCTTTTTCCGGGTAATTTTTGTTCACTCCGTATTTTGGTGTATCCCCGCATACAGCCGCATATGAGAAGTCCCTGTGTTATAACTCGTTTTCATTTTATTGAATTTCGGCCACCCTGTAATTTGGAGTATTTCGGCATACAGCCGCCTATGAGAATTACCTGTATTGAGGCCTTTTTCTTTTTACTGTTAATTTTTGTTCACTCTGTATTTTGGTGCATCCCCGCATACACCCGCACATGAGAAGTCCCCGTGTTAGTCCTCGTTTTCATTTTATTTAATTTCGGCCACGTTGTCCTTTTTCTTTTTTCTTGGTAATTTTTGTTCACTCCGCATTTTGTTGTCCCCGCATACAGCCGCATATGAGAAGTCCCTGTGTTACAACTCGTTTTCAGTTTTTTGAATTTCGGCCACCCTGTAATTTGGAGTATTTCAGCATACAGCCGCCTATGAGAATTCCCTGTATTGAGGCCTTTTTCTTTTTCCTGGTAATTTTTGTTCACTCCGCTTTTTGGAGTATCCACGCATACAGCAGTATATGAGAAGTCCCTGTGTTACACCTCGTTTTCAGTTTTTTGAATTTCGGCCACCCTGTAATTTGGAGTATTTCAGCATACAGCCGCCTATGAGAATTACCTGTATTGAGGAATTTTTCTTTTTCCTGGTAATTTTTGTTCACTCCGCATTTTGATGTGTTCTCGCATACAGCCGCATATGAGAAGTCCCTGTGTTACAACTCGTTTTCAGTTTTTTGAATTTCGGCCACCCTGTAATTTGGAGTATTTCAGCATACAGCCGCCTATGAGAATTCCCTGTATTGAGGCATTTTTTTTTCCTGGTAATTTTTGTTCACTCCGCATTTTGATGTGTCCCCGCATACAGCCGCATATGAGAAGTCCCTGTGTTACAACTCGTTTTCAGTTTTTTGAATTTCGGCCACCCTGTAATTTGGAGTATTTCAGCATACAGTCGCCTATGAGAATTCCCTGTATTGAGGCCTTTTTCTTTTTCCTGGTAATTTTTGTTCACTCCGCATTTTGGTGTGTCCCCGCATACAGCCGCATATGAGAAGTCCCTGTGTTACAACTCGTTTTCAGTTTTTTGAATTTCGGCCACCCTGTAATTTGGAGTATTTCAGCATACAGCCGCCTATGAGAATTCCCTGTATTGAGACCCTTTTTCTTTTTCCTCGTAATTTTTGTTCACTCCGTATTTTGGTGTATCCCCGCATACAGCCCCATCCGTGAAGTCCCTGTGTTACTTCTCGTTTTCATTTTTTTGAATTTCGGCCACCCTGTAATTTGGAGTATTTCAGCATACAGGCGCCTATGAGAATTCCCTGTTTTGAGACCTTTATCTTTTTCCTGGTAATTTTGGTTCACTCCGTATTTTGGCGTATCCCCGCATACAGCCGTATCCGTGAAGTCCCTGTGTTACTTCTCGTTTTCATTTTTTTGAATTTCGGCCACCCTGTAATTTGGAGTATTTCAACATACAGCCGCCTATTAGAATTCCCTGTTTTGAAACTCTTTTTCTTTTTCCTCGTAATTTTTGTTCACTCCGTATTTTGGTGTATCCCCGCATACAGCCCCATCCGTGAAGTCCCTGTGTTACTTCTCATTTTCATTTTTTTGAATTTCGGCCACCCTGTAATTTGGAGTATTTCAGCATACAGCCGCCTATTAGAATTCCCTGTTTTGAGACCTTTTTCCTTTTTCCTCGTAATTTTTGTTCACTCCGTATTTTGGTGTATCCGCTCATACAGCCCCATCCGTGAAGTCCCTGTGTTACTTCTCGTTTTCATTTTTTTGAATTTCGGCCACTCTGTAATTTGGAGTATTTCAGCATACAGCCGCCTATGAGAATTCCCTGTTTTGAGACCCTTTTCTTTTTCCTCGTAATTTTTGTTCACTCCGTATTTTGGTGTATCCCCGCATACAGCCCCATCCGTGAAGTCCCTGTGTTACTTCTCGTTTTCATTTTTTTGAATTTCGGCCACCCTGTAATTTGGAGTATTTCAGCATACAGCCGCCTATGAGAATTCCCTGTTTTGAGACCCTTTTTCTTTTTCCTCGTAATTTTTGTTCACTCCGTATTTTGGTGTATCCCCGCATACAGCCCCATCCGTGAAGTCCCTGTGTTACTTCTCGTTTTCATTTTTTTGAATTTCGGCCACCCTGTAATTTGGAGTATTTCAGCATACAGCCGCCTATGAGAATTCCCTGTTTTGAGACCCTTTTTCTTTTTCCTCGTAATTTTTGTTCACTCCGTATTTTGGTGTATCCGCTCATACAGCCCCATCCGTGAAGTCCCTGTGTTACTTCTCGTTTTCATTTTTTTGAAATTTCGGCCACCCTGTAATTTGGAGTATTTCAGCATACAGCCGCCTATGAGAATTCCCTGTTTTGAGGCCCTTTTTCTTTTTCCTGGTAATTTTGGTTCACTCCGTATTTTGGTGTATCCCCGCATACAGCCCCATCCGTGAAGTCCCTGTGTTACTTCTCATTTTCATTTTTTTGAATTTCGGCCACCCTGTAATTTGGAGTATTTCAGCATACAGCCGCCTATGAGAATTCCCTGTTTTGAGACCTTTTTCTTTTTCCTGGTAATTTTTGTTCACTCCGTATTTTGGTGTATCCCCGCATACAGCCGCATCCGTGAAGTCCCTGTGTTACTTCTCGTTTTCATTTTTTTGAATTTCGGGCCACCCTATAATTTGGAGTATTTCAGCATACAGCCGCCTAGAATTCCCTGTTTGAGACCTTTTTCTTTTCCTCGTAATTTTTGTTCACTCCGTATTTTGGTGTATCCCCGCATACAGCCGCATCCGTGAAGTCCCTGTGTTATTGCTCGTTTTCATTTTTTTGAATTTCGGCCACCCTGTAATTTGGAGTATTTCAGCATACAGCCGCCTATGAGAATTCCCTGTTTTGAGGCCCTTTTTCTTTTTCCTGGTAATTTTGGTTCACTCCGTATTTTGGTGTATCCCCGCATACAGCCGCATCCGTGAAGTCCCTGTGTTACTTCTCGTTTTCATTTTTTTGAATTTCGGCCACCCTGTAATTTGGAGTATTTCAGCATACAGCCGCCTATGAGAATTCCCTGTTTTGAGACCTTTTTCTTTTTCCTCGTAATTTTTGTTCACTCCGTATTTTGGTGTATCCGCTCATACAGCCCCATCCGTGAAGTCCCTGTGTTACTTCTCGTTTTCATTTTATTGAATTTCGGCCACCCTGTAATTTGGAGTATTTCAGCATACAGCCGCCTATGAGAATTCCCTGTTTTGAGGCCCTTTTTCTTTTTCCTGGTAATTTTGGTTCACTCCGTATTTTGGTGTATCCCCGCATACAGCCCCATCCGTGAAGTCCCTGTGTTACTTCTCGTTTTCATTTTTTGAATTTCGGCCACCCTGTAATTTGGAGTATTTCAGCATACAGCCGCCTATGAGAATTCCCTGTTTTGAGACCTTTTTCTTTTTCCTCGTAATTTTTGTTCACTCCGTATTTTGGTGTATCCCCGCATACAGCCGCATCCGTGAAGTCCCTGTGTTACTTCTCGTTTTCATTTTATTGAATTTCGGCCACCCTGTAATTTGGAGTATTTCAGCATACAGCCGCCTATGAGAATTCCCTGTATTGATGCCCTTTTTCTTTTTCCTGGTAATTTTGGTTCACTCCGTATTTTGGTGTATCCCCGCATACAGCCGCATCCGTGAAGTCCCTGTGTTACTTCTCGTTTTCATTTTTTTGAATTTCGGCCACCCTGTAATTTGGAGTATTTCAGCATACAGCCGCCTATGAGAATTCCCTGTTTTGAGACCTTTTTCTTTTTCCTCGTAATTTTTGTTCACTCCGTATTTTGGTGTATCCCCGCATACAGCCCCATCCGTGAAGTCCCTGTGTTACTTCTCGTTTTCATTTTTTTGAATTTCGGCCACCCTGTAATTTGGAGTATTTCAGCATACAGCCGCCTATGAGAATTCCCTGTTTTGAGGCCCTTTTTCTTTTTCCTCGGTAATTTTTGTTCACTCCGTATTTTGGTGTATCCCCGCATACAGCCGCATCCGTGAAGTCCCTGTGTTACTTCTCGTTTTCATTTTTTGAATTTCGGCCACCCTGTAATTTGGAGTATTTCAGCATACAGCCGCCTATGAGAATTCCCTGTTTTGAGACCTTTTTCTTTTTCCTGGTAATTTTGGTTCACTCCGTATTTTGGTGTATCCCGCATACAGCCGCATCCGTGAAGTCCCTGTGTTACTTCTCGTTTTCATTTTTTGAATTTCGGCCACCCTGTAATTTGGAGTATTTCAGCATACAGCCGCCTATGAGAATTCCCTGTTTTGAGACCTTTTTCTTTTTCCTGGTAATTTTGTTCACTCCGTATTTTGGTGTATCCCCGCATACAGCCGCATCCGTGAAGTCCCTGTGTTACTTCTCGTTTTCATTTTTTTGAATTTCGGCCACCCTGTAATTTGGAGTATTTCAGCATACAGCCGCCTATGAGAATTCCCTGTATTGAGGCCCTTTTTCTTTTTCCTGGTAATTTTGGTTCACTCCGTATTTTGGTGTATCCCCGCATACAGCCGCATCCGTGAAGTCCCTGTGTTACTTCTCGTTTTCATTTTTTTGAATTTCGGCCACCCTGTAATTTGGAGTATTTCAGCATACAGCCGCCTATGAGAATTCCCTGTTTTGAGACCCTTTTTCTTTTTCCTGGTAATTTTTGTTCACTCCGTATTTTGGTGTATCCGCGCATACAGCCCCATCCGTGAAGTCCCTGTGTTACTTCTCGTTTTCATTTTTTTGAATTTCGGCCACCCTGTAATTTGGAGTATTTCAGCATACAGCCGCCTATGAGAATTCCCTGTATTGAGACCTTTTTCTTTTTCCTGGTAATTTTTGTTCACTCCGTATTTTGGTGTATCCCCGCATACAGCCGCATCCGTGAAGTCCCTGTGTTACTTCTCGTTTTCATTTTTTTGAATTTCGGCCACCCTGTAATTTGGAGTATTTCAGCATACAGCCGCCTATGAGAATTCCCTGTATTGAGGCCCTTTTTCTTTTTCCTGGTAATTTTGGTTCACTCCGTATTTTGGTGTATCCCCGCATACAGCCGCATCCGTGAAGTCCCTGTGTTACTTCTCGTTTTCATTTTTTTGAATTTCGGCCACCCTGTAATTTGGAGTATTTCAGCATACAGCCGCCTATGAGAATTCCCTGTATTGAGACCCTTTTTCTTTTTCCTGGTAATTTTGGTTCACTCCGTATTTTGGTGTATCCCCGCATACAGCCGCATCCGTGAAGTCCCTGTGTTACTTCTCGTTTTCATTTTATTGAATTTCGGCCACCCTGTAATTTGGAGTATTTCAGCATACAGCCGCCTATGAGAATTCCCTGTATTGAGACCTTTTTCTTTTTCCTGGTAATTTTTGTTCACTCCGTATTTTGGTGTATCCCCGCATACAGCCGCATCCGTGAAGTCCCTGTGTTACTTCTCGTTTTCATTTTTTGAATTTCGGCCACCCTGTAATTTGGAGTATTTCAGCATACAGCCGCCTATGAGAATTCCCTGTTTGAGGCCCTTTTTCTTTTTCCTGGTAATTTTGGTTCACTCCGTATTTTGGTGTATCCCCGCATACAGCCGCATCCGTGAAGTCCCTGTGTTACTTCTCGTTTTCATTTTTTGAATTTCGGCCACCCTGTAATTTGGAGTATTTCAGCATACAGCCGCCTATGAGAATTCCCTGTATTGAGACCCTTTTTCTTTTTCCTGGTAATTTTGGTTCACTCCGTATTTTGGTGTATCCCCGCATACAGCCGCATCCGTGAAGTCCCTGTGTTACTTCTCGTTTTCATTTTTTGAATTTCGGCCACCCTGTAATTTGGAGTATTTCAGCATACAGCCGCCTATGAGAATTCCCTGTATTGAGACCTTTTTCTTTTTCATGTAATTTTGTTCACTCCGTATTTTGGTGTATCCCCGCATACAGCCGCATCCGTGAAGTCCCTGTGTTACTTCTCGTTTTCATTTTTTTGAATTTCGGCCACCCTGTAATTTGGAGTATTTCAGCATACAGCCGCCTATGAGAATTCCCTGTTTTGAGGCCCTTTTTCTTTTTCCTGGTAATTTTGGTTCACTCCGTATTTTGGTGTATCCCCGCATACAGCCGCATCCGTGAAGTCCCTGTGTTACTTCTCGTTTTCATTTTTTTGAATTTCGGCCACCCTGTAATTTGGAGTATTTCAGCATACAGCCGCCTATGAGAATTCCCTGTTTGAGACCTTTTTCTTTTTCCTGGTAATTTTGGTTCACTCCGTATTTTGGTGTATCCCCGCATACAGCCCCATCCGTGAAGTCCCTGTGTTACTTCTCGTTTTCATTTTTTTGAATTTCGGCCACCCTGTAATTTGGAGTATTTCAGCATACAGCCGCCTATGAGAATTCCCTGTTTTGAGACCTTTTTCTTTTTCCTGGTAATTTTTGTTCACTCCGTATTTTGGTGTATCCCGCATACAGCCGCATCCGTGAAGTCCCTGTGTTACTTCTCGTTTTCATTTTTTTGAATTTCGGCCACCCTGTAATTTGGAGTATTTCAGCATACAGCCGCCTATGAGAATTCCCTGTTTTGAGGACCTTTTTCTTTTTCCTGGTAATTTTTGTTCACTCCGTATTTTGGTGTATCCCCGCATACAGCCGCATCCGTGAAGTCCCTGTGTTACTTCTCGTTTTCATTTTATTGAATTTCGGCCACCCTGTAATTTGGAGTATTTCAGCATACAGCCGCCTATGAGAATTCCCTGTTTTGAGACCCTTTTTCTTTTTCCTGGTAATTTTGGTTCACTCCGTATTTTGGTGTATCCCCGCATACAGCCGCATCCGTGAAGTCCCTGTGTTACTTCTCGTTTTCATTTTTTTGAATTTCGGCCACCCTGTAATTTGGAGTATTTCAGCATACAGCCGCCTATGAGAATTCCCTGTTTTGAGACCTTTTTCTTTTTCCTGTAATTTTTGTTCACTCCGTATTTTGGTGTATCCCCGCATACAGCCGCATCCGTGAAGTCCCTGTGTTACTTCTCGTTTTCATTTTTTTGAATTTCGGCCACCCTGTAATTTGGAGTATTTCAGCATACAGCCGCCTATGAGAATTCCCTGTTTTGAGGCCCTTTTTCTTTTTCCTGGTAATTTTGGTTCACTCCGTATTTTGGTGTATCCCCGCATACAGCCGCATCCGTGAAGTCCCTGTGTTACTTCTCGTTTTCATTTTTTTGAATTTCGGCCACCCTGTAATTTGGAGTATTTCAGCATACAGCCGCCTATGAGAATTCCCTGTTTTGAGACCCTTTTTCTTTTTCCTGGTAATTTTGGTTCACTCCGTATTTTGGTGTATCCCGCATACAGCCCCATCCGTGAAGTCCCTGTGTTACTTCTCGTTTTCATTTTTTTGAATTTCGGCCACCCTGTAATTTGGAGTATTTCAGCATACAGCCGCCTATGAGAATTCCCTGTATTGAGACCTTTTTCTTTTTCCTGGTAATTTTTGTTCACTCCGTATTTTGGTGTATCCCCGCATACAGCCGCATCCGTGAAGTCCCTGTGTTACTTCTCGTTTTCATTTTTTGAATTTCGGCCACCCTGTAATTTGGAGTATTTCAGCATACAGCCGCCTATGAGAATTCCCTGTTTTGAGGCCCTTTTTCTTTTTCCTGGTAATTTTGGTTCACTCCGTATTTTGGTGTATCCCCGCATACAGCCGCATCCGTGAAGTCCCTGTGTTACTTCTCGTTTTCATTTTTTTGAATTTCGGCCACCCTGTAATTTGGAGTATTTCAGCATACAGCCGCCTATGAGAATTCCCTGTTTTGAGACCTTTTTCTTTTTCCTGGTAATTTTTGTTCACTCCGTATTTTGGTGTATCCCCGCATACAGCCGCATCCGTGAAGTCCCTGTGTTACTTCTCGTTTTCATTTTTTTGAATTTCGGCCACCCTGTAATTTGGAGTATTTCAGCATACAGCCGCCTATGAGAATTCCCTGTTTTGAGGCCCTTTTTCTTTTTCCTGGTAATTTTTGTTCACTCCGTATTTTGGTGTATCCCCGCATACAGCCGCATCCGTGAAGTCCCTGTGTTACTTCTCGTTTTCATTTTTTTGAATTTCGGCCACCCTGTAATTTGGAGTATTTCAGCATACAGCCGCCTATGAGAATTCCCTGTATTGAGACCCTTTTTCTTTTTCCTGGTAATTTTGGTTCACTCCGTATTTTGGTGTATCCCCGCATACAGCCGCATCCGTGAAGTCCCTGTGTTACTTCTCGTTTTCATTTTTTGAATTTCGGCCACCCTGTAATTTGGAGTATTTCAGCATACAGCCGCCTATGAGAATTCCCTGTTTTGAGACCTTTTTCTTTTTCCTGGTAATTTTTGTTCACTCCGTATTTTGGTGTATCCCCGCATACAGCCGCATCCGTGAAGTCCCTGTGTTACTTCTCGTTTTCATTTTTTTGAATTTAGGGCCACCCTGTAATTTGGAGTATTTCAGCATACAGCCGCCTATGAGAATTCCCTGTTTTGAGGCCCTTTTTCTTTTTCCTGGTAATATTGGTTCACTCCGTATTTTGGTGTATCCCCGCATACAGCCGCATCCGTGAAGTCCCTGTGTTACTTCTCGTTTTCATTTTTTTGAATTTCGGCCACCCTGTAATTTGGAGTATTTCAGCATACAGCCGCCTATGAGAATTCCCTGTTTTGAGACCCTTTTTCTTTTTCCTGGTAATTTTGGTTCACTCCGTATTTTGGTGTATCCCCGCATACAGCCCCATCCGTGAAGTCCCTGTGTTACTTCTCGTTTTCATTTTTTTGAATTTCGGCCACCCTGTAATTTGGAGTATTTCAGCATACAGCCGCCTATGAGAATTCCCTGTTTTGAGACCTTTTTCTTTTTCCTGTAATTTTTGTTCACTCCGTATTTTGGTGTATCCCCGCATACAGCCGCATCCGTGAAGTCCCTGTGTTACTTCTCGTTTTCATTTTTTTGAATTTCGGCCACCCTGTAATTTGGAGTATTTCAGCATACAGCCGCCTATGAGAATTCCCTGTATTGAGGCCCTTTTTCTTTTTCCTGGTAATTTTTGTTCACTCCGTATTTTGGTGTATCCCCGCATACAGCCGCATCCGTGAAGTCCCTGTGTTACTTCTCGTTTTCATTTTTTTGAATTTCGGCCACCCTGTAATTTGGAGTATTTCAGCATACAGCCGCCTATGAGAATTCCCTGTTTTGAGACCCTTTTTCTTTTTCCTGGTAATTTTGGTTCACTCCGTATTTTGGTGTATCCCCGCATACAGCCCATCCGTGAAGTCCCTGTGTTACTTCTCGTTTTCATTTTTTTGAATTTCGGCCACCCTGTAATTTGGAGTATTTCAGCATACAGCCGCCTATGAGAATTCCCTGTTTTGAGACCTTTTTCTTTTTCCTGTAATTTTTGTTCACTCCGTATTTTGGTGTATCCCCGCATACAGCCGCATCCGTGAAGTCCCTGTGTTACTTCTCGTTTTCATTTTTTTGAATTTCGGCCACCCTGTAATTTGGAGTATTTCAGCATACAGCCGCCTATGAGAATTCCCTGTATTGAGACCTTTTTCTTTTTCCTGGTAATTTTGGTTCACTCCGTATTTTGGTGTATCCCCGCATACAGCCGCATCCGTGAAGTCCCTGTGTTACTTCTCGTTTTCATTTTTTTGAATTTCGGCCACCCTGTAATTTGGAGTATTTCAGCATACAGCCGCCTATGAGAATTCCCTGTATTGAGACCCTTTTTCTTTTTCCTCGTAATTTTGGTTCACTCCGTATTTTGGTGTATCCCCGCATACAGCCGCATCCGTGAAGTCCCTGTGTTACTTCTCGTTTTCATTTTTTTGAATTTCGGCCACCCTGTAATTTGGAGTATTTCAGCATACAGCCGCCTATGAGAATTCCCTGTTTGAGACCTTTTTCTTTTTCCTGTAATTTTTGTTCACTCCGTATTTTGGTGTATCCCCGCATACAGCCGCATCCGTGAAGTCCCTGTGTTACTTCTCGTTTTCATTTTTTTGAATTTCGGCCACCCTGTAATTTGGAGTATTTCAGCATACAGCCGCCTATGAGAATTCCCTGTATTGAGGCCCTTTTTCTTTTTCCTGGTAATTTTTGTTCACTCCGTATTTTGGTGTATCCCCGCATACAGCCGCATCCGTGAAGTCCCTGTGTTACTTCTCGTTTTCATTTTTTGAATTTCGGCCACCCTGTAATTTGGAGTATTTCAGCATACAGCCGCCTATGAGAATTCCCTGTTTTGAGACCCTTTTTCTTTTTCCTGGTAATTTTGGTTCACTCCGTATTTTGGTGTATCCCCGCATACAGCCCCATCCGTGAAGTCCCTGTGTTACTTCTCGTTTTCATTTTTTTGAATTTCGGCCACCCTGTAATTTGGAGTATTTCAGCATACAGCCGCCTATGAGAATTCCCTGTTTTGAGACCTTTTTCTTTTTCCTGTAATTTTTGTTCACTCCGTATTTTGGTGTATCCCCGCATACAGCCGCATCCGTGAAGTCCCTGTGTTACTTCTCGTTTTCATTTTTTGAATTTCGGCCACCCTGTAATTTGGAGTATTTCAGCATACAGCCGCCTATGAGAATTCCCTGTATTGAGGCCCTTTTTCTTTTTCCTGGTAATTTTGGTTCACTCCGTATTTTGGTGTATCCCCGCATACAGCCGCATCCGTGAAGTCCCTGTGTTACTTCTCGTTTTCATTTTTTTGAATTTCGGCCACCCTGTAATTTGGAGTATTTCAGCATACAGCCGCCTATGAGAATTCCCTGTTTTGAGACCTTTTTCTTTTTCCTCGTAATTTTTGTTCACTCCGTATTTTGGTGTATCCCCGCATACAGCCGCATCCGTGAAGTCCCTGTGTTACTTCTCGTTTTCATTTTTTTGAATTTCGGCCACCCTGTAATTTGGACTATTTCAGCATACGAGAATTCCCTGTTTTGAGGCCCTTTTTCTTTTTCCTGGTAATTTTTGTTCACTCCGTATTTTGGTGTATCCCCGCATACAGCCGCATCCGTGAAGTCCCTCTGTTACTTCTCTTTTTCATTTTTTTAAATTTCGGCCACCCTGTAATTTGGAGTATTTCAGCATACTGCCGCCTATGAGAATTCCCTGTTTTGAGACCCTTTTTCTTTTTCCTGGTAATTTTGGTTCACTCCGTATTTTGGTGTATGCCCGCATACAGCCCCATCCGTGAAGTCCCTGTGTTACTTGTCGTTTTCATTTTTTTGAATTTCGGCCACCCTGTAATTTGGAGTATTTCAGCAGACAGCCGCCTATGAGAATTCCCTGTTTTGAGACCTTTTTCTTTTTCCTGTTAATTTTTGTTCACTCCGTATTTTGGTGTATCCCCGCATACAGCCGCATCCGTGAAGTCCCTGTGTTACTTCTCGTTTTCATTTTTTTGAATTTGGGCCACCCTATAATTTGGAGTATTTCAGCATACGAGAATTCCCTGTTTTGAGGCCCTTTTTCTTTTTCCTGGTAATATTGGTTCACTCCGTATTTTGGTGTATCCCCGCATACAACCCCATCCGTGAAGTCCTTGTGTTACTTCTCGTTTTCATTTTTTTGAATTTCGGCCACCCTGTAATTTGGAGTATTTCAGCATACAGCCGCCTATGAGAATTCCCTGTTTTGAGACCCTTTTTCTTTTTCCTGGTAATTTTGGTTCACTCCGTATTTTGCTGTATCCCCGCATACAGCCCCATCTGTGAAGTCCCTGTGTTACTTGTCGTTTTCATTTTTTTGAATTTCGGCCACCCTGTAATTTGGAGTATTTCAGCATACAGCCGCCTATGAGAATTCCCTGTTTTGAGACCTTTTTATTTTTCCTGGTAATTTTTGTTCACTCCGTATTTTGGTGTATCCTCGCATACAGCCGCATCCGTGAAGTCCCTGTGTTACTTCTCGTTTTCATTTTTTTGAATTTGGGCCACCCTATAATTTGGACTATTTCAGCATACGAGAATTCCCTGTTTTGAGGCCCTTTTTCTTTTTCCTGGTAATTTTTGTTCACTCCGTATTTTGGTGTATCCCCGCATACAGCCGCATCCGTGAAGTCCCTCTGTTACTTCTCTTTTTCATTTTTTTAAATTTCGGCCACCCTGTAATTTGGAGTATTTCAGCATACTGCCGCCTATGAGAATTCCCTGTTTTGAGACCTTTTTCTTTTTCCTGGTAATTTTTGTTCACTCCGTATTTTGGTGTATCCCCGCAGACAGCCGCATCCGCGAAGTCCCTCTGTTACTTCTCGTTTTCATTTTTTTGAATTTCGGCCACCCTGTAATTTGGAGTATTTCAGCATACAGCCGCCTATGAGAATTCCCTGTTTTGAGACCTTTTTCTTTTTCCTGGTAATTTTGGTTCACTCCGTATTTTGGTGTATGCCCGCATACAGCCCCATCCGTGAAGTCCCTGTGTTACTTGTCGTTTTCATTTTTTTGAATTTCGGCCACCCTGTAATTTGGAGTATTTCAGCATACAGCGCCTATGAGAATTCCCTGTTTTGAGACCCTTTTTCTTTTTCCTGGTAATTTTGGTTCACTCCGTATTTTGGTGTATCCCCGCATACAGCCCCATCCGTGAAGTCCCTGTGTTACTTGTCGTTTTCATTTTTTTGAATTTCGGCCACCCTGTAATTTGGAGTATTTCAGCATACAGCCGCCTATGAGAATTCCCTGTTTTGAGACCTTTTTATTTTTCCTGGTAATTTTTGTTCACTCCGTATTTTGGTGTATCCCCGCATACAGCCGCATCCGTGAAGTCCCTGTGTTACTTCTCGTTTTCATTTTTTTGAATTTGGGCCACCCTATAATTTGGACTATTTCAGCATACGAGAATTCCCTGTTTTGAGGCCCTTTTTCTTTTTCCTGGTAATTTTTGTTCACTCCGTATTTTGGTGTATCCCCGCATACAGCCGCATCCGTGAAGTCCCTCTGTTACTTCTCTTTTTCATTTTTTAAATTTCGGCCACCCTGTAATTTGGAGTATTTCAGCATACAGCCGCCTATGAGAATTCCCTGTTTTGAGACCTTTTTCTTTTTCCTGGTAATTTTTCTTCACTCCGTATTTTGGTGTATCCCGCAGACAGCCGCATCCGCGAAGTCCCTCTGTTACTTCTCGTTTTCATTTTTTTGAATTTCGGCCACCCTGTAATTTGGAGTATTTCAGCATACAGCTTCAAGCTATAGCAGATGGGACTAAATTACTTTTGAAAGACGATCTCCTCCCATCTCGAGGAGATATTCGTCTGTTTAGTGTTGGACCGTCTATAGCAGTCATATCAGTTCTACTAAGCGTATGCTGAAATACTCCAAATTACAAGGTGGCCGAAATTCAAAAAAATGAAAACGAGAAGTAACACAGGGACTTCGCGGATGCGGCTGTCTGCGGGGATAAACCAAAATACGGAGTGAACAAAAATTACCAGGAAAAAGAAAAAGGTCTCAAAACAAGAAATCTCATAGGCGGCTGTATGCTGAAATACTCCAAATTACAGGGTAGCCGAAATTCAAAAATATGAACACGAGAAGTAACACAGGGACTTCGCGGATGCGGCTGTATGCGGGGATACACCAAAATACGGAGTGAACAAAAATTACGAGGAAAAAGAAAAAGGTCTCAAAACAGGGAATTCTCATAGGCGGCTGTATGCTGAAATACTCCAAATTACAGGGTGGCCGAAATTCAAAAAAATGAAAACAAGAAGTAACACAGGGAATTCACGGATGCGGCTGTATGAGGGGATACACCAAAATACGGAGTGAACCAAAATTACCAGGAAAAAGAAAAAGGTCTCAAAACAGGGAATTCTCATAGGCGGCTGTATGCTGAAATACTCCAAATTACAGGGTGGCCGAAATTCAAAAAAATGAAAACGAGAAGTAACACAGGGACTTCGCGGATGCGGCTGTCTGCGGGGATACACCAAAATACGGAGTGAACAAAAATTACCAGGAAAAAGAAAAAGGTCTCAAAACAGGGAATTCTCATAGGCGGCTGTATGCTGAAATACTCCAAATTACAGGGTGGCCGAAATTCAAAAAATGAAAACGAGAAGTAACATAGGGACTTCGCGGATGCGGCTGTCTGCGGGGATACACCAAAATACGGAGTGAAGAAAAATTACCAGGAAAAAGAAAAAGGTCTCAAAACAGGGAATTCTCATAGGCGGCTGTATGCTGAAATACTCCAAATTACAGGGTGGCCGAAATTCAAAAAAATGAAAACGAGAAGTAACACAGGGACTTCACGGATGCGGCTGTCTGCGGGGATACACCAAAATACGGTGTGAAGAAAAATTACCAGGAAAAAGAAAAAGGTCTCAAAACAGGGAATTCTCATAGGCGGCTGTATGCTGAAATACTCCAAATTACAGGGTGGCCGAAATTCAAAAAAATGAAAACAAGAAGTAACACAGGGACTTCACGGATGCGGCTGTATGCGGGGATACACCAAAATACGGAGTGAACAAAAATTACCAGGAAAAAGAAAAAGGTCTCAAAACAGGGAATTCTCATAGGCGGCTGTATGCTGAAATACTCCAAATTACAGGGTGGCCGAAATTCAAAAAAATGAAAACGAGAAGTAACACAGGGACTTCGCGGATGCGGCTGTCTGCGGGGATACACCAACATACGGAGTGAACAAAAATTACCAGGAAAAAGAAAAAGGTCTCAAAACAGGGAATTCTGATAGGCGGCTGTATGCTGAAATACTCCATATTACAGGGTGGCCGAAATTCAAAAAAATGAAAATGAGAAGTAACAGAGGGACTTCGCGGATGCGGCTGTCTGCGGGGATACACCAAAATACGGAGTGAACAAAAATTACCAGGAAAAAGAAAAAGGTCTCAAAACAGGGAATTCTCATAGGCGGCTGTATGCTGAAATACTCCAAATTACAGGGTGGCCGAAATTCAAAAAAATGAAAACAAGAAGTAACAGAGGGAATTCCCGGATGCGACTGTCTGCGGGGATACACCAAAATACGGAGTGAACAAAAATTACCAGGAAAAAGAAAAATGTCTCAAAACAGGTAATTCTCATAGGCGGCTGTATGCTGAAATACTCCAAATTACAGGGTGGCCGAAATTCAAAAAAATGAAAACGAGAAGTAACACAGGGACTTCACGGATGCGGCTGTATGCGGGGATACACCAAAATTCCCTGTTTTGAGACCCTTTTTTTTCCTGGTAATTTTTGTTCACTCTGTATTTTGGTGTATCCCCGCATACAGCCGCATCCGTGAAGTCCCTGTGTTACTTCTTGTTTTCATTTTTTTGAATTTCGGCTACCCTGTAATTTGGAGTATTTCAGCATACAGCCGCCTATGAGAATTCTCTGTTTTGAGACCTTTTTCTTTTTCCTGGTAATTTTTGTTCACTTCGTATTTTGGTGTATACCCGCAGACAGTCGCATCCGCGAAGTCCCTATGTTACTTCTCGTTTTCATTTTTTTGAATTTCGGCCACCCTGTAATTTGGAGTATTTCAGCATACAGCCGCCTATCAGAATTCCCTGTTTTGAGACCTTTTTTTTTTCCTCGTAATTTTTGTTCACTCCGTATTTTGGTGTATCCCCGCATACAGCCGCATCCGTGAAGTCCCTGTGTTACTTCTCGTTTTCATTTTTTTGAATTTCGGCCACTATGTAATTTGGAGTATTTCAGCATACAGCCGCCTATGAGAATTCCCTGTATTGAGGCCCTTTTTCTTTTTCCTGTTAATTTTTGTTCACTCCGTATTTTGGTGTATCCCCGCATACAGCCGCATACGAGAAGTCCCTGTGTTACTTCTCATTTTCATTTTTTTGAATTTCGGCCACCCTGTAATTTGGAGTATTTCAGCATACAGCCGCCTATGAGAATTCCCTGTTTTGAGACCTTTTTCTTTTTCCTCGTAATTTTTGTTCACTCCGTATTTTGGTGTATCCCCGCATACAGCCGCATCCGTGAAGTCTCTGTGTTACTTCTCGTTTTCATTTTTTTGAATTTCGGCCACCCTGTAATTTGGAGTATTTCAGCATACAGCCGCCTATGAGAATTCCCTGTTTTGAGACCTTTTTCTTTTTCCTGGTAATTTTTGTTCACTCCGTATTTTGGTGTATCCCCGCATACAGCCGCATCCGTGAAGTCCCTGTGTTACTTCTCGTTTTCATTTTTTTGAATTTCGGCCACCCTGTAATTTGGAGTATTTCAGCATACAGCCGCCTATGAGAATTCCCTGTTTTGAGACCTTTTTCTTTTTCCTGGTAATGTTTGTTCACTCCGTATTTTGGTGTATACCCGCAGACAGCCGCATCCGAGAAGTCCCTATGTTACTTCCCGTTTTCATTTTTTTGAATTTCGGCCACCCTGTAATTTGGAGTATTTCAGCATACAGCCGCCTATGAGAATTCCCTGTTTTGAGACCCTTTTTTTTTTCCTGGTAATTTTTGTTCACTCCGTATTTTGGTGTATCCCCGCATACAGCCGCATCCGTGAAGTCCCTGTGTTACTTCTCGTTTTCATTTTTTTGAATTTCGGCCACCCTGTAATTTGGAGTATTTCAGCATACAGCCGCCTATGAGAATTCCCTGTATTGAGGCCCTTTTTCTTTTTCCTGGTAATTTTGGTTCACTCCGTATTTTGGTGTATCCCCGCATACAGCCGCATCCGTGAAGTCCCTGTGATACTTCTCGTTTTCATTTTTTTGAATTTCGGCCACCCTGTAATTTGGAGTATTTCAGCATACAGCCGCCTATGAGAATTCCCTGTTTTGAGACCTTTTTCTTTTTCCTAGTAATTTTTGTTCACTCCGTATTTTGGTGTATCCCCGCATACAGCCGCATCCGTGAAGTCCCTGTGTTACTTCTTGTTTTCATTTTTTTGAATTTCGGCCACCCTGTAATTTGGAGTATTTCAGCATACAGCCGCCTATGAGAATTCCCTGTTTTGAGACCTTTTTTTTTTTCCTCGTAATTTTTGTTCACTCCGTATTTTGGTGTATCCCCGCATACAGCCGCATCCGCGAAGTCCCTGTGTTACTAGTGGTCCCTACAAATTAATTAGTAGATTTTCTCCTAATTCTTTCCTCTCTCCCTCCCTCTCCCCCTTCTACCTCCGCCTCCCCCTTCCACCTCCGCCTCCGCCCGCCTCTCCCACCTTCGCCTCTCCCTCTCCGCCTCCGCCTCCCACCTCCGCCTCTCCTTCTCCGCCTCTGCCTCCGCCTCCGCCTCACACGACGAGGATGAATACTTGTTCAATGATAGATGAATACTTGCATGACGAGGGTGAATACTTGTGCAACGGATAACTCGAAAGTATGTCATCATGGATCTCATTTTAAAGAGAAAATTATGTAGAAGACGTTCGTGGTTTTAGATTTGCAAAATTCCTCACAGATCGTCAGAAATATTAGTTAAATTGAACGGAGAAAAAAAAAACCACCTCTAAAAACGTGTAAAAGATGGGTGTGATATGTCCAGTTTGTTTTAAAAATACTTGATATATCAGGGTGAATACTTGATGTATTACATGTGAATACTTCACGTATTATAGATGAATACTTGATGTTATTTCCACTTGCGGTGACGGTTATGCGGTCCCCACGGTAGTTAGTGATGGCGGTTGTGCGGTCCCCCCACTTAATTACGCGTTTTCTTTTGTTTTTAGCGGACGGCAGTTGTGGTACCCTACTATCTCCGCGTAATTAATGCTCTTAATGTCGTAATATTTCCATATATAATTCTTTCTCAAAGATGAGTACTTTTATTTATATGGATGAATACAACTCGTGTTAAGTGTGAATACTTTTTCGCAAATCGTCCCATACTAATTCCACCACTTATCTCCGCATATTACTGTGGTCCCCTACTTATCTGAAGTCGCGGTTGTGCGATCCCACCATACCTTCATGTACTCTTTACACTTACACGACGAGGATGAATACTTGTTCAATGAGAAGTGAATACTTACGTACGAGGTGTGAATACTTGCTTAACGGACACCTCGAAAGTATGTCATCATGGATCTCATTTGAAAGAGAAAATTGTGTAGAAGACTTTCGTGGTTTTAGATTTGAAAAATTCCGCACAGATCGACAGAAATATTAGTTAGAGTGAACGTAGGAAAAAAAACCACTTCTAAAAACGTGTAAAAGATAGGTGGTAATGTTTCCTTATATAATTATTTCTCAAAGATGAGTACTTTTATTTACATGGATGAATACTACCTGGGTCAAGTGTGAATACTTTTGCGCAATATGTCCGCCGGTAATGCTGGGAAGGCAGTTGTGGTCCCCTACTAGTTTCATGTTAAATTGGTTGATATGTTGTATTCATCATTCTCTTAATAAGTATTCATCATTTGCACCATAATTGGATGAATAAATGTTTCTTCATAAGTATTCATCCATTTTTGCATAAGTATTCATCCATTTTTGCATAAGTATTCATCCATTTGTATCATTTGAGGTTAAATAGTGTCGTAATGTTTCCATATATAATTGTACCTCAAAAATGAGTACCTTCATTTACATTGGTGAATACAACTCATGTTAAGTGTGAATACCTTTCGGCAAATAGTCCGCCAGTAGTTATGCGGTGACGGCTATGCGTTTCCCCCTCTACCTAGTGATGGCGGTTGTGCGGTCCCGCCGTACCTTCATGTACTCTTTACACTTACACGACTAGGATGAATACTTGTTAAATGAGAGATGAATACTTGCGTACGATGTGTGAATACTTGCGTAACGGACAACTCGAAAGTATGTCATCATGGATCTCATTTGAAAGAGAAAATTGTGTAGAAGACTTTCGTGGTTTTAGATTTGAAAAATTCCTCACAGATCGTCGGAAATATTAGTTAGAGTGAACGTAAAAAAAAAAAACCACCTCTAAAAACGTGTAAAAGATGGGTGATAATGTTTCCTTATATAGTTATTTTTCAAAGATGAGTACTTCTTTACATGGATGAATACTTGCTTTTACAAGGGTGAATACTTGTGCGCAATCTATCCGCCTTTAATGTTGTGGAGGCAGTTGCTATGGTCCCCTACTTATTAACGGTTTACTGTGGTCCCCTACTTATTTTCAGTTGGGGAAAAAATGGGGGATGGATGGCGGGGGAAGGTTAGACCCTCCCATATTAATTTTAGTTACCATAGATGTACTCTATCTAATGTTGGGTCAATTGTACAACTATACACGTACTGGTATCAGTAAAAACGAGAAAAGGAAAAGGGAAAAAGGATATAAAAAAACAGAGCAAATTTGGTATCAGTAAAAACAAGATTACACATTCTTGTATACCAGGCAGCCAAGCATGAGTAGTAAATTTAATAAAATTTACATAATCAGTTGAATTCAGTTGGTTGAGGGTCCTAATTCATTCGAATTTTGCTACATTCCATAGAATTCTACATCCATTACTAATTCAAGTGAAAAGCAAATTGTTGAACAAAAATTTCCAATTTACAATATAGATATGATGGACATGATAGAGTAAAGATGCAGTGAATTTAATCTTCAAGTTTGCTAAAAGTTCAAGAGACACGTGATGGCTGAAGCTGTGGTTGCTTCTTTGCTCCTAAAAATTGGTTCTTCTTTAGTGATTGAACCAGTCAAATCTACTTGCTCATTCCTAAATAGCAAAGCATGGGATATGCATAAATTCTTCAATGAGATGAAAGATATCAAGGCAGAATTAGGGAGCATCGGAGGGTACCTACATGAAGCAGAGAGGTTTAGTGAGACACCTGCTAACATAAAAAATTTCATCAGGGAAATAAGAACAGCTGCTTTTGATATTGAAGATATTGTGGATGAGTTCACTTACAAGCTTTATGAGCAGATGAACAGAGGGGTTGTAGTGAAAACTATCGAGAGAGTTGTGCATGTCAAGACTTGGTACAAGCTCACCAGAATGCTTACAAATATGAAAACTCAACTGGTGGAAATCCAGGAGAGAAAAAACCGATATGAATCTAGTAGTATTGTAAAAATAGGAGAAACCCAAGAATGTGGGAGATGGAGAACAGCAGAAGATGAACATTTTGTAAAGGAAGGTGATCTTATAGGAATTGGTGAAAATAAGCAGCAGCTTATGGAAATGTTGTGTGATGACAAAAGTAATCACAAAGTAATTTCGGTGTGTGGGATGGGCGGGGTGGGGAAGACTACTCTTGTTACTCATGTTTACAACACAGTAAAACAATCCTTTGGTAAATGTGCTTGGATGACAATATCTCAAACCTGGGAAAAGGATAAATTATTGAGAAAGATGTTGCATGAATTGCATAGAGAGGACCCAAATGGAATTAACATTGATGGAATTGAGACCAAGGATTTTCGAAGTTTGGTTCCAATAATTCAAAACTATTTGCACAATAAAAGGTATTTACTCATCCTAGATGATGTGTGGAAGCCCGATTTATGGCATTTTTTAAGGGGCATACTCCCAGAAGGTACAGCTGCCCGAATCATTTTAACAACAAGGAACCAAGAAGTAGCATTATTGGCCCCAGAGCAACAAATCATGGATATTAACCCACTTCAGCAACACCATTCATGGGATCTTTTTTGTAAAACCGCATTTAAGAAAAACAATACCAACACTTGCCCAGAAGAATTAACTATGTGGGCGAGAAAAATTGTAGAAAAGTGTGGGGGCCTTCCTCTAGCTATTTTGGCCATAGGAGGCGTTATGGCATGCAAGGAACAAGCGGAGAGGGAATGGAGGAGAATGTGGGAAGACCTTGAACATGAATTAGCACATAATCCAAATATCGGATATGTAAATAATATTTTACAACTAAGCTTTGCTGATCTTTCTTGTAGTCTCAAAAATTGCTTGCTTTACTTTGGCATTTATCCAGAAGATTGCATTATCAATGTATTTCATCTCACCAACCGATGGATTGCAGAGGGATTTGTAGAGACAAGTGGAATAAGAACGCAAGAAGAAGTAGCGGAGGACAACCTGAATGAACTTGTTAGTCGGTGCTTGTTGCATGTAGTTCAGAGAGAACTATATGGAAAAGAGGTTGGAAGAGTACAAATGTGTAGAATGCACGATATTATTCATAGCATGGTTGTTTCAAAATCAAAGGAGGAAGAATTTTGTGTGGTTCATGGCAGTTCAACAAGCTCACCGCCTAGTGGCAAAGTACGCCGAGTGTCTATTCAAAATTGTAATCTTGAATATGCAAGCAACAATGAATACTCTCTTCGTTCAATATTTACCTTTGACAGTAAAATAAGTCTCAACTGGCTATCCATAATAATAAGATCTTCCAAATTGTTGCGTGTTTTGGATTTATGCAGCATCTCTATAGAATATTTACCAGAAGAGGTATTTCACTTATTCAACTTGCATTATTTGGGGTTAAGTAATACTGGAATAAAAGAGCTCCCAAAAGCAATTGGAAGACTACAAAACTTACAGTACTTGTATGCTTTCAAAAGTAAAATTGTAGAACTTCCAAGTGAGTTAACAAAGTTACGAAGGCTGAGAGAACTGATAGTGAGTAATGGTAGCCGTAGCTCTTATGGGAATTATTTTGATAATGGAGTAATACCACCCAAGGAGATATGGAAGCTAAAGAATTTACGAGTTGTGGGATTTATTAAAGCAACCAATGGAATCGTAAGAAATTTGGAAACTTTAGCCAAGTTAACAAGGCTAAATATCTCGGAAATAAGAAGCGAACACTGTGAGAACTTATTTACTGCCATAAGTAAATTCAGTCATCTTGAGCAGCTCGAGGTTGAGGCAAAATATGGGGAGGAACTGCAATTGCAATCTCTGAATACATCAGCATCAGTTATAATTTTTGCCGGACAGCTGGAAAGAAGTTCAGTACCTCAGTTTTCCAGGTCACTACAACATCATAATAGCATTAGAAAATTGGAGTTGTACAATAGTGGGTTGGACGGAAATTCTTTCTCCTGTCTTCAAACGATACGTAGCTTGAGAATCCTTTTTCTCACTGGCTATGATGGGAAAGAATTGTGTTTTAATGAGACGTCCATTCCTATGCTTCGCGAACTTGTGGTGGAGGAAGCTCCCAACCTTCAGCGCATTGAAATAAATAAGGGGGCAATGCCAAACCTGGAAGAACTATACATTGACAACTGTCCTGGACCAAAGGAGCTTCCTCGAGGAATTGAGTACCTGTCTAAACTTGAACATTTTGAATGGGGTAATCCAGATGGAACTTTGGTGGAGATGGTTGAAAGGGAAAGGACAGAGGAACAAGTAAGTGAGGACCGCATGAGAATTCTCAGGTTAATGAAGTTTACAAGGTATTCTTTAGTACATCCAAGCAATTTTCTTAATTCCATGCATTTGTTTATTCCTCTGTTTCTATATATGGTTCTTTCCCTTGGTTAAATATATACACTTGATATTCTTATTACATTTGTGTTTAGATACCTGGTCATTTAGAAATTATTAATGATGAAGACTGTTTGCAACTAAGATCAATAAAGATGAAATGCAATACTATTTCCATCGATACTCGGAGACATGGCCTATATCAGCCGTGCAGGGTCATGGATCCAAATTAATTTAATTGAGATTTTTTCGATTAATTATGTTTTTTGACAAACCAATTTTACAATAGTTAATAGAAGTTAAAAGGATAAGTATATATCTATTCTGATGAACCTAGCTGACATTACTTCATTGGATAATCTTGGTGTTACCAACCATACGAATTACATATGTTTATTATTAATTATTAGAGACAAATTGCAATTTGCACATGTGCAAAGTTATATAGGAAGGAACAAATTAAGTAGTATTTTCTTTCTTTCTTATTTATTAATTTATTACTTACTGTTGTGATATTTTTCTTAAAGAGGTGGAATCAATTACAGGCGGTTCCCCTAACTCTTAGTCGGATTCTGATGATTCTGGTTCATGATTTGATAGTGTAGCTGCTTCTAAGTGTTCCAACTGTTATGGCTGAAAACTTTTAGTTGTTTGTTTGCTTGCCTGTTTTTTATAATTCTCTTTAATCTCTGCTTTTGTGATCCTAGCAAAACTGTTATGCTAGTTGGTAGATGCCTCCTAGATCAGGTTGTTACGTGATATATCATCTAATGAGGTTGTTATTAAAAAAAATATTATTATTTCTTTGATGCTTAATGTAATTTTCTGTGCATGAACTTTTATTTGATACATTTATTATGTTATTCAACTTGTAAGGATATAAATTGTTGGACTGTATATTATAAATTTGTTTATTGTGAACTACCTAGTGAGTTTGTACTGTATTGTTTGGAGTACACAATTTCACTATGCTCCATATTAATTATTCATGTGAAACAAATATTTCAAGTGAGCTAAAATATTTTTATTGGATGAGTTGAGCTGTTTGCTCTGTTCTTTTCATATCATTTCCCTTTGTAGTTATGTTCAATGTTAAATTTTAGTAATCTATGTTTAAACTGAGTTCACTGAAAACAATTTTATTCTTTTTATAAGTAGATGTGGCAATGGGACAATCTAAATAAAATTGTCTTGGTTTCTTTATCTAATCAAACTGTAAGTCATACATGCATAAAATTGTGATGGGTATTCCATTTGTTCCTTTTATTATTTAATTAACAGACTTCTTCCCTAGCATCTTCTTCCAATATCTGGATTTTTTCATTAGATCTCTCATTTATGTAATTATCTGATCACATTGATTAATATCGCTATATGAGGCCTGAATTGTTCATCTTGTTGGATAACTTTGTTTTCTTCTTCTCTGCCTGATTAATATCTGAATTACAACTCACAATTTGATTTTGTATTGACTGATACATTCTCCATGGATAGCATCAAACTATTAGAAAAATTGTCTGATTGAATATGTTTGACAGTCAGTTATATTGGACACAATTGTTTGAAATGGGGATCAATTAATGTTTTGTACATATACATAGCTAACATTATATAATTAATCCTTATACTTGAACTCCATTGAAATTTGCATGACATTCTAAAATTCAAATCCTCCTACAATCGCATTGGATAAACCGCCCAAATTGAGGCCTGGGTCAACGGCACAACCGGGCCCAGAGACCCAAACAATTACACCGCAAATATATCTAACATGCTAATTATTTTTTTTGGAAGGTAAGTAAATATAGAATATAAACATGACTGTATATTAATAAAATATAAAGGAGAAATTAATAATGATAGTTTAATTTTAGGAAGCTGATATGAGTACCCACGCTACAGTACCCGCACTGTACCCACACCTAAACTGCCATAACTGCTTGTGGGGACCGCAACTATTCCAAAACTGTAATTTTGTTTTTCAAATTTAATAGTAATACTGTGAAGTATATAGCTCAAATAGGACAAGTATTTATACCTATACAATGAACTACATCTGATATATGAATTTTCCTAAAATAACTGTACCGGCACTTTTTTTTGAAAAATTCTCATGTTGTACCCGAATTAGGGGACCACTCAAACGGCATGTGGGGACAGCAACTGTTCTAAAATTGTAATTAATTTGTTTTACAAATTTTGATACTGTGAAGTATATAGCTCAAACAGCACAAGTATTTATACCTATACAATGAACTACATATGATATATGAATTTTCCTAAAATAAGTGTACCCGCACCTTTTCTTGAATAATTCTCGTGTTGTACCCGCATTAGGAGACCACTCAAACGTCATGTGGGGACCCCAACTGTTGCAGTAATTTTGTTTTACAAATTTTAATAGTAACACTGTGAAGTATATAGCTCAAACAGAGCAAGTATTTATACCTATACAATGAACTACATATAATATATGAATTTTCCTAAAATAACTATACCCGCACCTTTTCTTGAATAATTCTCGTGTTGTACCCACATTAGGGGACCACTCAAACGGCATGTGGGGACCGCAACTGTTCCAAAACTGTAATTTTGTTTTACAAATTTTAATAGTAACACTGTGAAATATATAGCTCAAATAGGGCAAGTATTTATACCTATATAATGAACTACATATGATATATGAATTTTCCTAAAATAACAGTGCGGGTACTGTAGCGTGTACAGTGCACGTACAATGCAGATACTGTAGCGCGTACAGTGTGGGTACAGTGCGGGTACTGTAGCGTGGGTACTGAAATAATTATTCTTAATTTTAATGTACTTATTTTTTTTATATTTTTAACAACTATATATTAAATGAATTCCAAAAATTGTAAAATTTTGTATTAATGCATCTCTCGTGAAAATGAATAATATCAATAGTTTGAATTTGACATTTAAATTTCAAATTTTAAAATATAAATGAAAAAAGTGAGGTTGTCCTATTTACCTCACTCAAAATCGATGGACCGAAATATTTCCAATTTTCTTGAATGACTCTCTGCGTTGAAGCCATCAGGCCCTAGAGTCATAACGGTATCGCAGTTACCCCTTCAAAAATTTCTGTCGGAAATAATGCATCCCAAAAATAACCCAATTGACTCAGGCCCTTTGATGCCAAAACTGTTCCTGCATGAGCAACATTTTTGGATGCTCCATTTGTAGCTGGGTATCTCTTTAAATGATGAAGTTATATTAGACATATATATAAATTTTAGCACAGGACACTCTCCAAAGAAAATTGTCAGTTTGGGTATCATGCAATTTCTGGTCGTAATAAATTCAAACTAATTTTCTGAGGTATGAATCATTTCCGTTCAGGCAATTTGATATTTAAATACTTATTATTGTAATTTGAGA
This sequence comes from Carex kokanica, assembly GCA_025461125.1. Taxonomy (NCBI): domain Eukaryota; kingdom Viridiplantae; phylum Streptophyta; class Magnoliopsida; order Poales; family Cyperaceae; genus Carex; species Carex kokanica. The sequence continues at coordinate 316,629 of JAJGRX010000093.1, read as the reverse complement.
AATTCACAATTCCCAAATAATGTAATAATACGTGTATAATATTGATGTAATTAAGTAATAATTTGTTTTTTTATATATAATACGTATAAATACACAAATTTTGAAACTTTTAGACTTAAAATTCTGCAATGGTTGTAAAATTTATCAAATTTGCTAATAATTTTTTAACACTTGATAAAATCCGTGCAGTTGATCATCTATAAATCTATTCATACAACAGAAAGATAATTGCAAATAAATACGAGGCGTACTGCTGTAAGGTCGAGATATTTAAAAGAAATACATTTATAAAAAAATACAGTTGTTGGACACCCACAAAATTTTAAAGTCGTTTATATGTAGGCATGTTGATCCTCTACAGCGTAGTCCGTGTGCCGGTTGATATATACCTGGGGAGGAAAAGGATTCCTTCTCTCAACTGTAAACGCAAATGGTTGTGGATCTTAAATATGTGTCACTATCGGCGTTATTGTAATCTAAATAGACACGATTTTGTGCATGGTTGTGGATCTTAATTAATTAAGGGTCACTATCGGCGTTATTGGAATCGTGGTGTAGCTATTGCATTGTATGATGTGAACTGCCGTCACGATTTAGTTGTATGATTCACCAACGGGATTATTTGCTTAATTGAGGTTAACTAATGTTGAGTTGGCTTTCTTAATGCTCTTTGGTTATTACGAGTGGGAATTTTTTTTTCATTGAGCACGAAAATACTGACTTAACGCATGGCAAATTAAATCTGCAGCAATTAACTTTTTTTATAATCTTTTGGAGGAATGACCGTATAGAAGAGGCAGTAAATTTACATCAGTGAAGAAATTTTTTTATCAGCTCTGTCACCTTACCTCACGTACATATCATGGCAGATCACGTGAAATGACTCGTATGTCGTGTGATGTGACTGTTCTTCATTTTAGTCACGTCACATTATGCAAACTGATCTGATCACGTTATGTCACGTATCGTATGGTCGTGTCGTGACCATTCGTGTGATGTGATTATCCTCCATTTTAGTCACGTCACATTACGTCGCATCAAAATAAATTTTGATTATGTACATACATACTGTGATATGATACAATCAAGTCTCGTAACGTTTTGTTCTTCACTATTTCTATCCTGATGCTTTTTTTAATTTTGGTCGAAAATTTGTTTTGGCAAACATTTTCTTAACCATGGTCATGTAATTTTCTCGAGGAAATTTCAGTGAATATCAAACTATAAATCATGTTGTTTTTTTTCCTTATTGACTTAATCAAATCAAACCCACAACCAAAAAAAAAAAAAACAAGATGGAACAACGTTCGCCTTTCAAAATCCGTCTTTGATCAGTCTCAAATTCTATCCACGGTCAAATTCAAAGAGTTTTATTCATATTTCTCAACACACCTAACTTTTTTAATAGAAAATTAAGTTTATAATTCAATGCAAACTCCTGTCTAATATCTCAAAATTATGCGCTCTCGCTCAAGGTTCTTTTGTTTTTATCCCCATAATTTCAATTAACCGTTCAGTTATTTGAAGGGCTTAGATTTATTAATTGCACTTCATCCTAAAGCTGGGATAGAATAAGATACCTGTGGAGGATAAGGATTCCCTCTCTCCAAGGGTATCTAATTAATTAAACCGACATTTAATTTTGACTAAGGTCTTGCTGCCCACCACTTCTTAATAAACTAGGCAAAGAAGAGCTTCAACCACTTCTTTTCCAGCTGGTCTCTAATATATTTTTGGTCTCAACTCTCTAGGTAATTTCCAAGCTTCTTCCATTTCCGTTGTTTTTTTAAGTTTTTATCTTGTACGAGGTTTAATTAGTATATATTAATTTTAGTTACCATACATGTACTATATCTAATGTTGGGTCGTTTGTACAACTATACCCGTACTTGTATCCTTAAATAAAAAAAAAGGAAAAAGGAAATATAAAAACAGAGCAAATTCGGTATCAGTAAAAACGATACATCCTTTTGAATACCAAGCAGTAGTAAATTAATTAAATCTGCATAAAGAGTTGGATTCGGTTGGTTGAGGGTCCTAATTCGTTCGAATTTTGCTATGGTGTTTTCCTTCAAAATTTATTATTGTGTTTCTCACTATTTTTACTCTTGATTGCTTTTAGTTTAATCACAACTATTTATATTGATATCTAGAGGAGGCATAAGCTAAATCAATAAGTTGCTTGTCCCAAACATTATTTTCTTTATTTCTTTTGAATCCTCTGCCAATTATTTTTTTAATCCCGTATTTTCTTTGTTTTCTTTATTTCTTTTAAATATCTAATTTCGACGTCAGCTTGACTCCTTTGAGCGCTCTACTGGTCTCGTGCCTCGCCACACAACTGACTTATCTCCATTATATATATACTTTGTTAGTCTCGCATTAAATATTGACTCGGCGGAGCATTTCAGTCAACACCAAGTCAAACCTAAATACCAAATCCAATCAAATCATGTCAATTCAAATAAAAATGAGACTAGCTAGAATCAAACATAAAATCCGATCTATGTCAAACTAAGACATCTTTTTTTTTCTTTTCAAAAAGATCCTTAGGTCATTACAGCCTAAGCACCTGATTGATTAATATTGAACCGATATCCAAATGATTATAATCGGGCCCAAACACCTGACTAATATTGAACCAATATCCAAAATCAAAATTCAAAATAATTAAAATAAAATCAAAACCAAACCATAACCCTATCAAACTCAAATCCAAACCAAAATCAAAACAAATATCTAAGATCCACAACGTTGCGAACACTAGTGGAAAAACGCATATCAGGATCGCCCTATTAGGATCGGACTTTCAAAAATTCGATACTGATCTATATCTGAATCGGACTTTACAAACAACTGATCTTGAAAAGAACAATCAGAATCGGTTAAATATAAACAACTGATCTTAAAAGTGCTGGCCAAATCAGAATCAGTTATTTAAAAAAACCGATTCTGATTATGTCCTTATTAGCATCGGTTATTACAAAAAACCGATTCTAATAGTCTTTGGAATCGGCCTTTGTAATAACCGATGCTGATTTCTCGGTTTTAGAATCGGATCTTTAATAGAACCGACTCTGTTATTTCGCGGTATCATATTTTTTCTCGAGAACTTGGCTAAAAATGAAATCGGTGATGATTTTCAAAATTCATTTTCAAAACGTGTCTCTCTTCTTCTTCAGACTCCCCACTTCCCACCTCCCCACCTCACTTCCCCCAAAACCCCACCTCACTTCCCCCAAAACCCTAATCCAATATGAATCCCGACGGAGGCGGAGGCGGCGTCGGCCCACGTCGCTGCTGCGGAGGTGCTCGTCGCTGCTGCGGTGGTGCTCCAGTCGGTGCGGAGGAACTCGTCGCTGCTGCGGAGGTGCTCCAGTCGGTGCGGAGGAACTCTTGTCCCTGGTGCGGAGGAACTCCTCGCTGCTGCGGAGGTTCTCCAGTCGGTCGAGCAACGACGCATCAACGGCCACCCTGACTATTACGCTGTGCTTGGTCTCGACTCCTCCCTTCCTTCCTCCCTTGAGCCCGCCGCTGTGTCGCTCCACTACCAGCACCTCTCAAAGAAACTCGACACAGTAAGTACCTCTTTTACAAACTAAACTAAACAAAACAAAAGCAAAGAAACTTTTAATCATACAAAATTACAAGAAGTTTTAATTTATCATGTATGGTAACGTCTTTTGTGTCAGAGTTTTGGAAGAAGATAGTGAGTTTTGAATCCGGGTCAGGTGAGTTAACAGACCCGGTATTTGTTTCTTGCCAGTCTAGTTTATTGGTCTCGTCTTTTCTTGACAAGTGTAAAAGAATAAATGTTAAAAGCACTATACTATACCTACAGCTAAGCTGATTGTTACTCCAAGTATACTTCCCCTTAAATTATTAGGCTTCCTGCTTTGCTGTAAAAATTTATATTTAAACTGATATTAGAAATTGTATAGTTATTAAACTGATATGGTTTTACAGAGGGGATCCTGATCTAGGTGCCAGTGCAGTTTCATGACTTTTGGAGCATTATTTATAGGCTTAGGGGTAAATTTGGGACTGCCACCTTACATATACATCTTTACCAGTTTGGTCGACCTTTGGGATCTAATATCTCTCAATTCATTTGGGGGTTTAGGATGAAACTTCACAGTCTTGTTCTATGGTGTCAAGACTATAAGTCAGCCGAATTTCATGATTTTTCATGGTGTTTAGCTATGTCAGATGAAGGTGGGAAGTGGTGACCTGATCAGCAATTTTACAGATTTTTGCAGTTTTTCTGATTTTGTCTTTTTCATTGTGATTTATCCACTTGGCCATTTTGGGAGTTCTTTATATGGATTTAAAGCTTGACACATAATCTATCAAGTGACAAAATATTAGATTTTTGTGAGAGGTGTGGCTGTGATGGTCTATGATGCAAAGTGGTGACAGAACACTAGTTTTTGGTTGATTTTGACAGCTTTTCATAATTTTCAAAGATTAACTTTGATCAACTGCCATTTCCAGGTGGTTTGCTCAAATTGAATGATGTGGCTGTGATGGTCTATGTAGCAGGTTTATGTTTTTTTTTTTTTTGATAAAGTCAACAGTGTTACTGTTTTTCAATTTCAGGTTAAGGTCATTTCCTCTGCTGATTTCCTCCGCTCCTCCCCGTCACCATAGCTGGAGTTGTAAAGGTAACTTTTGTTATTGTACAATGAATTAAACTGCTACTATTTCATTGCTGATGCACGGGCTCGTGCATTTAGATCTTTTGAGGTGTTTGCAGAAGTCAGTCTTGCCAAGTGCTAGTGTGGAAGCATGGAAAATTTACACAAGGTAATACAATCTATAACTCTGTGAATTTTCATAATTTTAAGAATTTTCTTTTTATGACTAATGACCATGCAAAGTTAGAGGCAAAGAAGTCATGTGTGCAGCAAAATATGCAGTTTTTGTATTTTTAAGGGCCAACTTTGAAAATGGTTAGTAAATAGTAGAAAAATCTGAATGATGCAAAGTTTGGCTCTAAACCATTTGTTTTTCTGTCCTTTATTTAACTGTGTAACTAAATGTTTGATTTGGGCTTTGGATCAGTCTGCACTGACTGATCTGTTACAAAGGGTCATAATTGTTGTTGCTTGTGCTTGACACTATAAATCTGATTTTATAATTGCAGGAGGGTGAGAGCAGTTTCTATAAATATGAAATGTTTGATATAGTTGTAAATTAGTGTACAAATGCTAGTTAGATGATTCTATGTAATTGTGATATTTGGATAATTCATTGTTATTATTTTGTTAAGTGACATGGCTGATGTAGTTTGATTAATTATTGGAATTGTGATTGTTGAATATTATTTTGATAATTCTTTTGTTTGTGATTGTGGCATATTAATTATTGACCAGCTTAAAAAAACAAAAAAAACAAAAAATTATAATTAGCATCGGTTATCTACAGTAACCGATGCTAAAAGTTGAATTAGCATCGCCTATTTGTAAATAACCGATGCTAAAAGTGTAAATTAGCATCGGTTATTTACAAATAGCCGATGCTAATTCAACTTTTAGCAACGGTTACTGTAGATAACCGATGCTAATTCAAACTTTTAGCATCGCCTGTTCAACCGACCCAGATTAGTACCGTATTTGCGACGCCTGGGTCAGCGTCGCCTCGGGGTCCGATGCTAATGTGCGTATATAACCGACCCTGATGTGTGTTTTTCCACTAGTGGAATATCCTTTTAAAAAAAAAAAAGAGAGTCTCTGGGGGTTATATATTGAAGCCATATTGGTCCCCTCAAACCCAAACAAAGTCCAAAAATAAAATAAGTGCTACAACTATACATCAAATTTCTTAATTAGAAGTTTCTAAAAATAGTTTTTGGAGTAATGAAGAACGAGTATTGTGAAACCCACACCCATATATAAAAACCCACAAAAAGAGGATGTATTTGAATGGATCAAATTAGTACTTGTGAAACCCACATCCACATATAGGATGATGAGAATAAAGGGATGTCTTCGTGCATATCTTTTCTAATATCTTTGCTTTAATCTTTATATATGCAAGTCATTAAGAGATGATGAATATTCACAAAGTTCATACCACGGATCTAATACTTTCATCCAATCACCCTCCGACAACATTTCATGGAATTCTACATCCATTACTTATTCAAGTCAAAAGCAAATTATGACCAAACATTTCCAATTTGTAGATTTCAAGTTATTGTTAGAGTAAACGTGCGGTGAATTTTATCTTCAAGTTAACTAAAAGATCAGGAGACACGTGATGGCTGAAGCTGTGGTGGCTTCTTTGCTTGTAAAAATTAGTTCTGCTTTAGTGATTGGACACGTCAAATCCACTTGTTCAATCCTAACAAGCGAAGCAAGCAGTATGCATAACTTCTTCGATGAGATGAAAGATATCAAGGAAGAATTAGAGAGCATTCGAGGTTTCCTACACGAAGCAGAGAGGTTTAGTGAGACAGATGCTAACATAAAAAACTTCATCCGGGATATAAGAACAGTTGCTTTTGATATTGAAGATATTGTAGATGAGTTCAGTTACAAGCTTAATGAGCAGAAAAGAGGGGTTGTAGCAAAAACTATCAAGAGAGTCGTGCATGTCAAGACTTGGTACAAGCTCACCAGAATGCTCAGAAAGATAAAAACTCGACTTGAGGTTATCCAGAACAGAAAGAACAGATATGAAACTAGTAGTATTGTAAAAAGAGGAGAAACCCAAGAAGGTGGGAGATGGAGAACAGCAGAAGATGAACATTTTGTGAAGGAAGGTGATCTTATAGGAATTGATGAAAATAAGAAGCAACTTGTGGAAATGTTGAGTGATGACAAAAGGAAACACAATGTAATTTCGGTGTGGGGGATGGGAGGGGTGGGGAAGACTACTCTTGTTACTCATGTTTACAACACGGTAAAAAAATCATTTGGTGGATGTGCTTGGATCACAGTATCTCAAACCTGGGAAAGGGATCAATTATTGAGAAAGATATTGCAGGAATTGCATAGAGAGGACCCAAATGGAATTAACATTGATGGAATTGAGACCAAGGATTTTCGAAGTTTGGTTCCAATAATTCAAAACTATTTGCACAATAAAAGGTATTTACTCATCCTAGATGATGTGTGGACCCCCGATTTATGGTATTGTATAAGGGACAAACTCCCAGAAGGTAACGCTGCCCAAATCATTTTAACAACAAGGAATCGAGAAGTAGCATTATTGGCCACAGAGCAACAAACCATGGAGATTATCCCACTTGAGGAACACTATTCATGGGATCTCTTTTGTAAAACCGCATTTAAGAAAAACAATACCAACAATTGCCCAGAAGAATTAACTATGTGGGGGAGAAAAATTGTAGAAAGGTGTGGGGGCCTTCCTCTTGCTATTTTAGCCATAGGAGGCGTTATGGCATGCAAGGAACAAACGGGGAGGGAATGGAAGAGAATGTGGGAAGACCTTGAACATGAATTAGCACATAATCCAAATATCGAATATGTAAATAGGATTTTACAACTAAGCTTTGCTGATCTTTCATGTAATCTCAAAAATTGCTTGCTTCAATGGGGCATTTATCCAGAAGATCATGTAATCCATAGAGATGTTCTAGCGAGCCAATGGATTGCCGAGGGATTTGTTGAGACAAGCAGAAAAAGAACTCAAGAAGAAGTAGCGGAGGACTACCTGAATGAACTTGTTAGTCGGTGTTTGTTGCATGTAGTTACAAGAGAACTAAATGGAGAAGAGGTTGGAAGAGTACAATTATGTAGAATGCACGATATTATTCATAGCATGGTTGTTTCAAAATCAAAGGAGGAAGAATTTTGTGTGGTTCAGGGCAGTTCAACAAGCTCACTGCCTAGAGGCAAGGTACGCCGAGTGTCTATTCAAAATTGTAATCTTGAAAATGCAAGCAACAACGAATATACTCTTCGCGCAATATATACCTTCGGCAGTAAAATCAGTCTTCAATCACTATGCATAATCCTAAGACCTTCCAAATTGTTACGTGTTTTGGATTTATACGGCACCTCTATGGAAATATTACCAGAAGAGGTATTTAACTTATTCAACTTGCATTATTTGGGGTTGACTAATACTGGAATAAAAGAGCTCCCAAAATCAATTGGAAGGCTGCAAAACTTACAATTCTTGTCTGCTACAGGAACTAAAATTATAGAACTTCCAAATGAGTTAACAAAGTTACGAAGGCTGACAGTACTGTTTGTGAGTCCTGATCCTGTTCCTGAATATGATGCTGAAGATAGAATATATTTTCTTAATGGAGTAATGCCACCCAAGCAGATATGGCAGCTAAAGAATTTACGAGTTGTGGGATTTATTAAAGCAACCGATGAAATGGTAACAAATTTGGAAACTTTAACAAAGTTAACAATGTTATATATCTCGGAAATAAGAAGTGAACACTGTGAGGACTTATTTACTGCTATAAGTAAATTCAGTCATCTTGAATGGCTCTCTGTAGTGGCAAAAGATGGGGAAGTAATGCAATTGCAAGCTTTCAATACATCAGCATCTGCTATAAGTTTTTCCGGGCTGGTGGAAAGAAGTTCAGTACCTCAGTTTTCCAGGTCATTACAACATCATAATAGCATTAGAAAATTGGAGTTAAACAATAGTGGGTTGGACAAAAAATCTTTCTCCTGTCTTCAAGAGATACGTAGCTTGACAAACCTTTGTCTTAGAGTTGTGGCCTACGAGGAGAATGAGTTGTGCTTTGAAGTGATGTCATTTCTTATGCTTCGAGAACTTGAGGTGAAGGTCGCTCCCCACCTTCAGCGCATTGAAATCAATAAGGGGGCAATGCCAAACCTGGAAGAACTATACATTTCTGACTGTCTTGGATTAAAGAAGCTTCCTCGAGGAATTGAGTACCTATCTAAACTTAAAATTTTTGTATGGGGTAATCCAGATGGAACTTTGGTGGAGATGGTTCAAAGGGAAAGGACAGAGGATCAAGTAAGTGAGGACCGCATGAGAATTCTCAGGTTAATCAAGTTTACATATGCTGCACATTTACAAGGTATTATTCACAGCATTCAAACAATTTTCTTAATTCCATGCATCTGTTTTATTCCTCTGTTTCTATATATGGTTCTTTCCCTTGGTTAAATATATACACTTGTTATTCTTATTACATTTATGTTTAGAAACCTCAACATATTTAAAAATTATTAATCGAGAATTTTTGGATTAATTATGTTTTTTGACAAACCAATTTTTCAATAGTTAATGAAAGTTAAAAGGATAAGTATATATCTATTCTGATGAACCTAGCTACTTTATTGGATAATCTTGGTGTTACCAACCGTACTAATTAGAGATGCTTATTATTAATTATTAGAGAAATTGCAATTTGCACATTTGCAAAGTTATATACGATGGAACGAATTAAGTAGTATTTTCTTTCTTTCTTATTTATTAATTTATTAATTATTGTTATGATATTTTTCTTAAAGAGGTGTAACCAATTACAGCCGGTTCCACTGACTTTCAAACCAATATATGCACATGTTACATGAATAACCCTACACTACTAGAAATTCTCTAAAGCAAATCGGACCGTTATAACCTCCCTACCCCCCAACTAACCAATGCAAAAATGTCACAAAACCAATAAAACAGCAGTCTACAACAAATATGCTACTGCAAACACTAAATATTTTTCTCCTTTTTAACGAGGTAGAGCATGTTTTACATCAATTTTAGAAGGAAGGTTTTGTTTTGTTTTGATTTAATGAATTTTTCTTTAGAATGTTGTACTTTATTAATTACAGAACCTAACTTCCTTCACATTTAACAGGCTAGCTAGCTGCCCTTTGGTGACCACAGGAACATATTAGGTGGTTTATGTAATACTTCTTAAATTTATAATTGCTTGCTTATTGTGTGCTGTGGTGTGTTTAATGATTTTCACAATTGTGACAAATGGCACTTACCATCATAACTTATCAAGATGGTGATATTGGAGATGGGTATTCTATTTAGATAAGTCAGGTAATATATATTTGTAGTTGGCCTATCTAAATGGTGCAAAGATCTGCAATTATGGTGTTTAAATTTGATCAGTTTTTCCATTGGCTGTCACAATTATCAAATAAGTTAGATGTCATTATTATTTATTATTGTTTCTTTGATGCTTAATATATTTTTGTGTAGATGAACTTTTATTTGATACATTTATTATGCTATTCAACTTGTAAGGATATAAGTTGTTGGACTGTATATTATTAATTTGCTTATTGTGAACTACCTAGTGAATGTTTGTACTGTATTGTTTGGAGTACACGATTTCACTATACTCCTTATTATGCATGTGAAACAAAACATTTGAAGTGAGCTAAAATATTTTTATTGGATTAGTTGAGCTTTTTTATTTTGATTTCTTCTACTCTGCCTGATTAATATCTGAATTACAACTCACATTTTGATTTTGTATTGACTGATACATTCTTCAGGGACAGCACCAAACTGTTAGAAAAATTATCTGATTAAATATGTTTGACACTCAGTTATAGAACAGAACTGTTGCAAATGAGAATCAATTGCATGTTTATTTTGTACTGTACTGTAGGGACATCACCAAACTATTAGAGGCCCAAATAGAGGCCTGGGTCAACGACACAACTGGGCCCAGAGACCCAAAATATATCTAACATGCAATTTTTTTTTTTTTAAGGTAAGTAATCATAGAATATAAACATGACTGTATATTAATAAAAATCAAGGAACAGTTAACAATGATAGATTAATTTTAATGTACTTATTTTTTTTAATTTTTAACAAGTATTAGATGTATTAATGCATCTCTCGTGAAAATGAATAATATCAACAGTTTGAATTTGACATTTTAATTTCAAATTTTAAATATAAATGAAAAACTGAGGTTGTCTACTTGTCCTATTGACCTCGTTCAAAATGGATGGACCGAAATATTCCCAATTTTCCTGAAAGACTCTTGCGTTGTAGCCATCAGGCCCAACTGAATGGGCTGAGTCTGGTATATATCCCAATTACCCCTTCAAAAATTGAACTCGTATCCTCCGAGTATTACAGAGGTACTGTTTTGTGGAGTAATTGGATCCGGGCCATTCTTTTTAACTTTGCACGAATCTCAAAGCACAAATAATACTGCCCCTTTCCGAATCCCGAATAGGCACCGGCTGAGAGTAAATCTGAGCCGTAAAGTGATTTATTGTTCCGTTCCGTGCAGTACCCGGGAGGATACGGGTTCCAAAAATTGATGTCGGAAATAATGCATCCCCAAAAAGAACCAGGGCTCTTTGATGCCAAAACTGTTCCAGCATGAGCAGGATTTTACGGTGCTCCATTTGTAGCTGGGTATCTCTTTAATTAAATGATGAAGTTATATTTTAGACATTTATATAAATTTTAACGCAGGTCACTCTGCAAAGAAAATTGTCAGTTAGAGTATCATGCAATTTCTGGTCGTAATAAATTCAGACTAATTAATTTTCTGAGGTATGAGTCATTTCGGTTCAGGCAATTTGATATTTAAATACTTATTATCGTAATTTGAGAAATTCACAATTTGGAAATAATGTAATAATTAATACATGTATAATATAGATGTAATTAAGTAAGAATTTGTTTTTTGTAATATGTATAAATACACAAACTTCCAAACTTTTAGACATAAAATTCTGCGATGGTTTGTAAAATTATCACATTTGCAAATAATTTTTTAATTGCAAATAATTAAATACGAGGCGTACAGCTGTAGGGTCGAGATATTTAAAACAAATACTTCTACAAAAAAATACAGCTGTTGCCTGTTGGACACCCACAAAATTTCGAGTCCGACTCTGGTGCTTTTCTCAGAGAAAAGCACCTCCGTGCTTTTCCGATCCAAACCATTCAAAGTTACTTTATCGAGATACGCAAATGGAAAATTTTGAATGGTTCGGATCGGAAAAGCACGCAGGTGCTTTTCTCTGAGAAAAGCACCTGAGTTGGTTTCCAAAATTTCAATGTCGTTTATTTATACGAGGCATGTTGATCCTACATGGTTGATTTTTATAAGAATATATCAAGTACCTTCGAGTTGCGCAGATCTTAAAACGATTAAATATATTAAATATCTACATTCTAGCAACTCAAATGAGTTTCTAAATAACTGTTAATTTCTATAAGGTCTCTAAAGTTTCTAACTTTCATATTTCTGAAATTAATTTTATAGTTTCTATTAAGCCAGATCAATAACAAATTAAAAAGTAGAAATAATTTGAACCAATCATTTGATCAGCATGGAGTTTATAAATAGTTTCTTAATAAGAAATTTTACTGCATAGTTTCTAAATAAGAAACTCTTCTACATTTCTAAAACTGAATAAGAAACTACCACATCAGATTAGAAAAGTATAATAGTACAAGGATGTAGATGCTCTTACATTCTGTGCTGGGACGTGGCGTGCGGTTGGATATATGAACGCATTATACAAGTGAGTCGAACTTCTTCTCATCGTCGCTTCCTACTTGGAACAGGTATTATTATTTTGGGAGAACTTTCATGTATCTCTCTCAATAACTTCGGAATTGTGTATTGCCCCATCTAAAATTCATAATATCATATATACCCTAAATTTTAAAACTCACAAATTTTGTCATTTTTTATTTTTCAATTAAAACTCATTTCAAGTTTATAATTACACATTTACCCTTTATTAAAATATAAAATGCTAAACATGGTTAAGAGAAATATTTCGTTTTCTAATTGGTCGGTTTCGAGAGCACTAATAATGTGAAGTTGGTAATTAAAGTAATTTTTGTGCATTGAAAAGGGATTGGGGTGTTTCGATTGCATTGTATGATTTGAACTGCAGGGGTGAATAGTCACAATTTAGTTGTATGATTAACGTATTGCAAGAATGAGACAGTATCTGCGAGGGTAAAAAGTGACTATCTGTGAGGGTACACCGACAGAAAAGTGTTTTTTCTGAGAGTGTCGGTATTACCGACGGGAGTATCTGCGACGATACCCTCGCGGATACTGTTTGTTAACGTGAGCCAGAAAAGATCTGAATACAAGTGGTGCACAAGGCAACTGTGATGGTCAAGAAAGTAAACTATCTACTTTGATATTTTTAATAATTTATGAATAAAAAATTCTCCAGTTGAAGCCCAGGTAGAGTTGAATTCGGATCCCCTAAAGTAACTCAATTTTTGAGTTTGAATACGGACCGTTCGATCTGTTCTAGCACGAATATTAATGGGGCCCGTACATTCCATCTCGGGAGCTAGATTGGCTCGAATTTGGATCGGACAGTCCCGATCTAAACTCATAATTTGGTTGGTTTAGGTGATCCGGACCCGGTATAGTCGGACTCGCCTACCATTGTACGTTACCGAACAAACATCATTTTGTAAGTAATGGCCAAAGCCCAGTTTTAATTCAAACCTAACAATAGTAAATGGGCCTCTTTTATTTCCTCAAAGAATTTGTATGAAGAAGGCTGGGAAGGCCTCTCCCCGAAGGGAAACGAAAGCAAAATTTTCTACGGTAGGAAACGTATAACTTCTGTAAAGCGGGTCATTACAAAGCAGTTGCTTGCTCAAAAACATGCACCGCTCTTCTATAGCAAGAAAACCTCCGCAGGGAATCTTTACATATATCCGCACTTTTCACGTGGTGGGGCCCGGAGCCTTGCCTCCTAAGTAAGTCCTAACTGAAGAACTGGAGAATGTAAAAGCCATTGGATCGATCTGCTGATTGATCCGATCAGATTTGTCTCGTTTTACAGAAAGCCACCTATCGAACAAATTATGAAACTTTCTGTTTGCAAATAAAAATTAACAATGTACGGGCAACTAGGGCTGCACAAAAAATTTGTAGTTCGTAATTCGATTCGAGTTTGATTCGGAAAAGTTCGATTCGAAATTGAGTTCGTTCGAAATTATTTCAAACCAAACTCAAACTGGACCTAGTTCGTTCGAAATAGGTTCACAAACCAAATTTAGTTCGAAATTAACTTACACGTGAACCGTTAATTTCTGCTGACAACTTATGTTCACCAATGAAAATATAAGCCATCGTCCAGTCCATAAATGTTTTGAATTCTGACTTATGAAACAGAAAGTCCGGTCCAATTACAAGCTCAAATAAAAAAATTTAACAACAAAATCCAAAATAGAAAAATTAAACAAATCCAGCCTTAGCCCATAATCGTTGATTGTGAACTTTTGGCTTAGCCCAAACCTTATAGTTTTCCTCTGTTGGCTACTTGGCTGCGATACCAAACCGGGACTGGCCGTGAGACGAGGCGAGGCGACCCTCATTGATCTCTACTTTATTGGTTGATTATTGGGATCGGCCGTGAGGCGAGGCGACTCTTGGTACCGGCTGTTTCTTTGCCCTTCTTGCGATTTGCTCCTCTCTCGGATAATTAAAAAGCACATCATTTTTATTGTTGCTTGTTTTATAGATCAAATAGATGACACACGCCAGTAAACCTATAGATCAAATAGATGACCCTTTTTATTGTTACGATTTCCTCCTCTCTTTGCCTTAAAGATGGCACACGCCAGTTTAATTTTTTTTTTCTTTTTAATCTGATCCATTGTCATACCAGAAACTTTTCATACAACAGTCTAAACCAGAAATAAAAAAATATAGAAAATCAGCAAAACCAGCAACAGAGATCTGTCATTTACCAGCATCAGAAAATCAAGAAAATAAAAAAACAGCAAAGCTGATTTGGCACTATGAACCAGTCATAAGTCATAACTCGTAAATCGTAAGTGTTCTAATTTCGCACTATGGACCAGTCATAAGTCATAACTTGTAAGTCGTAACAAAGTTCGTAAAAGTTCGAAATTGAGTTTGTAAAAAATTCGGTTCGAAATTGAGTTTGTTCGTAATTAATTCAAACCAAACCTATTTCGAAATTAATTCAAACCAAATTCAAACTGAGGTTAATTAAGTTTGATTCGGTTCGGTTCGTTTGCAGCCCTACGGGCAACACATGATTAGCAACACTGAAAATGTCACATAATATCACATTCGATATCCGACAAGCTAGTAGTCGTACGCTCATGGCAACATCAGGTCATGTAGATATTAATTATTTAGACGGGGGATTTTTTTTTTAAATATAACTAATTAGTTTAAATTTTAATGATTTTAATGGCACCTAGAAATTGGATTTTATAAAAAATAACTCCGCCAAAACAAGAAAACAGTCATAGGCCAACCGATCCGATAATATCAAGGTTCTAAATAGCGTTTATAGCGTCGTAGCGGGAAGACTAAAAAAAAAGCTATAGCGAATAGCGTCGCTATAGCGGAAGCTATTCCAAATAGCGTTTTTTTTTTTTTACATTTCGTATATTCAATATTTGTACTAAATATCAACATTATCTAAGGTCTCATAGAACAATAAATAACTCCAAAGTAATTAAGAAATTATAATATTCATATTGAACCCGTACAAAGTCCAAATTACGGTTCAAAATATCCATAGTAATATCATAAACTATCGATTTTTTCTATTAAAAATATCTTAAGTATCATGATTCATGACATAATCTATTTTTTTTTTCTATTCAAATTTTAATTCCGGTTTGGACTTTTTTTCTATTCAAATTTCAATTTCTATTCCCAATTTCAAATTGATTTATTTGTAGCAAGTAGCAACAAATTCAATTTCGGTTTGAGATTTTTTTTATCTTAATTTAAAACCCATATAAATTGCTTAAAAATAAAAAAAAATAAAAAAACTCATATTGTATAGCGCAAATAGCGCTGTAGCGGACCGCTATAGCGTTGTAGCGGCCGCTATAGCGGCCGTAGCGCAAATAGCGCATTTTGATGTCGTAGCGTAGCGTTTGGGGTCCAAAAACACTATAGCGCGCTATTTAGAACACTAGATAATATAATGTTACGTAATGTGTGATCATGTGGTGATCATTTATATGACGTGATTATCCTCCATTTAGTCACATCACATTATATCGCATGGAAATAAATTTTGGTAACTTATTCACGTGCTCTAATATAATGCAATCAATTTACGGCGTATTAGTCACCTCATATTTTTTTCTTCACTATTTCTACCTTATGCTTTTTAAATTTCGGTTGAAAACTCGTGTTGAACCATTAACATCAATTGTTGAACTTTTGATATCTCGCTATTTTATCTATATTTCGACTGAACCTTGCATCAAAACATGTGCCTAAAACTTTGAAATCGTGTTTATTTCATTCAATATCTGTAGGATGTGGTACTGCTGCGCTTTTGTTCTTATTTTCCAGGCAACGGCGAAACCGAGGAAGAATATGGAATCTGAAGGCATATACACGGACCGTGCACCAAGAGTATGCGGACTGTACACCCTCTGCCCGACCACAGACTGAAGACACATGACCGTGCACATTCCACCTCACCAGGACACAAGCACACGGTTCGTGCACCAATGCATACGGACCGTGCATGGCATTTCCGGAAACATAAATCAAAGAAGGAAATAGATGCCAGCTGGGGAAGGTCGTGAATAGAACGATATAAGCAGAATTCTTGGCAACAGGGAGACCATTCTTGAGCCATGGACGAAACCTAGGGTTTTGGGAAGAGACGGCTAAGCTTGGAGACGAAGAAGAGAGAAGAAAAACACGAGTTTTGCAACGAATATTCATTTTTCTTTGAGTTTTGTCATGAACTTCATTATTACTATTTGTTTTATTTGTTTTTTGACTATGTTAGGGTAAAAACTTTGTTTCTAGGGTTATGATGTAGTCGAATGCTTAATTTTATTTGCTAGTTATTTGAAATTTGTGTTGAATCTTGTGCTTTCTTGATTATGTAGTATTTTATTGCTTAGTTGAATTTGTTTGAATTGAATGGTTAATCTGTTAGATGAAAGGCCTCATCTAGATGGTAATCGAAATACCCTGATATTCACTTGACCAAACTAAGTATATGAGATGGGTTTGTGAACCGAGAGGTGAAACAAAGTAGTAGCCGAGAGGTGAACTTTTCCTCGCGTCGAGAGATCGAGGATATCTTTAGTAAACCAACAAGTAACTTAGGTTAATTAAGCCAATAAACGAAGGTTGAGGTTTAAGAACCCCAAGAGGGAAGAAATTGAGTTTTGTAACAAGTGATAAGCCAACAAGCGAGAGTTGAGGTTTAGGTACTCTGGTTCGGCCAATAGAACCCTGCACAGAAAATAACACAGAAATCAGTAGCTGATGTATCAACTCGAGGACTGCACGGACCGTGTATAAGAGTACATGGCTCGTGTACATTACACACGGCCCGTGCATGAAAGTGCACTGACCGGGTACCTTGAGGCTAAGCTGAGATGAAATTAGAAACCCTAGGAACCCCTTTTTATTCATCTTAAAACCAAACTAAAAATCACTTTATTATTTTAAATTATGTTATTCATATGTTAGGACACGTAATACCTCAAAACAACATTTGCAGACTTCTAGAATTTTCCGTAAATTGAGTAGAGTCCGATAATTGTTAAACCGTCCCTGTGGATTCGACATCCAGCTATACCCAACTTCTGTTGTAAACTTGCAACTGAACTGAGCAGAACTAGGTATTAAAAGCCTATACGTTTCCGAACGAACAATTTTGAAAATAATATTTGCTATACACAATAACATAACGGCACTCATGTCGTTTTATTGTAATTAACATTATTTGTACAATTGTTGTCGGTATGATATTGTAGTCTAGATTGTGAAAGGCTGAATTAAAGTGTAAAGTTTCATAAAAAAAAAATTAAAGTGTAAAGATTCCTTGTGGCGGAGCCCTCTTGATGTGCAGAACGACAACAATAAATAAAAGCCGTTGTAAGTTGTAACTATAGTGGTACAATTCGTGTTAAATTCATGTTTAATTCGTTTTTTTTTATGCTTTCGAATCAAACATTGGCTAAAACACAAAAAAATGTATAATACGTTTTATTTTCAAATAAAACGCAAATTCACAAATTATTCGCAAATAAAATGCGAAAAAACGTGAAACTTTTTTAATTTTTTTTTTTTTGGGTTTTTATTTATTAGTTCCTTGTGATACCGAATCATTTATGAATTATACTCAAATTATTTCCGAAATACGAATTTTTGATACTGCTGAACCAAACTCAAACTATTAGTTTGTTACTCTAATTGTAACTTGTAATTAGAAAGAAGCGGATAAAAATTATAGCCGTTTGCGACCTGGAGCATGATTTCCTACGCGGAGTGTGCCACAGTGAATAAACCCAAAGCTTGCTTACTAACTACGCAAAGGTTCAAACAAAAAATGTGCAAAAACAATTTCCACTAGAATCGGGGGCCAGATATCTACTCAAAGCAAACAGTGAAAGAGAAACAGAGAGACTAAAAGAGAGTCTCAATCCATCATCTCGCCACCTCTGTACCGCTTGCCTCACCTACCTCCCTCTGCTTGTGAACAATTTCAAAGGCTTTCGATCCGCCTGTTCTCTTCTCTCCATCTCTCTAAATTTAGGTATTTATCTCTCCTTTCTCTCAACCTTGCACACTGCTCTTTTTACAACTATTGAGGTATTCTTTTCATTCTTTATTTATTTATTTTAATTTTGTTCCACAACATTAGATACTTTGGGGATAATAGGCAATAATATATTTTTGTTCCACAACATCAACATTTAAGTTCTTTTTTTCATGAATTTTACACTGCACTGATTTAGGTCATGAGTTTTTTGTGATGTTCAACCTATTTAAAAAACAATTTAAAATTTAAAAAATATATAAAAGTTAGATTGCAAATGCAATAAATGAATTGGAGATGCAAACTCGTATTCTGACCTTTTCTGCTTCACACAACGCACGTAAATGTGCGCGACGGGTCTCATGCTGCATTTCTTCTTGCAACTATGGGGATCCTATCTGATCCATGCTAAACGTATTTTAAGCTGTTTTGTGCTAATATGTCTAAAAGGTCGCTTGTAGTTTATGTAATTTTCTTGAGAAAATGTCAGTGCATATCAAACTACAAATCATCTTGTTTTTTTTCCCTATTGACTTAACCAAAACAACCAAAACAAAAACAAAAAAAAAAAAAAAACTGGATGGAACAACGTTCACCTTTCAAAATCCGTCTTCAATCAGTCTCAAATTCTATCCACTGTAAAATTCAAAGAGTTTTATTCATATTTCTGAACACACCTAACTTTATTATAGAAAATTAAGTTTACTATTCAACACAGACTCCTGTCTAATATCTCAAAATTTTGTGCTATTGCTCAAGGTTCTTTTGTTTTTATCCCCTTAATTTCAATTAACCGTTCAGTTATTTGAAGGGCTTAAGTTTATTAATTGTACTTCATCATATACCTGGGGAGGATAAGGATTCTCTCTCTCCATGGTAAACACCAAGGGTACCTAATAAATTAAACCCACATTTTGACTTAGGTCTTGCTCCCCACCACTTCTTAATAAACTAGCGAGTTTCCGAGGAGCACCAGGGAAAGAAGAGCTTCAACCACTTCCTTTCTAGCTGGTCTGCAATATACTTTTGGTCTCAACTCTCAAGGTAATTTCCAAGCTTCTTAAGTTTCCGTTGTTTTTTCAAGTTTTTATCTTGTATGTGGTTTGATTAGTATATAATAATTTTAGTTACCATAGATGTACTATATCTAATGTTGGGTAGTTTGTACAACTATACTCATACTGGTATCCCTAAACATTTCGCTTATTAAGACCCAAAAAAAAGGAAATAAAAAATAGGGCAAATTCGGTATCAGTAAAAATGATACACGTACCCTTTTGTATACCAGGATGTCAAGTATGAGTAGTTATTAGATACAACAGTTCACACTAGGGCATAATTGTAATTAGTGATAGTTAATTAGAAGCTGTAACAGATAGTTAGTTAGATGCTGTTTGGTGTTGTGGTATCTTGCAGCTGATTACGATAGGAATCATTGGTTATATAAACCAAGGATTGTAATAGATGAGTTCAATGAAATCATAATTCATTCTATCAATCTTCTTAATCTCTCTCTCTAAATCTGATTACTGTTATGGTATCAGAGCCTCTCTCTATCTCTCTTCCTATTCCAAATTGCTGATTCAAAGTAGCCATGGCTACCAGCGAGATTTCTTCTCCCCTCCCTCCTAACCCGATTGATCCTGTGATCCAAATCACTCTTCCAGTCTCCACCAAATTGACTCGGGATAATTTCCTTACCTGGTGATCTCAAATTGAACCTATCCTTGATGGATTTGGTCTCTCGCGCTTCCTGGATGCTGCTGTCGCCCCACCTAACAAGGTTCTGATCTCCGCTGGTACCTCCGTTCCTAATCCAGCTTTCATCGCTTGGCATAAGCAAGACAGGTTCTTACTGGGATGGCTTCGCACCACCATTACTGAGGAAGTGCTGTCCCAGTATGTCCACTGTCAGACCACCTGTGCTCTAGCCCTCTCTTCACCAGGTGTTTTCGGCCATCTCTACGGCTCGGATTATGGAGTTGCGGCGATCACTTCAGTCAGCAACTCGTGGTACTCAGCGATGCGGAGCCTATTTTGAGAACTTGAAGAAGATCGCTGATCAACTGGCAGTGGCCGGCGATCCGGTACCTGAGCCTGATCTCGTTTGGTCCATCTTGAATGGTCTTGGCCCCGAATTCAACTCATTCGTAGTTGCGATTACAACCCGATCTGTTCCTGTCTCTCTGGTGGATCTTCATGCGTTTTTGCTTTCTCACGAGGCTTTGCTTCTTTCTCAAAGCTCTTCTCTGTCTTCTCACTCCGCTGATCCCACTGACTTCTACGCTGGGAGAGGACGTGGCAGAGGGAGAAGGGGTCGCGGGCCTCAAAACAATTCCTCCACTTCTCAAGGCTCGATTCTCCCCACCCCTGGCCGTGGTTCTCATCAAGCGGGCTCTTATCGCTACAGTGTTGCTCCTCAGCCCAATACCTCTACTCAGCCCAATTATACCTCTGCTGGCGGATCCTCTCATGGTTCTTCAAACAGAGCTGCTCCGAATTATTCTCAGATGACTCAACCTATTGTTGATCGGCCACAGTGTCAAATTTGTAAAAAGAGGGGTCATGAAGCGCTTGAATGTTGGTATCGGTTTGATAATGATGCCTATTCTCTCCACCTCAAGCCTTGTTCAATACCACCACTTCCAATCCGAATGAAGGATGGTTTCTCGATTCGGGAGCCTCTCACCATGTCACCTCCGACATAAACAACCTCTCACGTATGACCCAACCTCTTATGCCTATGATGGTCATGATCAGTTTCAAGTTGGTAATGGCTCTTACATTCTCATTCAAAATCTTGGCCATTGTTCTCTACCTTCTCCCAATGGGTCTTTGAATTTGAATGGTGTCTTACATGTACCACATATTACCAAAAATCTCATTAGCATCTCTAAATTGACCAAAGACAATGATGTTGTTTTAGAGTTTCACCTCTTGTTTTGTATTGTAAAGGACCGCCGCACGAAGCGGCCGCTTCTTCGAGCTACCCAAACTAATGGCTTTTAAAATCTCAATGCTTCCCCTCATGCTTTGGTTGGAGAACGTGTGTCGACTTCTATGTGGCATAAGAAGTTGGGTCATACGTCTCCTTACACCACTCACTTCATAATAAATTCTTATCTTTTACCTACTTCAAATAAATTGGGACTTTGTGATGATTGTTGTAAAGCAAAGGCGCATGTTTTGCCTTTTGCTCCTTTTTCTCATGCTTCTTCTCCTTTACATGTGGTACATTCGGACTTCTGGGGGCCATCCCCAATTGTTTCTAAAAATGAATTTCGCTATTATTTCTCATTTTATTGATGAGTTCTCAAAATTTTCTTGGATTTATTTTCTTCGCACTAAGGATGAGCTTGTTGATGTGTTTACAAAGTTTAAATGCCAAGTTGAGAACCTTTTTAGCTCGACCATTAAAATTCTTCAAACGGATGGTGGCACGGAATTGAAGCCTCTCACCCGCATCTTCCCTCAAATCCTTCATCAAACCTCATGTCCGTACACCCCCTAACAAAATGGAATTGCGGAGCGAAAACATCGACATGTGGTGGAACTTAGCCTTGCCATCATTTTTCATTCCTCTATTCCTTTGGAATATTGGGATCATATATTTCAAAGTGTGGTATTCATCATCAATCGCCTACCCCCTACTACCCCACCTCACACCTCTCCTTTCACTCTTCTCTTTCATAAGAATCCCGATTATAAATTCTTTCAGATTATTGGATGCCTTTGCTTTCCACTAATTCGACCATATAACTCCCATAAGCTTCAATTTCGCTCTCTCCCATGTGTCTTTTTGGGGTATTGTAAATCTCTAAAATGATACAAATGCCTCCAACAAAATTTATATTAGCCGAAATGTCCACTTTAATGAAACCCAATTTCCTTTTGCCTCCCCTGCTGGTTCATCCTCGGCTCAACCCCAATCGGATCACAAATTCCTCACATTCGTACCCGTCATTTCTCCCTCGGGCCCAGCTGCCTCATTTGATGACTCCATTGGTGTTTCTGGGCCTTCTATTCCTCTTCACCACTGTGCAGGGCCCAACAATTCTAGCAGGCTGATTCCTCCTCTGGAGCCCGCCCCTCATCCTGTGCTTAAGGTATATCAGCGCCGCAGCTCTTCTATTCTACCAACCCGCCAGGTTCCCTCCAATCCTGCACCTACTGTACCCTCCAATCCCGCTATTTGCACTCCTACAGCACCTCTAGTTCAGCACCTGACTTCGGGTGTCTCAGCCTCTACTCATGCGATGACCACCCAACACCAAGCCCGAGCTCGACTCCACAAAAATCCTGCTCCTGAGACACTTGTTACTACAAAACATCCCCTACCATCTCTTTCCCCTGATGAGCCTACCTCCTTTACCATGGCCAATAAGCACCCGGAATGGCGCGAAGTTATGTCTCATGAAGTAAATGCTTTGGCTAAGAATGGCACTTGGATATTTGTTCCCTCTACCCGTAACCAAAATGTCATTAGTTGCAAGTGGATTTTTAAAATCAAAAGGAAGGCCGATGGATCCGTTGAGAGCTATAAGGCACGCCTCGCTGAGGGTTATAATCAAGAGTTGGGCCTTGACCATCATGAGACGTTTAGCCCTGTTGTCAAGCCAACCACCATTCGAGTCGTTCTTTCTCTTACTACCTCGAGACATTGGCCGATTCGTCAACTCGATGTCAATAATGCGTTTCTTCATGGTGACCTTGAAGAACAAGTTTTTATGTCTCAACCATCGGGCTTTGTGGATTCCTCATTCCTGAATCATGTGTCTTCTCAAAAAGGCTCTTTATGGTCTCAAGCAAGCTCCTCGTGTGTGGTTTCACAAGTTGGCTTCTGTTCTTACCAGTCTTGATTTCAAGGCTTCACAATTAGATTCCTCTCTCTTTATACGTGGTGATTCCAACTCAATAATTATCGTATTAATTTACGTTGATGATATTATTGTGACAGGATCTGATGCCTCACTTATGACATCTCTCATTTTCTCTCTTGGTTCCCAATTCTCTCTCAAAGATCTTGGTCTCTTACATTTCTTTTTGGGAATCCAAGTTCAAGCTCAATCTAATGGGATTCACCTCTCAACCTCAATATCTTCGGGATCTTCTTATTCGATCCAAAATGGATGGCGCAAAATCTTGCTCCACTCCCTTTTCTCCCGGTGACCCACTCTCTAAGTTTGTTGGCAACCCCATGGCCGATTCTCACATATATCGTAGCATTGTTGGCACACTTCAATATGTCACGATCACTTGGCTCGATATTTCGTATGCCGTCAACAAAGCCTCTCAATTCATGCACTCACCGACCGATGAACATTGGAATGTCGTTAAGCGTATCTTGCGGTATCTCAAGGGTACCTTAACCCATGGCCTTTACATTAGCGCTCACTCCGCCTTTACGCTTCATGCTTATTCCGATGTGGATTGGGTTGGGTACCCATATGATCGATGTTCGACTTCGGGATTTTGTGTTTTCCTTGGGACGAATTTGATCTCTTGTGGTTTTAAGAAACAAACCACCGTCTCTAAATCGAGTACCGAGGCTGAGTATAGGAGTATGGCTGGTGCTTTTACCGAGTTGGTATGGCTCCAACAACTTCTTCGTGAGCTTCATGTTCCCCTTTCTTCTAATCCGGTCCTTTGGTGTGATAACTTGGGCGCCACTTTTCTTGCCTCCAACCCGGTCTTTCATGCGCGTACGAAACACATCGAGATTGACTTCCATTTCGTTCTTGAAAAGGTGGCAAACAAGCAATTGGATGTTCGATTCATTTCTACCAAAGATCAGCTTGCGGATCTCTTTACCAAATCCTTGTCTTCTACCCAACTAGTGTTCCTGCGCAACAAGCTGACCCTACGTGATGTCTCTGGCTCAGCTTGAGGGGGGCTATTAGATAGTTAGTTAGAAGCTGTAACAGATAGTTAGTTAGATGCTGTTTGGTGTTGTGGTATCTTGCAACTGATTACGATAGGATTCATTGGTTATATAAACCAAGGCATTGTAACAGATGAGTTCAATGAAATCATAATTCATTCTATCAATCTTCTTAATCTCTCTCTCTCTCTCTCTCTCTCTCTCTCTCTCTAAATCTGATTACTTTTAGTAGTAAATTTAATAAAATTTACATAATCATTTGGATTCAGTTGGTTGAGGGTCCTAATTCATTCGAATTTTGCTACATTCCATAGAATTCTACATCCGTTACTAATTCAACTGAAAGGCAAATTTTTGAACAAAATTTTCCAATTTACTATTTAGATATGATGGACATAGAGTAAACATGCAAGTTGCGTTTGGATCATCAAATAATAGAGCTAACTTTGGATTAGCTCTACTATTCTCAAACCTTGGTGATCCAAACACAAATTAGCAAATTGGGTTAGCTCAAGAATAGCTCTATTCTACTAACCCATAGAAATAGTGGGTTAGCAAGAATAGAGCTAGTGGGGTTAGTGCTATTAATAAAATATTTGATTCCTCTCAATTAGAGTATTATTAAATTAGTATTAAATAAAATATTAGTTTAAATATTAAATGTAATATAATATTAATTTAAAATATAGATTACTATTAAATAAATATAATATCAAATTAGATTAATATTAAATAAAATGTTAGATTAAATATCATATTGTACTCATTTAGATATTAAATGTAATATAATATTAGTTTAAATATTAGACTAGTATTAAATAAATTTAATATTAGATTAGATAAGTATTAAATAAATATAATATCATATTAGATTAGTATTAAATAAATATAATATCAGATTAGATAAGTATTAAATAAATATAATATCAGATTAGATTAGTATTAAATAAATATAATATCAGATTAGATAAGTATTAAATAAATATAATATCAGATTAGATTAGTATTAAATAAAATATTAGATGAAATATAATATAATATTAGTTTAAATATTAGATTAGTAATAAATATAATATAAGATTAGATTAGTATACAATATTAGTTTAAATATTAAATGTAATATAATATTAATTTATAATTTTATATATTAGATTAGTATTAAATAAATATAATATCAAATTAGATTAATATTAAATAAAATGTTGGATTAAATATAATATAATAGTAATTTAATGTAATATAATATTTAGTGTAAATGCTAAGTGTTGAGTGTAATATAATATTAGTTTAAATATTAGATTAGCATTAAATAAAATTTTAAATTAGATAAATATAATATTAGTTTCAATGTTAAATGTAATATAATATTAATTTAAATATTTAATTAGTATTAAATAAATATAATATAATATCAGATTATATTAGATTAGTATTAAATAAAATATTAGATTAGTATTAAAAAATATCAATTTAAATTTAATATAATATTAGTTTAAATATTAACTGTAGTATACTATTGGTTTAATATTTAATTAGTTTAATCATATTTTATTCATTCCCTCCATCGTTATTCCAAATATACAATCCAAAAGACATTTTTACCAACCCGAATAGTTCAAAGTTAGTGCTATTCTCAACCCACTCGGGTTAGCACAATTCTCAACCACTAACCCAAAAATCACTATTCTTGCACTAATTTTTGCACGATCCAAATGTACCCGCAGTGAATTTAATCTTCAAGTTCGCTAAAAGTTCAAGAGACACGTGATGGCTGAAGCTGTGGTGGCTTCTTTGCTCCTAACTATTGGTTCTGCTTTATTGATTGCACCAGCCAAACTTACTTGTTCAATCCTAACAAGCGAAGCAAGCTCTATGAATAACTTCTTCGATGAGATGAAAGATATCCAGGCCGAATTAGAGAGCATCCGAGGGTTCCTACATGAAGCAGAGAGGTTTAGTGAGACACCTGCTAGCATAAAATTTTGCATCCAGGAAATAAGAAGAGTTCCTTTTGATATTGAAGATATTGTAGATGAGTTCACTTAATGAGTCGAACAGAGGGGTTGTAGTGAAAACCATCAAGAGAGTCACGCATGTCAAGACTTGGTAGAAGCTCACTAGAAAGCTCAAAAAGAGAAAAACTCAACTTGGGGAAATCCAGAAGAGAAAAAACGAATATGACACCAGTAGTATTGTAAAAAGAGGAGAAACCCAAGAAATTGGGAGATGGATAACAGAAGAATATGAGCATTTTAAAATGGAAGGTGATCTTATAGGAATCGATGAAAATAAGAAAAAGCTTATGGAAATGTTGAGTGATGACGGAAGTAAACACAATGTAATTTCGGTGTGGGGGATGGGTGGGGTGGGGAAGACCACTCTTGTTACTCATGTTTACAACAAGGTAAAACAATCCTTTTGTGGATGTGCTTGGATCACAGTATCTCAAACCTGGGAAAAGGATCAATTATTGAGAAAGATATTGAAGGAATTGCATAGAGAGGACCCAACCGGAATTACCATTGATGGAATCGAGACTAATGATTTTCGAAGTTTGGTTCCAATAATTCGAAACTATTTGCACAATAAAAGGCATTTACTCATCCTAGATGATATGTGGACTGTTGATGTATGGCATTGTATAAGGGGCATACTCCCAGAAGGTACCGCTGCCCGAATCGTTTTAACAACAAGGAACCGAGAAGTAGCATTATTGGCCCCAGAGCAACAAATGATGGAGATTATCCCACTTGACGAACATCATTCATGGGATCTCTTTTGTAGAACAACATTTAAGAAAAACCATACCAACACTTGCCCAGAAGAATTAATGATGTGGGCGAGAAAAATTGTAGAAAAGTGTGAGGGCCTTCCTCTTGCTATTTTAGCCATAGGAGGCGTTATGGCATGCAAGGAACAAACGGAGAGGGAATGGAAGAGAATGTGGGAAGACCTTGAGCATGAACTAGCACATAACCCGAATATTGAACACGTAAATAGGGTTTTACAACTAAGCTTCGCAGATCTTTCTTGTAATCTCAAAAATTGCTTGCTTTACTGTGGCATTTATCCAGAAGATTACAGGATGAATGTATCTATTCTGACCAACCAGTGGATTGCAGAGGGATTTGTTGAGACAAGTGGAAGAAGAACACAAGAAGAAGTAGCAGAGGACTACCTGAATGAACTTGTTAGTCGGTGCTTGTTGCAAGTAGTTGTGAGAGATGTGGTTGAAAGAGTTAAAAGGTGTAGCATGCACGATATTATTCATAGCATGGTTGTTTCAAAATCAAAGGAGGAAGAACTTTGTGTGGTTCATGGCAGTTCAACACACTCACCTAGAGGCAGAGTACGCCGATTGTCCATTCAAAATTGTGATCTTGAAGATGCAAGCAACAACGAATACTCTCTTCGTTCAATATTTTCCTTCGACAGTGAAATCCGTCTTGACTCACTATGCATAATGCTAAGATCTTCCAAATTGTTACGTGTTTTGGATTTATACAATTCCTCTATTGAAAGATTACCAGAAGAGTTATTTAATTTATTCAACTTGCATTTTTTAGGGTTGAGTTGTAATAGAATAAGAGAGCTCCCAAAAGCAATTGGAAGACTACGAAACTTACAGTACTTGTATGCTTCGCGAACTAATATTATAGAACTTCCAAATGAGTTAACAAAGTTACGAGGGCTGAGAGAACTGTTGGTGGATAATTTTAATAATGGAGTACTGCCACCCAAGAAGACATGGATGCTAAAGAATTTACGAGTTGTGGGATATATTAAAGCAAGCAATGAAATAGTAAGAAATTTTGAAACTTTAACAAAGTTAACAAGGTTAAATATCTCGGAAATAAGAAGGGAACACTGTGAGGACTTATTTACTGCTATAAGTAAATTTAGTCATCTTGAGGTGCTCATAGTTCAGGCAAAAGATGGGGAAGTACTGCAACTGCAATCTCTCGATACATCAGCATCAGTTATAAAAATATATGGGCAGGTGGAAAGAACTTCAGTACCTCAGTTTTCCAGGTCACTACAGCATCATAATAGCATTAGAGAATTGGTGTTACACTATAGTTGTTTGGACGAAAATTCTTTCTTCTGCCTTCAAGAGATACGTAGCTTGAGTGCCCTTTGTCTCATTAGGGCCTACGATGGGAATGAGTTGTGCTTTCATGAGATGTCCTTTCTTATGCTTCAAGAACTTGAGGTTGAGGTAGCTCCCAACCTTCAGCGCATTGAAATCAATAAGGGGGCAATGCCAAACCTAGAAAAACTATACATTTCCAACTGTCCTGGACTAAAGGAGCTTCCTCGAGGAATTGAGTACCTATCTAAACTTAAACTTTTGAAATGGGATAATCCAGATGGAACTTTGGTGGAGAGGGTTCAAAGGGAAAGGACAGAGGAACAAGTAAGTGAGGACCGCAAGAGAATTCTCAGGTTAATCAAGTTTACATAGGCTGCACATGTACAAGGTATTCTTTACAACATTCAAGCAATTTTCTTAATTGCATGCATCTGTTTATTTCTCTGTTTGTATATATGGTTCTTTCCCTTAATTGGTTAAATATATACACTTGTTATTATTATTACATTTATGTTTAGAAACCTGAACATTTAGAAATTATTAATGATGAATACTGTTTGCAATTAATATCAATAAAGATGAAATCCAATAGTATTTCTAGAGAGACATGGCCTATATCAGTCTTGCAGTTGGAGGGTCATGGTTCCAAATTAATTTAATCGAGAATTTTTGGATTAATTATGTTTTTGACAAACCAATTTTTCAAAAGTTAATGAAAGTTAAAAGCATAAGTATATATATCTATTCTGATGAACCTAGCTTGATATTTTTCTTAAAGAGGTGGAATCAATTACAGGCTGTTCCACTGACTCTGAAACCAATATATGCACATGTTACATGAATAACCCTACACTACTAGAAATTCTCTAAAGCAAATTGGACCGTTATAATCTCCCTACCGCCCAACTAACCAATGCAAAAATGTCACAAAACCAATATAACAGCAGTCTACAACAAATATGCCACTGCAAACACTATTTTTTTTTTTTTTTTTTTAACGATGTACGTAGTGCATGTTTTGCATCAATTTTAAAAAGAAGGTTCTGTTTTGTTTTATTTTATTTTTCTTTAGAATGTTGTACTTTATTAGAACCTAACTTCCTTCACATTTAACAGGCTAGCTAGCTGCCCTTTGTTGACCACAGGAATATATTAAGTGGTTTATGTAATGCTTCTTAAATTTATAATTTCTTGTTTATTGTGTGCTGTGGTGTGTTGAATGATTTTCATATTTTTGTGAGCTAAGAGCTATCCTTTTTCGGGAGAGATTATGTAGATATCTAACTTACTTTCACAATTGTGACAAGTGCCACTTAATTATCATCATAACTTGTCAAGATGGTTATTCTATTTAGATAAGTCAGGTAATATATATTTGCACTTGGCATATCTAAATGGTGCAAAGATCTGCAATTATGGTGTTTAAATTTGATCAGTTTTTCCATTGGCTGTCACAATTATCAAATAAGTTAGATGTCATTATTATTTATTATTGTTTCTTTGATGCTTAATATATTTTTGTGTGGATGAGCTTTTATTTCATACATTTATTATGCTATTCAAATTGTAAGGATATGAAATGTTGGACTGTATATTATGAATTTGTTGATTGTGAACTACCTAGTGAATGTTTGAACTGTATTGTTTGGAGTACACGATTTCACTATACTCCTTATTATGCATGTGAAACAAAACATTTGAAGTGAGCTAAAATATTTTTATTGGATTAGTTGAGCTTTTTTATTTTGATTTCTTCTACTCTACCTGATTAATATCTGAATTACAACTCACATTTTGATTTTGTATTGACTGATACATTCTCCAGGGACAGCACCAAACTGTTAGAAAAATTATCTGATTAAATATGTTTGACAGTCAGTTATAGAACAGAACTGTTGCAAATGGGAATCAATTAATGTCGCCCATTTATTTTGATTTTGTATTGATTGATACATTCTCTAGGGACATCACCAAGCTATAAGAGGCCTGGGTCAAGGACACAACTGGGCCCAGAGACCCAAAATATATCTAACATGCAATTTTTTTTTAAGGTAAGTAATCATAGAATATAAAAATGACTGTATAATAATAAAAATAAAGGAGCAATTAACAATGATAGATTAATCTTAATGTACTTATTTTTTTTTATATTTTTAACAAGTGTTAAATGAATTCCAAAAATTGTAAAGTTTTGTATTAATGCATCTCTTATGAAAATGAATAATATCAACAGTTTAAATTTGACATTTTAATTTCAAATTTTAAATATAAATGAAAAAGTGAGGTTGTCTACTTGTCCTATTGACCTCATTCAAAATGGATGGACCGAAATATTCCCAATTTTCCTGAATGACTCTTGCGTTGTAGCCATCAGGCCCAACTGAATGGGCTGAGTCTGGTATATATCCCAGTTACCCCTTCAAAAATTGATGTTGGAAATAATGCATCCCCAAAAAGAACTAGGGCTCTTTGATGCCAAAACTGTTCCAGCATGAGCAGGATTTTACGGTGATCCATTTGTTGCTGGGTATCTCTTTAAATGATGAAGTTATATTAGACATATATCAATTTTAACGCAGGTTATCATGCAATTTCTGGTCGTAATAAATTCAGACTAATTAATTTTCTGAGGTATGAGTCATTTCGGTTCAGGCAATTTGATATTTAAATACTTATTATCGTAATTTGAGAAATTCACAATTTGGAAATAATGTAATAATTAATACATGTATAATATAGATGTAATTAAGTAAGAATTTGTTTTTTGTAATATGTATAAATACACAAACTTCCAAACTTCTAGACATAAAATTCTGCAATGGTTTGTAAAATTTATCACATTTGCTAATAATTTTTTAATTGAAAATAAATACGAGGCGTACAGCTGTAGGGTCGAGATATTTAAAACAAATTAATACTTTTATAAAAAAAAATACAGCTGTTGGACACCCACAAAATTTCAAAGTCGTTTGTTTATACGAGGCATGTTGATCCTCTACATGGTTGATTTTTATAAGAATATATCAAGTTGGAGTTGCGCAAATCTTAAAACGATTAAACATATTAGATTCTGTGCTGGGACGTGGCGTGCGGCCCGATATATGAACGCATTATACAAGTGACTCGAACTTCTTCTCATCGTCGCTTCCTACTTGGAACAGGTATTATTATTTTGGGAGAACTTCCATGTATCTCTCTCAATAACTTCGGAATTGTGTATTGCCCCATCTAAAATTCATAATATCATATATACCCTTTTAAATTTTCAAACTCACAAATTTTGTCATTTTTTATTTTTCAATTAAAACTCATTTCAAGTTTATAATTACACATTTACCCTTTATTAAAATATAAAATGCTAAACATGGTTAAGAGAAATATTTCGTTTTCTAATTGATCGGTTTCGAGAGCACTAATAATGTGAAGTTGGTAATTAAAGTAATTTTTGTGCATTCAAAAGGGATTATGGTGTTTCGATTGCATTGTATGATTTGAACTGCAAGGGTGAATAGTCACAATTTAGTTGTATGATTAACGTATTGCAAGAATGGGACAGTATCCGCGAGGGTAAAAAGTGACTATCTGTGAGGGTACACCAACAGAAAAATATTTTTTCTGAGTGTGTCGGTATTACCGACGGGAGTATCTGCGACGATACCCTCGCGGATACTGTTTGTTAACGTGAGCCACAAAAGATCTGAAAATAAGTAGCGCACAAAGCAACTGTGATGGTGAAGAAAGGAAACTATCGACTGTAATATTTTTAATAATTTTTATGAATAAAAAATTCTCCAGTTGAAGCCCAGGTAGAGTTGAATTCGCATCCCCTAAAGTAACTCAATTTTTGAGTTTGAATCCGGACCGTCCAATCTGTTCTAGCACGAATATTAATGGGGTCCATCTCGGGAGTCAGATTGGCCCGAATTTGGATCGGACAGTCCCGATCTAAACTCATAATTTGGTTGGTTTAGGTGATCCGGACCCGGTATAGTCGGACTCGCCTACCATTGTACGTTTCCGAACAAACATCATTTTGTAAGTAATGCCCAAGGCCCAGTTTTAATTCAAACATAACAATAGTAAATGGGCCTCTTTTATTTCCTCAAAGAATTTGTATGAAGAAGGCTGGGAAGGCCTCTCCCTGAAGGGAAACGAAAGCAAACTTTTCTACTTCTGTAAAGCGGGTCAATACAAAGCAGTTGCTGGGTCAAAAACATGCACCGCTCTTCTATAGCAAGAAAACCTCCGCAGGGAATCTTTACATATATCCGCACTTTTCACGTGGTGGGGCCCGCAGCCTTGCCTCCTAAGCACAGTAACAAGATTCGCTTTTTATTCGCGTTTAATTCGCGAATAAAACGTTTTTGGGGTGTTTCTGAACCGAATGACGTATTATTCGTTGACCGAACCTTTGACCGAATAAAACGCGAATAAAACGCGAATTTAATGAATTTAACGAATAAAACGCGTTTTTTTCACTTTTTTTTTCGGAAACGAAATTTGAAAAGTTGGCACAGTAACCGATATCCATGCGCGCACAGTAACAATGTCCAACTGTCCCCCAGCACCACCCAGTCACCCACGTGATGAGCCTATTTCTCCATATTTTTTGTTATACTGATCTTCTGTGGCAAAATAAAAACAGTATATCGTATAATAAATTATCAGTAATGAATTAAATATACACTGAGGTATCGTATTGTAATTCCGAATCATTCCCGAATTATACCCGAATTATTCCCGAATCACGAATTTTTGACCCTGCCGAACCGAACCCGAATTATTCATTTGTTACTATGCTCCTAAGTAAGTCCTAACTCCTAACTGAAGAACTGGAGAATGTAAAAGCCGAAATTTTTATATATAATAAAATAAATAAATAAAATATTACAAATGAGAAATGGGTCAACCAAATTTGAAAAATGGGAAGGCAAATATGCGCCTGCGGGACGCCATGGCATACTCCAGCCAGTGGAAAAAACGGAAAAAAAAAAAAGAGGAAGGGACGCCATAGCGCTGGCTGACCCAGAAAAAGGGAAAAAAAAAAACACGGGCCGCCATGGCCCATGACAGCCCAAAATGAAATTCAATTTTTTTTTAATTCTGACCTCTGTCAATTTCAGCTTTTCTGAATTCTGACCTCTATCAATTAATCGCTAAAACTGTACCAATCTGTAATATTTTTCTATAGAGAAATTATATTATTTGAAAACTAGACTATCATACCTTTATTTTGATATAAAGAACACAAAAATTCATGTAGCCATGTTCTCTAAATTAAATTTTGAATCTGGTCAAAATTATAGGACTGCTCACTGGAATTTCTGCTTTTCTGAATTCTGACCTCTGTCAATTAATCGCTAAAACTGTACCAATCTGTAATATTTTTGTATAGGGAAATTATATTATCTAGAAACTAGACTTTCATACCTTTATTTTGATATAAATAACACAAAAATCCATGTAGCCATTTTCTCTAAAATGAATTTTGAATCTGATCAAAATTATTGGATTTCTCACTGAACATAGCAGAAAAAAAAATTGAATTTCATTTTGGGCTGTCATGGGCCATGGCGGCCCCTTTTTTTTTTTTTCCCTTTTTCTGTGTCAGCCAGCGCTATGGAGTCCCTTCCTCTCTTTTTTTTTTTCGTTTTTTCTACCGGCTGGAGTATGCTATGGTGCATACCTGCATTTCTAATTTTCAAATTTGGTTGACCCATTTCTCATTTTTAATATTTTATTTATTTATTTTCTTATATATAAAAATTTCGGATGTAAAAGCCACTGGATCAATCTGCTGATTGATCCGATCAGATTTGTCTCGTTTTACAGAAAGCCACCTATCAAACAAATTATGAAACTTTATGTGTTGCGAATAAAAATTAACAATGTACGGGTAACACATAATTAGCAACACTCTGAGAATGTCACATAATATCACATTCGATATCCGACAAGTAGTCTTACGCTCATGTAGGGCTGTCAAAAAAGCTCGCGGCTCGTGGCTCGCTCGTGACTCGTCTCTAGCTCGCTCGCTAACAGCTCGCTCGGTAGTGGACCGAGCTGTTAACGAGCCAGCTCAATTCAGGCTCGGGCCAAAATAAACGAGCTGAGTCAGGGGTCAGCTCGGACCGGGCCAGCTCGGCTCGTTAAGCTACAGTGGATTTAGGGTTTAGCCCCGTATAATTTTAAGTCTAGTCTCATTTTCAAAGGCGCAACTATGTAAAATTGATGTATTTTCGGTTTGGGAAGAAATAATATGGGCTTCAATTGCTTGAAGATGTGCCTGCTGGACGATTTCTTAAATTTTTTGAATGGGCTTTCTTATTTTTTTATTTTTGAATTTGTATAATAACAACCCAATAAAGCCCAGCGAGCCAGCTCGTTAGCTCGCGAGCTAGCTCGGGCTGGCTTGTCACAAGCTGAGCCAAGACTTTTGGCTCAGGACCCCTAAGTCCGGCTCGCTCGATCCAGGCTCGGGCTAGAATTAACGAGCTGAGCTAAGGCCCAGCTCGGCCCGAGCCTGCTCATTTACAGCCCTACGCTCATGGCAACATCTGGTCATGTAGATATTAATTATTTAGACGGGGGGGATTTTC
Organism: Carex kokanica; assembly: GCA_025461125.1. NCBI lineage: Eukaryota > Viridiplantae > Streptophyta > Magnoliopsida > Poales > Cyperaceae > Carex > Carex kokanica. The sequence continues at coordinate 281,553 of JAJGRX010000093.1, read as the reverse complement.
TTTTTTAAATATAACTAATTTTAAATTTTAATGATTTTAACGGAACAAGCACGTATAAATTGGATTTTATAAAAAATAACTCCGCCAAAACAAGAAAACAATCATAGGCCGACCAATCCGATAATATAATGTTACGTAATGTGTGATCATGTCAGGATCATTTGTATGACGTGACTATTCTCCATTTAGTAATTAACATTATTTGCTATGCACAATAACATAACCGCACTCATGTCGTTTTATTGTAATTAACATTATTTGTACAATTGTTGTCGGTATGATGTTGTAGTTTAGAACTCTAGATTGTGAAAGGCTGAATTAAAGTGTAAAGTTTCATAAAAAAAAAATTAAAGTGTAAAGTTTCATAAAAAAAAAAATTAAAGTGTAAATATTCCTTGTGGCGGAGCCCTCTTGATGTGCAGAACGACAACAATAAATAATAGCCGTTGTAAGTTGTAACTATAGTGGTACAATTCGTGATAAATTCATGTTTAATTCATTTTTTTTTTTACGTTTTCGAATCAAACATGGGCTAAAACAAAAAAAAAAAGTATAATGCATTTTATTCGCAAATAAAATGCAAATTCACAAATTATTCGCAAATAAAATGAGAAAAAAATGTGAAACTTTTTTTAATTTTTTTTTTTTTGGATTTTTATTTATTAGTTCCTTGTGATACCGAATCATTTTCAAATTATACTCAAATTATTTCCGAATTACGAATTTTTGATTCTAGTGAACCAAACTCAAACTATTAGTTTGTTAATATAATTGTAACTTGTAATTAGACTCGAGATAGGAGTAGGTCCGATGGGCATCGGACCTACATTTAGATTCAATTAGCTCTAGGACCGTACGATTAGCATCAAGATCTATGTGCACGGAAATTGATACAGACTTGCATGGATTTTGATATATAATATACGAATCTTGATGCAGATCGAATGATCATCACACCCATCGAACTAAGGTAGATCCGATGGACATCGGACCTACTCTGATTCCAAGAAGCAGATAAAAATTATAGCCGTTTGCGACCTGCAGCATGATTTCCTACGCGGAGTGTGCCACAGTGAATAAACCCAAAGCTTGCTTACTAACTACGCAAAAGTGCAAACAAAAAAAGTGAAAAAGCAATTTCCACTAGAATAGGGGGAATCAAAGCAAACAGTGAAAGAGAAACAGAGAGTTGGAACTGAGAGACTAAAAGAGAGTCTCAATCCATCATCTCGCCATCTCTGTACCGCTTGCCTCACCTACCTTCCTCTGATTGTGAACAATTTCAAAGGCTTTCGATCAGCCTGTTCTCTTCTCTCCATCTCTCTAAATTTAGGTATTTATCTCTCCTTTCTCTAAACCTTGCACACTGCTCTTTTTACAACTATTGAGGTATTCTTTTCATTCTTTATTTCTTTATTTTAATTTTGTTCCACAACATTAGATACTTTGGGGATAATAGGCAATAATATATTTTTGTTCCACAACATCAACATTTAAGTTCTTTTTTTCATGAATTTTACACTGCACTGATTTAGGTCATGAGTTTTTTGTGATGTTCAACCTATTTAAAAAACAATTTAAAATTTAAAAAATATATAAAAGTTAGATTGCAAATGCAATAAATGAATTGGAGATGCAAACTCGTATTCTGACCTTTTCTGCTTCACACAACGCACGTAAATGTGCGCGACGGGTCTCATGCTGCATTTCTTCTTGCAACTATGGGGATCCTATCTGATCCATGCCAAACGTATTTTAAGCTGTTTTGTGCTAATATGTCTAAAAGGTCGCTTGTAGTTTATGTAATTTTCTTGAGAAAATGTCAGTGCATATCAAACTACAAATCATCTTGTTTTTTTTCCCTATTGACTTAACCAAAACAACCAAAACAAAAACAAAAAAACAAAAAAACAGGATGGAACAACGTTCACCTTTCAAAATCAGTCTTCAATCAGTCTCAAATTCTATCCACTGTAAAATTCAAAGAGTTTTATTCATATTTCTGAACACACCTAACTTTATTATAGAAAATTAAGTTTACTATTCAACACAGACTCCTGTCTAATATCTCAAAATTTTGTGCTATTGCTCAAGGTTCTTTTGTTTTTATCCCCTTAATTTCAATTAACCGTTCAGTTATTTGAAGGGCTTAAGTTTATTAATTGTACTTCATCATATACCTGGGGAGGATAAGGATTCTCTCTCTCCATGGTAAACACCAAGGGTACCTAATAAATTAAACCCACATTTTAATTGACTTAGGTCTTGCTCCCCACCACTTCTTAATAAACTAGTGAGTTTCCGAGGAGCACCAGGGAAAGAAGAGCTTCAACCACTTCCTTTCTGGCTGGTCTGCAATATCCTTTTGGTCTCAGCTCTCAAGGTAATTTCCAAGCTTCTTAAGTTTCCGTTGTTTTTTCAAGTTTTTATCTTGTATGTGGTTTGATTAGTATATAATAATTTTAGTTACCATAGATGTACTATATCTAATGTTGGGTAGTTTGTACAACTATACTCATACTGGTATCCCTAAACATTTCGCTTATTAAGACCCAAAAAAAAGGAAATAAAAAATAGGGCAAATTCGGTATCAGTAAAAATGATACACGTACCCTTTTGTATACCAGGATGTCAAGTATGAGTAGTTATTAGATACAACAGTTCACACTAGGGCATAATTGTAATTAGTGATAGTTAATTAGAAGCTGTAACAGATAGTTAGTTAGATGCTGTTTGGTGTTGTGGTATCTTGCAGCTGATTACGATAGGAATCATTGGTTATATAAACCAAGGATTGTAATAGATGAGTTCAATGAAATCATAATTCATTCTATCAATCTTCTTAATCTCTCTCTCTAAATCTGATTACTGTTATGGTATCAGAGCCTCTCTCTATCTCTCTTCCTATTCCAAATTGCTGATTCAAAGTAGCCATGGCTACCAGCGAGATTTCTTCTCCCCTCCCTCCTAACCCGATTGATCCTGTGATCCAAATCACTCTTCCAGTCTCCACCAAATTGACTCGGGATAATTTCCTTACCTGGTGATCTCAAATTGAACCTATCCTTGATGGATTTGGTCTCTTGCGCTTCCTGGATGCTGCTGTCGCCCCACCTAACAAGGTTCTGATCTCCGCTGGTACCTCCGTTCCTAATCCAGCTTTCATCGCTTGGCATAAGCAAGACAGGTTCTTACTGGGATGGCTTCGCACCACCATTACTGAGGAAGTGCTGTCCCAGTATGTCCACTGTCAGACCACCTGTGCTCTCTAGACCTCTCTTCACCAGGTGTTTTCGGCCATCTCTACGGCTCGGATTATGGAGTTGCGGCGATCACTTCAGTCAGCAACTCGTGGTACTCAGCGATGCGGAGCCTATTTTGAGAACTTGAAGAAGATCGCTGATCAACTGGCAGTGGCCGGCGATCCGGTACCTGAGCCTGATCTCGTTTGGTCCATCTTGAATGGTCTTGGCCCCGAATTCAACTCATTCGTAGTTGCGATTACAACCCGATCTGTTCCTGTCTCTCTGGTGGATCTTCATGCGTTTTTGCTTTCTCACGAGGCTTTGCTTCTTTCTCAAAGCTCTTCTCTGTCTTCTCACTCCGCTGATCCCACTGACTTCTACGCTGGGAGAGGACGTGGCAGAGGGAGAAGGGGTCGCGGGCCTCAAAACAATTCCTCCACTTCTCAAGGCTCGATTCTCCCCACCCCTGGCCGTGGTTCTCATCAAGCAGGCTCTTATCGCTACAGTGTTGCTCCTCAGCCCAATACCTCTACTCAGCCCAATTATAGCTCTGCTGGCCGATCCTCTCATGGTTCTTCAAACAGAGCTGCTCCGAATTATTCTCAGATGACTCAACCTATTGTTGATCGGCCACAGTGTCAAATTTGTAAAAAGAGGGGTCATGAAGCGCTTGAATGTTGGTATCGGTTTGATAATGATGCCTATTCTCTCCACCTCAAGCCTTGTTCAATACCACCACTTCCAATCCGAATGAAGGATGGTTTCTCGATTCGGGAGCCTCTCACCATGTCACCTCCGACATAAACAACCTCTCACGTATGACCCAACCTCTTATGCCTATGATGGTCATGATCAGTTTCAAGTTGGTAATGGCTCTTACATTCTCATTCAAAATCTTGGCCATTGTTCTCTACCTTCTCCCAATGGGTCTTTGAATTTGAATGGTGTCTTACATGTACCACATATTACCAAAAATCTCATTAGCATCTCTAAATTGACCAAAGACAATGATGTTGTTTTAGAGTTTCACCTCTTGTTTTGTATTGTAAAGGACCGCCGCACGAAGCGGCCGCTTCTTCGAGCTACCCAAACTAATGGCTTTTAAAATCTCAATGCTTCCCCTCATGCTTTGGTTGGAGAACGTGTGTCGACTTCTATGTGGCATAAGAAGTTGGGTCATACGTCTCCTTACACCACTCACTTCATAATAAATTCTTATCTTTTACCTACTTCAAATAAATTGGGACTTTGTGATGATTGTTGTAAAGCAAAGGCGCATGTTTTGCCTTTTGCTCCTTTTTCTCATGCTTCTTCTCCTTTACATGTGGTACATTCGGACTTCTGGGGGCCATCCCCAATTGTTTCTAAAAATGGATTTCGCTATTATTTCTCATTTTATTGATGAGTTCTCAAAATTTTCTTGGATTTATTTTCTTCGCACTAAGGATGAGCTTGTTGATGTTTTTACAAAGTTTAAATGCCAAGTTGAGAATCTTTTTAGCTCGACCATTAAAATTCTTCAAACGGATGGTGGCACGGAATTCAAGCCTCTCACCCGCATCTTCCCTCAAATCCTTCATCAAACCTCATGTCCGTACACCCCCTAACAAAATGGAATTGCGGAGCGAAAACATCGACATGTGGTGGAACTTAGCCTTGCCATCATTTTTCATTCCTCTATTCCTTTGGAATATTGGGATCATATATTTCAAAGTGTGGTATTCATCATCAATCGCCTACCCCCTACTACCCCACCTCACACCTCTCCTTTCACTCTTCTCTTTCATAAGAATCCCGATTATAAATTCTTTCAGATTATTGGATGCCTTTGCTTTCCACTAATTCGACCATACAATTCTCACAAGCTTCAATTTCGCTCTCTCCCATGTGTCTTTTTGGGGTATTGTAAATCTCTAAAATGATACAAATGCCTCCAACAAAATTTATATTAGCCGAAATGTCCACTTTAATGAAACCCAATTTCCTTTTGCCTCCCCTGCTGGTTCATCCTCGGCTCAACCCCAATCGGATCACAAATTCCTCACATTCGTACCCGTCATTTCTCCCTCGGGCCCAGCTGCCTCATTTGATGACTCCATTGGTGTTTCTGGGCCTTCTATTCCTCTTCACCACTGTGCAGGGCCCAACAATTCTAGCAGGCTGATTCCTCCTCTGAAGCCCGCCCCTCATCCTGTGCTTAAGGTATATCAGCGCCGCAGCTCTTCTATTCTACCAACCCGCCAGGTTCCCTCCAATCCTGCACCTACTGTACCCTCCAATCCGCTATTTGCACTCCTACAGCACCTCTAGTTCAGCACCTGACTTCGGGTGTCTCAGCCTCTACTCATGCGATGACCACCCAACACCAAGCCCGAGCTCGACTCCACAAAAATCCTGCTCCTGAGACACTTGTTACTACAAAACATCCCCTACCATCTCTTTCCCCTGATGAGCCTACCTCCTTTACCATGGCCAATAAGCACCCGGAATGGCGCGAAGTTATGTCTCATGAAGTAAATGCTTTGGCTAAGAATGGCACTTGGATATTTGTTCCCTCTACCCCTAACCAAAATGTCATTAGTTGCAAGTGGATTTTTAAAATCAAAAGGAAGGCCGATGGATCCGTTGAGAGCTATAAGGCACGCCTCGCTGAGGGTTATAATCAAGAGTTGGGCCTTGACCATCATGAGACGTTTAGCCCTGTTGTCAAGCCAACCACCATTCGAGTCGTTCTTTCTCTTACTACCTCGAGACATTGGCCGATTCCTCATTCCTGATGTCAATAATGCGTTTCTTCATGGTGACCTTGAAGAACAAGTTTTTATGTCTCAACCATCGGGCTTTGTGGATTCCTCATTCCTGAATCATGTGTCTTCTCAAAAAGGCTCTTTATGGTCTCAAGCAAGCTCCTCGTGTGTGGTTTCACAAGTTGGCTTCTGTTCTTACCAGTCTTGATTTCAAGGCTTCACAATTAGATTCCTCTCTCTTTATACGTGGTGATTCCTCCTCTATTTCTATCGTATTAATTTACGTTGATGATATTATTGTGACAGGATCTGATGCCTCACTTATGACATCTCTCATTTTCTCTCTTGGTTCCCAATTCTCTCTCAAAGATCTTGGTCTCTTACATTTCTTTTTGGAGATCCAAGTCCAATCTCAATCTAATGGGATTCACCTCTCAACCTCAATATCTTCGGGATCTTCTTCTTCGCTCGAAAATGGATGGTGCCAAAGCTTGCTCCACTCCCTTCTCTCCTGGTGACCCGCTCTCTAAGTTTGTTGGCAACCCCATGGCCGATCCTTACACATATCGTAGCATAGTTGGTGCTCTCCAATATGCCACAATCACGAGACCCGATATTTCATATGCTGTCAACAAAGCTTCTCAATTCATGCACTCACCGACCGATGAACATTGGAATGCCGTTAAGCGTATCTTGCGGTATCTCAAGGGTACCTTAACCCATGGCCTTTACATTAGCGCTCACTCCGCCTTTACGCTTCATGCTTATTCCGATGCGGATTGGGCCGGGTACCCATATGATCGATGTTCGACTTCGGGATTTTGTGTTTTCCTTGGGACGAATTTGATCTCTTGTGGTTTTAAGAAACAAACCACCGTCTCTAAATCGAGTACCGAGGCTGAGTATAGGAGTATGGCTGGTGCTTTTACCGAGTTGGTATGGCTCCAACAACTTCTTCGTGAGCTTCATGTTCCCCTTTCTTCTAATCCGGTCCTTTGGTGTGATAACTTGGGCGCCACTTTTCTTGCCTCCAACCCGGTCTTTCATGCGCGTACGAAACACATCGAGATTGACTTCCATTTCGTTCTTGAAAAGGTGGCAAACAAGCAATTGGATGTTCGATTCATTTCTACCAAAGATCAGCTTGCGGATCTCTTTACCAAATCCTTGTCTTCTACCCAACTAGTGTTCCTGCGCAACAAGCTGACCCTACGTGATGTCTCTGGCTCAGCTTGAGGGGGGCTATTAGATAGTTAGTTAGAAGCTGTAACAGATAGTTAGTTAGATGCTGTTTGGTGTTGTGGTATCTTGCAACTGATTACGATAGGATTCATTGGTTATATAAACCAAGGCATTGTAACAGATGAGTTCAATGAAATCATAATTCATTCTATCAATCTTCTTAATCTCTCTCTCTCTCTCTCTCTCTCTCTAAATCTGATTACTTTTAGTAGTAAATTTAATAAAATTTACATAATCATTTGGATTCAGTTGGTTGAGGGTCCTAATTCATTCGAATTTTGCTACATTCCATAGAATTCTACATCCGTTACTAATTCAACTGAAAGGCAAATTTTTGAACAAAATTTTCCAATTTACTATTTAGATATGATGGACATAGAGTAAACATGCAAGTTGCGTTTGGATCATCAAATAATAGAGCTAACTTTGGATTAGCTCTACTATTCTCAAACCTTGGTGATCCAAACACAAATTAGTAAATTGGGTTAGCTCACGAATAGCTCTATTCTACTAACCCATAGAAATAGTGGGTTAGCAAGAATAGAGCTAGTGGGGTTAGTGATATTAATAAAATATTTGATTCCTCTCAATTAGAGTATTATTAAATTAATATGAAATAAAATATTAGTTTAAATATTAAATGTAATATAATTTTAATTTAAAATATAGATTACTATTAAATAAATATAATATCAAATTAGATTAATATTAAATAAAATGTTAGATTAAATATCATATTGTACTCATTTAAATATTAAATGTAATATAATATTAGTTTAAATATTAGACTAGTATTAAATAAATTTAATATTAGATTAGATAAGTATTAAATAAATATAATATCATATTAGATTAGTATTAAATAAATATAATATCAGATTAGATAAGTATTAAATAAATATAATATCAGATTAGATTAGTATTAAATAAATATAATATCAGATTAGATAAGTATTAAATAAATATAATATCAGATTAGATTAGTATTAAATAAAATATTAGATGAAATATAATATAATATTAGTTTAAATATTAGATTAGTAATAAATATAATATAAGATTAGATTAGTATACAATATTAGTTTAAATATTAAATGTAATATAATATTAATTTATAATTTTATATATTAGATTAGTATTAAATAAATATAATATCAAATTAGATTAATATTAAATAAAATGTTGGATTAAATATAATATAATAGTAATTTAATGTAATATAATATTTAGTGTAAATGCTAAGTGTTGAGTGTAATATAATATTAGTTTAAATATTAGATTAGCATTAAATAAAATTTTAAATTAGATAAATATAATATTAGTTTCAATGTTAAATGTAATATAATATTAATTTAAATATTTAATTAGTATTAAATAAATATAATATAATATCAGATTATATTAGATTAGTATTAAATAAAATATTAGATTAGTATTAAAAAATATCAATTTAAATTTAATATAATATTAGTTTAAATATTAACTGTAGTATACTATTGGTTTAATATTTAATTAGTTTAATCATATTTTATTCATTCCCTCCATCGTTATTCCAAATATACAATCCAAAAGACATTTTTACCAACCCGAATAGTTCAAAGTTAGTGCTATTCTCAACCCACTCGGGTTAGCACAATTCTCAACCACTAACCCAAAAATCACTATTCTTGCACTAATTTTTGCACGATCCAAATGTACCCGCAGTGAATTTAATCTTCAAGTTCGCTAAAAGTTCAAGAGACACGTGATGGCTGAAGCTGTGGTGGCTTCTTTGCTCCTAACTATTGGTTCTGCTTTATTGATTGCACCAGCCAAACTTACTTGTTCAATCCTAACAAGCGAAGCAAGCTCTATGAATAACTTCTTCGATGAGATGAAAGATATCCAGGCCGAATTAGAGAGCATCCGAGGGTTCCTACATGAAGCAGAGAGGTTTAGTGAGACACCTGCTAGCATAAAATTTTTCATCCAGGAAATAAGAAGAGTTCCTTTTGATATTGAAGATATTGTAGATGAGTTCACTTAATGAGCCGAACAGAGGGGTTGTAGTGAAAACCATCAAGAGAGTCACGCATGTCAAGACTTGGTAGAAGCTCACTAGAAAGCTCAAAAAGAGAAAAACTCAACTTGGGGAAATCCAGAAGAGAAAAAACGAATATGACACCAGTAGTATTGTAAAAAGAGGAGAAACCCAAGAAATTGGGAGATGGATAACAGCAGAAGATGAGCATTTTAAAAAGGAAGGTGATCTTATAGGAATCGATGAAAATAAGAAAAAGCTTATGGAAATGTTGAGTGATGACGGAAGTAAACACAATGTAATTTCGGTGTGGGGGATGGGTGGGGTGGGGAAGACCACTCTTGTTACTCATGTTTACAACAAGGTAAAACAATCCTTTTGTGGATGTGCTTGGATCACAGTATCTCAAACCTGGGAAAAGGATCAATTATTGAGAAAGATATTGCAGGAATTGCATAGAGAGGACCCAATTGGAATTACCATTGATGGAATCGAGACTAATGATTTTCGAAGTTTGGTTCCAATAATTCAAAATTATTTGCACAATAAAAGGCATTTACTCATCCTAGATGATATGTGGACTGTTGATGTATGGCATTGTATAAGGGGCATACTCCCAGAAGGTACCGCTGCCCGAATCGTTTTAACAACAAGGAACCGAGAAGTAGCATTATTGGCCCCAGAGCAACAAACCATGGAGATTATCCCACTTGACGAACACCATTCATGGGATCTCTTTTGTAGAACAACATTTAAGAAAAACCATACCAACACTTGCCCAGAAGAATTAATGATGTGGGCGAGAAAAATTGTAGAAAAGTGTGAGGGCCTTCCTCTTGCTATTTTAGCCATAGGAGGCGTTATGGCATGCAAGGAACAAACGGAGAGGGAATGGAAGAGAATGTGGGAAGACCTTGAGCATGAACTAGCACATAACCCGAATATTGAACACGTAAATAGGGTTTTACAACTAAGCTTCGCAGATCTTTCTTGTAATCTCAAAAATTGCTTGCTTTACTGTGGCATTTATCCAGAAGATTACAGGATGAATGTATCTATTCTGACCAACCGGTGGATTGCAGAGGGATTTGTTGAGACAAGTGGAAGAAGAACACAAGAAGAAGTAGCAGAGGACTACCTGAATGAACTTGTTAGTCGGTGCTTGTTGCAAGTAGTTGAGAGAGATGTGGTTGAAAGAGTTAAAAGGTGTAGCATGCACGATATTATTCATAGCATGGTTGTTTCAAAATCAAAGGAGGAAGAACTTTGTGTGGTTCATGGCAGTTCAACACACTCACCTAGAGGCAGAGTACGCCGATTGTCCATTCAAAATTGTGATCTTGAAGATGCAAGCAACAACGAATACTCTCTTCGTTCAATATTTACCTTCGGAAGTAAAATCAGTCTTGACTCACTATGCATAATGCTAACATCTTCCAAATTGTTACGTGTTTTGGATTTATACAATTCCTCTATTGAAAGATTACCAGAAGAGTTATTTAATTTATTCAACTTGCATTTTTTAGGGTTGAGTTGTAATAGAATAAGAGAGCTCCCAAAAGCAATTGGAAGACTACGAAACTTACAGTACTTGTATGCTTCGCGAACTAATATTATAGAACTTCCAAATGAGTTAACAAAGTTACGAGGGCTGAGAGAACTGTTGGTGGATAATTTTAATAATGGAGTAATGCCACCCAAGGAGATATGGAAGCTAAATAATTTACGAGTTGTGGGATATATTAAAGCAAGCAATGAAATAGTAAGAAATTTTGAAACTTTAACAAAGTTAACAAGGTTATATATCTCGGAAATAAGAAGTGAACACTGTGAGGACTTATTTACTGCAGCAAGTAAATTCAGTCATCTTGAGGTGCTCATAGTTCAGGCAAAAGATGGAGAAGTACTGCAACTGCAATCTCTCAATACATCACCATCAGAAATAAAGTTCAACGGGCAGGTGGAAAGAACTTCAGTACCTCAGTTTTCCAGGTCACTACAACATCATAATAGCATTAGAAAATTGGAGTTATACAATAGTGGGTTGGACGAAAATTCTTTCTCCTGTCTTCAAGAGATACATAGCTTGACAAGCCTTTGTCTCACTGGCTACGAAGAGAATGAATTGTGCTTTAAAGAGAAGTCCTTTGTTGAGCTTCAAGAAATTAAGGTGAAGGAAGCTCCCCACCTTGGGCGCATTGAAATCAATAAGGGGGCAATGCCAAACCTGGAAGAACTATACATTTCCAATTGTCCTGGACCAAAGGAGGTTCCTCGAGGAGTTGAGTACCTATCTAAACTTGAAAGTTTTGTATGGTATAATCCAGACAGAACTTTGGAGGAGAGGGTTCAAAGGGAAAGGACAGACGAACAAGTAAGTGAGGACCGCATGAGAATTCTCAGGGTAATCAAGTTTACATAGGCTGCACATGTACAAGGTATTCTTTACAACATTCAAGCAACTTTCTTAATTCCATGAATCTGTTTATTCCTCTGTTTCTATATATGGTTCTTTCCCTTAATTGGTTAAATATATACACTTGTTATTATTATTACATTTATGTTTAGAAACCTGAACATTTAGAAATTATTAATGATGAATACTGTTTGCAATTAATATCAATAAAGATGAAATCCAATAGTATTTCTAGAGAGACATGGCCTATATCAGTCTTGCAGTTGCAGGGTCATGGTTCCAAATTAATTTAATCGAGAATTTTTGGATTAATTATGTTTTTGACAAACCAATTTTTCAAAAGTTAATGAAAGTTAAAAGCATAAGTATATATATATCTATTCTGATGAACCTAGCTTGATATTTTTCTTAAAGAGGTGGAATCAATTACAGGCTGTTCCACTGACTCTGAAACCAATATATGCACATGTTACATTAATAACCCTACACTACTAGAAATTCTCTAAAGTAAATTGGACCGTTATAATCTCCCTACCGCCCAACTAACCAATGCAAAAATGTCACAAAACCAATATAACAGCAGTCTACAACAAATATGCCACTGCAAACACTATTTTTTTTTTTTTTTTTAACGATGTACGTAGTGCATGTTTTGCATCAATTTTAAAAAGAAGGTTCTGTTTTGTTTTATTTAATTTTTCTTTAGAATGTTGTACTTTATTAGAACCTAACTTCCTTCACATTTAACAGGCTACTAGCTGCCCTTTGGTGACCACAGGAATATATTAAGTGGTTTATGTAATGCTTCTTAAATTTATAATTTCTTGTTTATTGTGTGCTGTGGTGTGTTGAATGATTTTCATATTTTTGTGAGTTGAGCTATCCTTTTTCGGGAGAGATTATGTAGACATCTAACTTACTTTCACAATTGTGACAATTGCCACTTATCATCATAACTTGTCAAGATGGTTATTCTATTTAGATAAGTCAGGTAATATATATTTGTACTTGGCCTATCTAAATGGTGCAAAGATCTGCAATTATGGTGTTTAAATTTGATAAGTTTTGCCATTGGCTGTCACAATTATCAAATAAGCTGGATGTCATTATTATTTATTATTGTTTCTTTGATGCTTAATATATTTTTGTGTGCATGAACTTTTATTTCATACATTTATTATGCTATTCAAATTGTAATGATATGAAATGTTGGACTGTATATTATGAATTTGTTGATTGTGAACTACCTAGTGAATGTTTGTACTGTATTGTTTGGAGTACACGATTTCACTATACTCCTTATTATGCATGTGAAACAAAACATTTGAAGTGAGCTAAAATATTTTTATTGGATTAGTTGAGCTTTTTTATTTTGATTTCTTCTACTCTGCCTGATTAATATCTGAATTACAACTCACATTTTGATTTTGTATTGACTGATACATTCTCCAGGGACAGCACCAAAACTATTAGAAAAATTATCTGATTAAATATGTTTGACAGTCAGTTATAGAACAGAACTGTTGCAAATGGGAATCAATTAATGTCGCCCATTTATTTTGATTTTGTATTGACTGATACATTCTCTAGGGACATCACCAAACTATTAGAGGCCCAAATAGAGGCCTGGGTCAACGACACAACTGGGCCCAGAGACCCAAAATATATCTAACATGCAATTTTTTTTTTTTAAGGTAAGTAATCATAGAATATAAACATGACTGTATATTAATAAAAATAAAGGAACAGTTAACAACGATAGATTAATTTTAATGTACTTATTTTTTTATATTTTTAACAAGTATTAAATGTATTAATGCATCTCTCGTGAAAATGAATAATATCAACCGTTTTAATTTGACATTTTAATTTCAAATTTTAAAATATAAATGAAAAAGTGAGGTTGTCTACTTGTCCTATTGACCTCATTCAAAATGGATGGACCGAAATATTCCCAATTTTCCTTAATGACTCTTGCGTTGTAGCCATCAGGCCCAACTGAATGGGCTGAGTCTGGTATATATCCCAGTTACCCCTTCAAAAATTGATGTCGGAAATAATGCATCCCCAAAAAGAACTAGGGCTCTTTGATGCCAAAACTGTTCCAGCATGAGCAGGATTTTACGGTGCTCCATTTGTAGCTGGGTATCTCTTTAAATGATGAAGTTATATTTTAGACATTTATATAAATTTTAACGCAGGTCACTCCGACATTTTTCTTAATACCCTAAAAAAAAAACAAATATCAAATATGCTCTCACTTTGAAAATTTTTTTTTAAGAGGGATGCTTCGGTGGACATAAGGACCTATTTGTAAAATGAACATATTTTCATTTTCAAAGTTCAAACAGTCGATCCGACCGTTCAACATTATCTCCATATTAAAATGTACTTGGAGGTCAAATTTTACATTTTTTTGAATTTTTTTACTATTTATTAAGATGGTTACAAAATCGTTGTTTTTCAATGGTCTGAAAACAACAATTTTGTAACCATCTTAATAAATAGTAAAAAAATTCAAAAAAATGTAAAATTTGACCTCCAAGTACATTTTAAAATGGAGATAATGTTGAACGGTCAGATCGACTGTTTGAACTTTGACAATGAAAATATGTTCATTTTACAAATAGGTCCTTATGTCCACCGAAGCAAATGCATTTTTTTAAATATGCCCTAACCTCCCAGGGGTTGGGCGGTCAGCTTTCCAACAAACCGTCCCCCATGGGGCAGTCCACTGCCTAAAAAAAAAAAAATCACCAAACCGCCCCACTGTGGGGCGGTCCACTAATTTTTTTTTTTTTTTTTTAGATTCATGAACTATGAAAAAATTGAATTGATATTTAAGATCAATTGATGAATGCTTTGTTTATTATATATTAATTAAGCACTTCAAAATTATTGGAAACATGGTCCAATTTAACAAGCTTGGAGATTTTAGACCTTGCTCTCAACCACCTGGACGGAAGCATCATACATGATTTAGCAAGTGTTCCATCACTTTGTAAACTCGACCTCAGTCGTAATAATATAAACAACAACAACGGTAACAAAATTCAATTAATGAATGCTTTATTCAAGTGAGCCGAGTCTGATCAAACCAATCATACCACAAACAAAGGACTCTGAAACGAAAAGACCGGTGAAGGAATCACTCAATTTGAGTAAGCCAATTGGGAATAACAGCTGATCAAAGTTCATACTCAAAAAATATGAAAAGCTGTAAAATTCAATCAAAGATATGCATACTGTTGAAACTTTGCCCCTTAGTTCATCACAGCTACACATCTCATAAAAATATGATACTCTGCCATCTGATAGATTATATGTCAAGCTTTAAATTCATATAAAGAACTCCCAAAACAGCCAAGTTGATACTTCACAATAAAAAAGACAAAATCAGAAAAACTGTAAAAATATGTAGAGTTGCTGACCAGGTCACCAATTCTCACATTCATCTGGGATAGCTAAACATCATCAAAAATCATAAAATTTGCCTGACTTATAGTCTTGACATCATAGTATAAGGCTGTAAACACAACAACAAAGTAGGCACTTTTCGCGACGGAATTTCGTCGCGAAAAGTACCGTCGCAAAAGAAAAAGCACGTTTATGACGGTTTAGCGTCGCGAAAAGTCACTTTTTATCCTCGCGAAAAGTGCCTGTCTTTTGTAGTGAAAGTTTCATAAAAAAACTTCGAATGGATCAGAAGATGTTAAGTGTCAAAGATTGGCCAAACTGTAAAAGCGTGCATATGAATCAGCATGTCCCAAGTTTACCCCTGCCTTTGCATGGCCTTTAAGCATCGAAATAATGTTCTATATATCTGTTTTCCGTAAGAAGATGATGGCAACGAATGTTTTTTTAGGAGAATATTTACCCTTTTACTAGGAACCCTGCTTATGACCCCGAGACAAAATTAATTTCTTGCACTTTTAATCTTATTTATAAGTCAATCCTAAGCTGGACCTATTCAATTACTATAATTTTAAAAATTATCATGGGTCTAACATACTATGATTTTTAAAATGTTCAATAACTTTAGTCATGTGTAGATTCTCTATGGAACTAGAGAGTTTAAAGAAAGAACAAGACCCGAAGATCAAATTGAAAGAGGCACTAGCAATTTATCAAATTGTTTACTAAAAGGCTCAAACTGCTGGTAAAGCTGAGAGACACTGGGTTTTCATGGAGAGTTGCTGGCTCGGTGTTGTGCAAGTATTATACTTCTTCCCAAGATGATGATGATGATGATGATGATGATATTATTAAATATGTAAATATGATGATGATGGTGATGATGATGATGATGATATTATTAATTATGTATAACATTACATTGACAGAATAGTAAAAAAAAAATTAGAATATTCATTTTATCCACATTGGTAAAAATCAATCACGTGATATTCTAGAAAATGAATTTAAGAAACAGAATATCTCTAGAGTTACGGATGGTAACAAACATTTAAATATAATTTAGAAAAGAATATAGTAATTAATTTAGACATATTAAAATTAATATGAAAATCCAGTACTTAGTATTTTCCTTTCCAATAAAAAGACTTTACCTAACAAAAGATAAGCAAATTATTAGGATTCATTTGATTTTTCTAAATTTGATGTATTCTGAATAAATATTTTTCTCATATTTTTGGTTCAGATTCTTAGTTACTTCATGTCAATGGACCATGTACAATTTACAACCTCCTCTTTTATTTTAATGGACCATGTACAGTTTACAATCTCCTTTTTTTAGCATGAGATGATGATCAAAATTCTAAAATTACCCCTTAGTATAAATATTGAATTTTCATCTAACAAAAATCATAAACTTATATGTAATTTTTTTTTTTGCTTAGATCCGATCAATATTATTTTCTACTTGCACATAAAAAATTATCATTTTTTGAATTTATTTTCATATGGGCCAATAAATTGAAAAATCAATGTTATATGAGATATTTTCTATAATCAAGTTGGCATTTCTATAAGATATTATTTATGTACTCCTCAAGTTTCCTTTTTGGTCATTTATACCATTGTAATTTTGATATTTCAATCACTTGAATAAAGCATTAATTAATTGAATTTTGTTACCGTTGCTGTTGTTTATATTATTACGACTGAGGTCGAGTTTACGAAGTGATGGAACACTTGCTAAATCATGTATGATGCTTCCGTCCAGGTGGTTGAGAGAAAGGTCTAAAATCTCCAAGCTTGTTAAATTGGACCATGTTTCCAATAATTTTGAAGTGCTTAATTAATATCTAATAAACAAAGCATTCATCAATTGATCTTAAATATCAATTCAATTTTTTTCATAGTTCATGAATCTAAAAAAAAAATAAAAAATTAGTGGATCGCCCCACAGTGGGGCGGTTTGGTGAATTTGTTTTTTTTTTTTAGGCTGTGGACCGCCCCACGGGGGGGCGGTTCGTTGGAAAGCTGACCGCCCAGCCCCTGGGCGGTTAGGGCATATTTAAAAAAAATTTCAAAGTGAGGGCATATTTGATATTTGTTTTTTTTTTAGGGTATTAATAAAAATGTCGGCAGGTCACTCTGCAAAGAAAATTGTCAATTTGAGTATCATGCAATTTCTGGTCGTAATAAATTCAGACTAATTAATTTTCTGAGGTATGAGTCATTTCGGTTCAGGCAATTTGATATTTAAATACTTACTATCGTAATTTGAGAAATTCACAATTTGGAAATAATGTAATAATTAATACATGTATAATACAGATGTAATTAAGTAAGAATTTGTTTTTTATAATACGTATAAATACACAAACTTCTAAACTTTTAGACATAAAATTCTGCAATGGTTTGTAAAATTTATCACATTTGCTAATAATTATTTAATTGCAAATAAATACGAGGCGTACAGCTGTAGGGTCGAGATATTTAAAACAAATTAATACTTTTATAAAAAAAATACAGCTGTTGGACACCCACAAAATTTCAAAGTCGTTTGTTTATACGAGGCATGTTGATCCTCTACATGGTTGATTTTTATAAGAATATATCAAGTTGGAGTTGCGCAAAACTTAAAACGATTAAACATATTAGATTCTGTGCTGGGACGTGGCGTGCGGCCCGATATATGAACGCATTATACAATTAGTGACTCGAACTTTATTATTTTGGGAGAACTTCCATGTATCTCTCTCAATAACTTCGGAATTGTGTATTGCCCCATCTAAGATTCATAATATCATATATACCCTTCTAAATTTTAAAACTCACAAATTTTGTCATTTTTTTTTATTTTTCAATTAAAACTCATTTCAAGTTTATAATTACACATTTACACTTTATTAAAATATAAAAATGCTAAACATGGTTAAGAGAAATATTTCATTTTCTAATTGGTCTGTTTTGAGAGCACTAATAATGTGAAGCTGGTAATTTAAGTAATTTTTGTGCATTGAAAAGGGATTGGGGTGTTTCGATTGCATTGTATGATTTGAACTGCAGGGGTGAATAGTCACAATTTAGTTGTATGATTAACGTATTATAAGAATGAGACAGTATTCGCGAGGGTAAAAGATGACTATCTGTGAGGGTACACTGACAAAAAAGTGTTTTTTCCAAGTGTCGGTATTACCGACGAGAGTATCTGCGACGATACCCTCGCAGATACTGTTTGTTAATGTGAGTCACAAAAGATCTAAAGACAAGTGACGCACAAGGCAACTATGATGATGAAGAAAGGAAACTATCTATTGTGATATTTTTAATAATTTTTATGAATAAAAAACTCTTCAGTTGAAGCTCTGGTAGAGTTGAATTCGGATCCCCTAAAGTAACTCAATTTTTGAGTTTGATCCGGACTGTTCCGATCTGTTCTAGCACGAATAATAATGGAGCTCGTACATTCCATCTCGGGAGCCAAATTGGCTCCAATTTGGATCGGACAGTCCCGATCTAAACTCATAATTTGGTTGGTTTAGGTGATCCGGACCCGGTATAGTCGGACTCGCCTACCATTGTACGTTACCGAACAAACATCATTTTGTAAGTAATGGCCAAAGCCCAGTTTTAATTCAAACCTAACATTAGTAAATGGGCCTGTTTTATTTCCTCAAAAAATTTGTATGAAGAAGGCTGGGAAGGCCTCTCCCCGAAGGGAAACGAAAGCAAAATTTTCTACGGTAGGAAACGTATAACTTCTGTAAAGCGGGTATTACAAAGCAGTTGCTTGCTCAAAAACATGCACCGCTCTTCTATAGCAAGAAAACCTCCGCAGGGAATCTTTACATATATCCGCACTTTTCACGTGGTGGGGCCCGGAGCCTTGCCTCCTAAGTAAGTCCTAACTGAAGAACTGGAGAATGTAAATGCCATTGGATCGATCTGCTGATTGATCCGATCAGATTTGTCTCGTTTTACAGAAAGCCACCTATCGAACAAATTATGAAACTTTCTGTTTGCAAATAAAAATTAACAATGTACGGGCAACTAGGGCTGCACAAAAAATTTGTAGTTCGTAATTCGATTCGAGTTTGATTCGGAAAAGTTCGATTCGAAATTGAGTTCGTTCGAAATTATTTCAAACCAAATTTAGTTCAAAATTAATTCAAACCAAACTCAAACTGGACCTAGTTCGTTCGAAATAAGTTCACAAACCAAATTTAGTTCGAAATTAACTTACACGTGAACCGTTAATTTCTGCTGACAACTTATGTTCACCGATGAAAATATAAGCCGTCGTCCAGTCCATAATTGCTTTGAATTCTGACTTATGAAACAGAAAGTCCGGTCCAATTACAAGCTCAAATAAAAAAATTTAACAACAAAATCCAAAATAGAAAAATTAAACAAATCCAGCCTTAGCCCATAATCGTTGATTGTGAACTTTTGGCTTAGCCCAAACCTTATAGTTTTCCTCTGTTGGCTACTTGGCTGCGATACCAAACCGGGACTGGCCGTGAGACGAGGCGAGGCGACCCTCATTGATCTCTGCTTTATTGGTTGATTATTGGGATCGGCCGTGAGGCGAGGCGACCCTTGGTACCGGCTGTTTCTTTGCCCTTCTTGCGATTTGCTCCTCTCTCGGATAATTAAAAAGCACATCATTTTTATTGTTGCTTGTTTTATAGATCAAATAGATGACACACGCCAGTAAACCTATAGATTAAATAGATGACCCTTTTTATTGTTACGATTTCCTCCTCTCTTTGCCTTAAAGATGGCACACGCCAGTTTAATTTTTTCTTTTCTTTTTAATCTGATCCATTGTCATACCAGAAACTTTCCATACAACAGTCTAAACCAGAAATAAAAAAATATAGAAAATCAGCAAAACCAGCAACAGAGATCTGTCATTTACCAGCATCAGAAAATCAAGAAAATAAAAAAACAGCAAAGCTGATTTGGCACTATGAACCAGTCATAAGTCATAACTCGTAAATCGTAAGTGTTCTAATTTCGCACTATGGACCAGTCATAAGTCATAACTTGTAAGTCGTAACAAAGTTCGTAAAAGTTCGAAATTGAGTTTGTAAAAAATTCGGTTCGAAATTGAGTTTGTTCGTAATTAATTCAAACCAAACCTATTTCGAAATTAATTCAAACCAAATTCAAACTGAGGTTAATTAAGTTTGATTCGGTTCGGTTCGTTTGCAGCCCTACGGGCAACACATGATTAGCAACACTCTGAAAATGTCACATAATATCACATTCGATATCCGACAAGTAGTCGTACGCTCATGGCAACATCAGGTCATGTAGATATTAATTATTTAGACAGGGGATTTTTTTTTTAAATATAACTAATTAGTTTAAATTTTAATGATTTTAATGGCACCTAGAAATTGGATTTTATAAAAAATAACTCCGCCAAAACAAGAAAACAGTCATAGGCCAACCGATCCGATAATATAATGTTACGTAATGTGTGATCATGTGGTGATCATTTATATGACGTGATTATCCTCCATTTAGTCACATCACATTATATCGCATGGAAATAAATTTTGGTAACTTATTCACGTGCTCTAATATAATGCAATCAATTTACGGCGTATTAGTCACCTCATATTTTTTTCTTCACTATTTCTACCTTATGCTTTTTAAATTTCGGTTGAAAACTCGTGTTGAACCATTAACATCAATTGTTGAACTTTTGATATCTCGCTATTTTATCTATATTTCGACTGAACCTTGCATCAAAACATGTGCCTAAAACTTTGAAATCGTGTTTATTTCATTCAATATCTGTAGGATGTGGTACTGCTGCGCTTTTGTTCTTATTTTCCAGGCAACGGCGAAACCGAGGAAGAATATGGAATCTGAAGGCATATACACGGACCGTGCACCAAGAGTATGCGGACTGTACACCCTCTGCCCGACCACAGACTGAAGACACATGACCGTGCACATTCCACCTCACCAGGACACAAGCACACGGTTCGTGCACCAATGCATACGGACCGTGCATGGCATTTCCGGAAACATAAATCAAAGAAGGAAATAGATGCCAGCTGGGGAAGGTCGTGAATAGAACGATATAAGCAGAATTCTTGGCAACAGGGAGACCATTCTTGAGCCATGGACGAAACCTAGGGTTTTGGGAAGAGACGGCTAAGCTTGGAGACGAAGAAGAGAGGAGAAAAACACGAGTTTTGCAACGAATCTTCATTTTTCTTTGAGTTTTGTCATGAACTTCATTATTACTATTTGTTTTATTTGTTTTTTGACTATGTTAGGGTAAATACTTTGTTTCTAGGGTTATGATGTAGTCGAATGCTTAGTTTTATTTGCTAGTTATTTGAAATTTGTGTTGAATCTTGTGCTTTCTTGATTATGTAGTATTTTATTGCTTAGTTGAATTTGTTTGAATTGAATGATTAATCTGTTAGATGAAAGGCCTCATCTAGATGGTAATCGAAATACCGCGATATTCGCTTGACCAAACTAAGTATATGAGATAGGTTTGTGAACCGAGAGGTGAAACCAAGTAGTAGCCGAAAGGTGAACTTTTCCTCACGTCGAGAGATCGAGGATATCTTTAGTAAACCAACAAGTAACTTAGGTTAATTAAGCCAATAAACGAAGGTTGAGGTTTAAGAACCCTAAGAGGGAAGAAATTGAGTTTTGTACCAAGTGATTAAGTCAACAAGCGAAAGTTGAGGTTTAAGTACTCTGGTTCGGCCAATAGAATCCTGCACAGAAAATAACACAGAAACCAGTAGCTGATGTATCAACTCGAGGGCTACACGGACCGTGTATAAGAGTACATGGCTCGTGTACATTACACACGGCCCGTGCATGAAAGTGCACTGACCGGGCACCTTGAGGCTAAGCTGAGATGAAATTAGAAACCCTAGGAACCCCTTTTTATTCATCTTAAAACCAAACTAAAAATCACTTTATTATTTTAAATTATGTTATTCATATGTTAGGACACGTAATACCTCAAAACAACATTTGCAGACTTCTAGAATTTTCCGTAAATTGAGTAGAGTCCGATAATTGTTAAACCGTCCCTGTGGATTCGACATCCAGCTATACCCAACTTCTGTTGTAAACTTGCAACTGAACTGAGCAGAACTAGGTATTAAAAGCCTATACGTTTCCGAACGAACAATTTTGAAAATAATATTTGCTATACACAATAACATAACGGCACTCATGTCGTTTTATTGTAATTAACATTATTTGTACAATTGTTGTCGGTATGATATTGTAGTCTAGACTGTGAAAGGCTGAATTAAAGTGTAAAGTTTCATAAAAAAAAAAATTAAAGTGTAAAGATTCCTTGTGGCGGAGCCCTCTTGATGTGCAGAACGACAACAATAAATAATAACCGTGGTAAGTTGTAACTATAGTGTTACAATTCGTGTTAAATTCATGTTTAATTCGTTTTTTTTTACGCTTTCAAATCAAACATTGGCTAAAACACAAAAAATGTATAATACGTTTTATTCGCAAATAAAACGCAAATTCACAAATTATTCGCAAATAAAATGCAAAAAAACGTGAAACTTTTTTAATTTTTTTTTTTTGGGTTTTTATTTATTAGTTCCTTGTAATACCGAATCATTTATGAATTATACTCAAATTATTTCCAAAATACGAATTTTTGATACTGCTGAACCAAACTCAAACTATTAGTTTGTTACTCTAATTGTAACTTGTAATTAGAAAGAAGCGGATAAAAATTATAGCCGTTTGCGACCTGGAGCATGATTTCCTACGCGGAGTGTGCCACAGTGAATAAACCCAAAGCTTGCTTACTAACTACGCAAAGGTTCAAACAAAAAATGTGCAAAAACAATTTCCACTAGAATCGGGGGCCAGATATCTACTTAAAGCAAACAGTGAAAGAGAAACAGAGAGACTAAAAGAGAGTCTCAATCCATCATCTCGCCACCTCTGTACCGCTTGCCTCACCTACCTCCCTCTGCTTGTGAACAATTTCAAAGGCTTTCGATCCGCCTGTTCTCTTCTCTCCATCTCTCTAAATTTAGGTATTTATCTCTCCTTTCTCTCAACCTTGCACACTGCTCTTTTTACAACTATTGAGGTATTCTTTTCATTCTTTATTTATTTATTTTAATTTTGTTCCACAACATTAGATACTTTGGGGATAATAGGCAATAATATATTTTTGTTCCACAACATCAACATTTAAGTTCTTTTTTTCATGAATTTTACACTGCACTGATTTAGGTCATGAGTTTTTTGTGATGTTCAACGGTACCTAAAGAATCTATACCATTCAAAAGTTGTGATGTTCAACCTATTTAAAAAAAACTTTAAAATTTAAAAAATATATAAAAGTTAGTTTTCAAATGCAATAAATGAATTGGAGATGCAAACTCATATTCTGACCTTTTCTGCTTCACACAACGCACGTAAATGTGCACGACGGGTCTCATGCTGCATTTCTTCTTGCAACTATGGGGATCCTATCTGATCCATGCTAAACGTATTTTAAGCTGTTTTGTGCTAATATGTCTAAAAGGTCGCTTGTAGTTTATGTAATTTTCTTGAGAAAATGTCAGTGCATATCAAACTACAAATCATCTTGTTTTTTTTCCCTATTGACTTAACCAAAACAACCAAAACAAAAACAAAAAAACAAAAAAACAGGATGGAACAACGTTCACCTTTCAAAATCAGTCTTCAATCAGTCTCAAATTCTATCCACTGTAAAATTCAAAGAGTTTTATTCATATTTCTGAACACACCTAACTTTATTATAGAAAATTAAGTTTACTATTCAACACAGACTCCTGTCTAATATCTCAAAAATTTTGTGCTATTGCTCAAGGTTCTTTTGTTTTTATCCCCTTAATTTCAATTAACCGTTCAGTTATTTGAAGGGCTTAAGTTTATTAATTGTACTTCATCATATACCTGGGGAGGATAAGGATTCTCTCTCTCCATGGTAAACACCAAGGGTACCTAATAAATTAAACCCACATTTTGACTTAGGTCTTGCTCCCCACCACTTCTTAATAAACTAGCGAGTTTCCGAGGAGCACCAGGGAAAGAAGAGCTTCAACCACTTCCTTTCTAGCTGGTCTGCAATATACTTTTGGTCTCAACTCTCAAGGTAATTTCCAAGCTTCTTAAGTTTCCGTTGTTTTTTCAAGTTTTTATCTTGTATGTGGTTTGATTAGTATATAATAATTTTAGTTACCATAGATGTACTATATCTAATGTTGGGTAGTTTGTACAACTATACTCATACTCGTATCCCTAAACATTTCGCTTATTAAGACCCAAAAAAAGGAAATAAAAAATAGAGCAAATTCGGTATCAATAAAAATGATACACCTTTTTGCATGGTTTGGAAAATCGGCTAATTCTGAGTCAACTCGGTATCGGCCGTGTCCGATCTGATTTTCACCCGAGTTTCTTGCCCGTGTGAGTTTTTCAGCAAAACTCGGATGAACAGTGCTTGACTCGGCCGAGTTAGCCGATTTTTAGGCCGAGTCAAGCCGATTCAACCGAGTTGAGCCGATTCAAGACCAAAATGGCCGATTCTCACCAACCTGGACCAAGTCTTGAGTTGAGTTGCTGAGGCGGAGGCGCGGAGGCTTGAGTTTTGGGGGTGGGGTTCAGTAATCAGCGACAGAGAGGAGAAGCAATGGGGCTGCGGAGTCAGAGAGGGAGAAAGAGAGGTGCGGACCCGAAACCCTTCTTCAATTTGGTTAAAACAATGGTTTCCAAACTTTCAACAGGAAGTTCTAGGAGCTTTGAGATTGGTGCAGAATAAGATGAACGGTTGAAATAACTTCAAAATTCAAAAGACGTTTAGTTTGGTGATATCCTATGCATTCATTACATCTAATTTGAAGAAAATAATTGAGACTTGCGTAGTAACTTTTAATACGAAATTTCGAACGTTAGTTGCGGTAATTTATAGAATTAAGTTATAACAATACCTTATTATTATTATAATTTCATAATCGTAATCGAGTCACAAAATTCATATTTTAATTAGTCTTAATCGTGATATGCTAGTTAATTAAAAAATTTAAAATTCTCGTATGTTCTAGAATTTATTCCACAAATTTATTTGCCAATTCATTATTCATAAAATTTACATTTGTTATCATTTTAGCATTCTTAATTGAGTGTTACTTATTTGTCAAAAATAATTATAAATTATATAAAATTTACTAATTGTATAAAATCTAATTTACATACCTAAACAAATAATTAAAGAACTTATCTCTTAATTCGTTTAAGTATTTAAATTTAAATAGTTGCAAATTTTAATTATTAGGCTAATTAACCACATTTGAAATTACGGATTATAACATCTGTGAAGTCCTTATTCCATATTTTTAAAATACTGTGTGTGATATTAAAGTAACTTTTATATTGTATAAATTGGAGATCAAAAATGTATTCTGGCAATAAAAAAATGTATTTTGTTTGTAATGCTTATATTACATTATATAATTAGTGGATTATTTGAGTGTAATATTTTGTCTTAACATAGTGTTTCTGCAAATTATTTTTTTATCAATATTTTTTTATTTTTTGGCTACAAAACAAGCTTTTGGCAAAAAAATCCGAGTTACCGAGTCAACTCGGCCGATTCTGGCCGATTCACCCGATTCTGATTCGACGGTCAAGAACCCGATTCCGATTCCGATTCCGAGTTTCAGAACCATGCCTTTTTGTATACCAGGCTGTCAAGTATGAGCAGTAAATATAATAAAATTTACATAATCATTTGGTACATTCCATAGAATTCTACATGCGTTACTAATTCTAGTGAAAAGCAAATTTTTGAACAAAAATTTCCAATTTACTATATAGATATGTTGGACATGATAGTATTAAACATGCAGTGAATTTAATCTTCAAGTTGGCTAAAAGTTCACGAGACACGTGATGGCTGAAGCTGTGGTGGGTTCTTTGCTCCTAACAATTGGTTCTGCTTTAGTGATTGAACCAGTCAAATCCGCTTTTTCATTCCTAACAAGAGAAGCAAGCGCTATGCATAACTTCTTCGATGAGATGAAAGATATCAAGGATGAATTAGAGAGCATCCGAGGGTTCCTACATGAAGCAGAGAGGTATAGTGAGACACCTGCTAACATAAAAAATTTCATCCGGGAAATAAGAACGGTTGCTTTTGATATTGAAGATATCATAGATGAGTTCACTTACAAGCTTAATGAGCTGAACAGAGGGGTTGTAGCGAAAACCATCAAGAGAGTCACGCATGTTAAGACTTGGTACAAGCTCACCAAAATGCTCAGAAAGAGAAAAACTCAACTTGGGGAAATCCAGGAGAGAAAAAACCGATATGAAACTAGTGGTATTGTAAAAAGAGGAGAAACCCAAGAAGGTGGGAGATGGAGAACAGCAGAAGATGAACATTTTGTGAAGGAAGATGATCTTATAGGAATCGATGAAAATAAGAAGCAGCTAATGGATATGTTGAGTGATGATGGAAGTAAACACAATGTAATTTCGGTGTGGGGGATGGGTGGGGTGGGGAAGACTACTCTTGTTACTAATGTTTACAACGAGGTAAAACAATCCTTTTGTGGATGTGCTTGGATCACAGTATCTCAAACCTGGGAAAAGGATCAATTATTGAGAAAGATATTGAAGGAATTGCATAGAGAGGACCCAACCGGAATTACCATTGATGGAATCGAGACCAAGGATTTTCGAAGTTTGGTTCCAATAATTCGAAACTATTTGCACAATAAAAGGCATTTACTCATCCTAGATGATGTGTGGAATCCTGATTTATGGCTTTTTTTAAGGGGCATACTCCCAGAAGGTACAGCTGCCCGAATCATTTTAACAACAAGGAACCGAGAAGTAGCATTATTGGCCCCAGAGCAACAAACCATGGAGATTATCCCACTTGACGAACACCATTCATGGGATCTCTTTTGTAAAACCGCATTTAAGAAAAACAATACCAACACTTGCCCAGAAGAACTAACTATGTGGGCGAGAAAAATTGTAGATAAGTGTGCGGGCCTTCCTCTTGCTATTTTAGCCATAGGAGGCGTTATGGCATGCAAGGAACAAACGGGGAGGGAATGGAAGAGAATGTGGGAAGACCTTGAGCATGAACTAGCACATAATCCGAATATCGAACACGTAAATAGGGTTTTACAACTAAGCTTCGCAGATCTTTCTTGTAATCTCAAAAATTGCTTGCTTTACTGTGGCATTTATCCAGAAGATTACAAGATGAATGTATCTATTCTGACCAACCAGTGGATTGCAGAGGGATTTGTCGAGACAAGTGGAAGAAGAACACATGAAGAAGTAGCAGAGGACTACCTGAATGAACTTGTTAGTCGGTGCTTGTTGCAAGTAGTTGTGAGAGATGTGGTTGAAAGAGTTAAAAGGTGTAGCATGCACGATATTATTCATAGTATGGTTGTTTCAAAATCAAAGGAGGAAGAATTTTGTGTGGTTCGCAGTTCAACACACTCACCTAGAGGCAGAGTACGCCGAGTGTCTATTCATAATTGTTATCTTGAATATGCAAGAAACAATGAACACTCTGTTCGTTCAATATTTACCTTCAACAGTAAAATCAGTCTCAACTTGCTGTCCATAATGCTAAGATCTTCCAAATTGTTACGTGTTTTGGATTTATTCAATTCCTCTATAGAAAGATTACCAGAAGAGTTATTTGATTTATTCAACTTGCATTTTTTGGGGTTGAGTTGTAATAGAATAAGAGAGCTCCCAAAAGCAATTGGAAGACTACGAAACTTACAGTACTTGTATGCTCTGCGAACTAATATTATAGAACTTCCAAATGAGTTAACAAAGTTACGAGGGCTGAGAGAACTGTTGGTGGATAATTTTAATAATGGAGTAATGCCACCCAAGGAGATATGGAAGCTAAATAATTTACGAGCTGTGGGATATATTAAAGCAAGCAATGAAATGGTAAGAAATTTTGAAACTTTAACAAAGTTAACAAGGTTAAATATCTCAGAAATAAGAAGAGAACACTGTGAGGACTTATTTACTGCTTTTAGTAAATTTAGTCATCTTGAGGAGCTCAAAGTTCAAGCAAAAGATGGGGAAGTACTGCAATTGCAAGCTCTCAATACATCACCATCAGAAATAAAGTTCAACGGGCAGGTGGAAAGAACTTCAGTACCTCAGTTTTCCAGGTCACTACAACATCATAATAGCATTAGAAAATTGGAGTTACTCAATAGTGGGTTGGACGAAAATTCTTTCTCCTGTCTTCAAGAGATATGTAGCTTGAGGATCCTTTATCTCACTGACTACGAGGGGAATGAGTTGTGCTTTCATGAGATGTCCTTTCCTATGCTTCGAGAACTTAAGGTGAAGGTAGCTCCCAACCTTCATCGCATTGAAATCAATAAGGGGGCAATGCCGAACCTGGAAAAATTATACATTTTCAACTGTCCTGGACAAAAGGAGCTTCCTCGAGGAATTGAGTACCTATCTAAACTTAAACTTTTTAAATGGGATAATCCAGATGGAACTTTGGTGGAGAGGGTTCAAAGGGAAAGGACAGAGGAACAAGTAAGTGAGGACCGCATGAGAATTCTCAGGTTAATCAAGTTTACATAGGCTGCACATGTACAAGGTATTCTTTACAACATTCAAGCAATTTTCTTAATTCCATGCATCTGTTTATTTCTCTGTTTCTATATATGGTTCTTTCCCTTAATTGGTTAAATATATACACTTGTTATTATTATTACATTTATGTTTGAACATTTAGAAATTATTAATAATGAAGACTGTTTGCAATTAATATCAATAAAGATGAAATCCAATAGTATTTCTATAGAGAGATGGCCTGGAATCAATTACAGGCTGTTCCACTGACTGTGAAACCAATATATGCACATGTTACATGAATAACCCTACACTACTAGAAATTCTCTAAAGCAAATTGGACCGTTATAATCTCCCTACCGCCCAACTAACAAATGCAAAAATGTCACAAAACCAATATAACAGCAGTCTACAACAAATCTGCCACTGCAAACACTAATTTTTTTTTTAATGATGTACGTAGTGCATGTTTTGCATCAGTTTTAAAAAGAAGGTTCTGTTTTGTTTTATTTAATTTTTCTTTAGAATGTTGTACTTTATTAGAACCTAACTTCCTTCACATTTAACAGGCTACTAGCTGCCCTTTGGTGACCACAGGAATATATTAAGTGGTTTATGTAATGCTTCTTAAATTTATAATTTCTTGTTAATTGTGTGCTGTGGTGTGTTGAATGATTTTCATATTTTTGTGAGAAAAGAGCTATCCTTTTTCGGGAGAGATTATGTAGACATCTAACTTACTTTCACAATTGTGACAATTGCCACTTATCATCATAACTTGTCAAGATGGTTATTCTATTTAGATAAGTCAGGTAATTTATATTTGCACTTGGCATATCTAAATGGTGCCGATCTGCAATTATGGTGTTTAAATTTGATCAGTTTTGCCATTGGCTGTCACAATTATCAAATAAGTTAGATGTCATTATTATTTATTATTGTTTCTTGGATGCTCAATATATTTTTGTGTGCATGAGCTTTTATTTGATGCATTTATTATGCTATTCAACTTGTAAGGATATAAGTTGTTGGACTGTATGTTATTAATTTGTTTATTGTGAACTACCTAGGGAATGTTTGTACTGTATTATTTGGAGTACACGATTTCACTATACTCCTTATTATGCATGTGAAAAAAAACATTTGAAGTGAGCTAAAATATTTTTATTGGATTAGCTGAGCTTTTTTATTTTGATTTCTTCTACTCTACCTGATTAATATCTGAATTACAACTCACATTTTGATTTTGTATTGACTGATACATTCTCCAGGGACAGCACCAAACTGTTAGAAAAATTATCTGATTAAATATGTTTGACACTCAGTTATAGAACAGAACTGTTGCAAATGGGAATCAATTATTGTCGCCCTTTTATTTTGATTTTGTATTGACTGATACATTCTCTAGGGACATCACCAAACTATTAGAGGCCCAAATAGAGGCCTGGGTCAACGACACAACTGGGCCCAGAGACCCAAAATATATCTAACATGCAATTTTTTTTTTTAAGGTAAGTAATCATAGAATATAAACATGACTGTATATTCACTACAAGAAATCTAGCCTTTAGCGGCATTAGAAAACGCCACTAAAAGTCTAAAAACGCCACTATTAACTTTTAGCGGCATTTACCAAGTGCCGGGAATGCAAGTGTCGGCAAAAGTCTTTCCCGGCATTTCCCTAGGTTTTTCCCGGCGCTTACAAAGCGCCGTCCGAAATTTTAGTTTTCCCGGCATTTAGAAAGTGCCGCCAGAATTGTTTGGGTTTTAGCGGCGTTTAATGGGCTTTCCCGGAGTTTATAAAATGCCACCAAAGGCCTTGTCGTATAAAAAAATTATGACTTTTCCTGGCGTTTCAGAAGCGCCGCCAAAAGTCATTAAAATATTTTAAAAAAAAAACTGCTACCACATCATGGTCAATAAGCTGACAAACATAACAAGAATTATATACAACATTTTTTTCTTTTAACAGAGAGCATTGATGCAAATTCAAATGGATTCTGAATCAAAATTAGCATACATAACCACAGTAGCAATATCTGAATTAAAAAAATGAATAAAACTGGGTTACCAATCATAAAGAATGTATATAAATTAGCTCTTATTTCTAATGTTTTTGGGGCCAATCATAAAGAAGCTCTTATTTCTAATGTTTTTCAGAATAACATAGCACAATACAACTACATAACACGAAAAACAAGCAATTTTGCACTACAGTACTAATATTGACCCAAACTCATCCAATTAATTGAGTTATACTGGTAAATGTAGCAATGCCAATGTTGAGCAATTAAAGTACAAATCAGTTGACCGATTTAGTGCAGTACAAAGATATTGTGAAGTAAGTTACTGAACTCAACTCAAAGTCATATATAGCAATATTTCACTGTTTCTCCTTTTTTTCTCATTTCTCTCATATTAAAGGTAGAAGAATCCCACTGATACATAATCCATATCTGCAGTGACTGGAACAAGAGTTGCCCCAAAATTATGAACGTCCCTCATATTAAAGGTCACCAGCTGAAGTCACGCCGCCGTCGCGGATCGAGAGAAAAAGGAGGCAGTAGTAAGGTGGAAGAGGAGAGGCAGAGACGACTGAGGTGAGCGGAGAAAAGAGGCGGAGAGGCGCGGAGGTGCGGAGGCGGAGAGGAGATCAGCAGAGAGGAGAAAAGAGGTAAAGAGGCACGGAGGTGCGGAGGCCCTAGAGGCGGAGGTTTGGGTCGGGAGGCAGAGAGGCGGGAGTGTTTGGGGGTCTGGCGCGCGATTTGGAGCGGATCGATCACCCAATATATTATTTTTTTAACCAAAAACTTAAGCCGGCGTTTGATTTTGCGGGATCAAATTTTGCAGGCTATACTGGCGTTTCCTATAGCGCCGGCTGGGTTAGCGCCGGTAAAGGCGTATTTTCTTGTAGTGATTAATAAAAATAAAGGAACAGTTAACAATGATAGATTAATTTTAATGTACTTATATTTTTATATTTTTAACAAGTATTAAATGTATTAATGCATCTCTCGTGAAAATGAATAATATCAACAGTTTGAATTTGACATTTTAATTTCAAATTTTAAAATCTAAATGAAAAAGTGAGGTTGTCTACTTGTCCTATTGACCTCATTCAAAATGGATGGACCGAAATAGTTCCAATTTTCTGAAAGACTTGAGAGACAATATGAATGAAATTTAACAATAAAAATTCAAATTTTGTTTTTAATATTTGTTAGATTACTTCTTTTGATGTATAATTAACATATTTATATTAAATATGTAAAAAAAATTTAAAACCATAATTAAAAAAAAATTAGAGACACTTTTTCTGCAAAAAAAGCTATGGCCTTTGGTGTAAACACTTGGGACCGAGATTCCAATTCGGTCCAGGGTATTTTCAGTGGAGACCGAATTGGGATTTCAGTCCTGATTTTTTTTTTTTTTTTTTTTAGAGACAAATAGCTAAAATGATGAAATATAACACTAAAAAATCGAATTTAGTTTTCCTTTGTCAAATTACTTTTTTGATAGCATATTTATACTAAAATACGCTAAATTACTTCAAATTATGTTAATTTATGCTGATTTACACTAAATTACTTGAAATTATGTTAATTTTTTTTAAGAGACAAATATGTAAAATGTTGAAATATACTAAAAAATCGAATTTTTTTTTAATATTTGTTAGATTACTTTTTTTATTATAATTAACATAGTTATACTAAAATACACTAAATAACTTGAAATTATGTTAATTTATGCTGAATTACACTAAATTACTTGAAATTACAATAATTATGTAGAATTATGCTAAAATACGGTAAATTACGCTAAATTACGTATGAATATGGATGATATCTTCACTGAGAAGGCGAAAAAACGACGACGAAACTTCAAACGGCCATAAAACGACGCTCGAGTGTCCGATTTCAGCAAATGACCACTTTTCGGAAAGCTTGTGAAAATACGCATGCGTCAGAACACGTGATGTCGGATTTCAAAATTCAGAATCGCCAAAAAACAAAGGGAAGAGCCTCAAAACTTCAGTTGAAGTTTTCGATCAAGATTTTCATTTATATTGTTCAATCTACGTAGCTCAGTAAATTAGTTATATAATGAACTTGTAGAATACCAATTTTTATTATTTTTGAAATTTTTTTACTATTTTTTATGATTTATGAAAAATGGCACAAAATAGGCCTTATTGATACGTAATTTAGCGTAGTTTACCGTATTTTTTAATTCAGCATGATTTTTGTAAAAACCAAACTAATATGTTGGTTTGCTAATTTTTTTTAATTATGGTTTTTAAAATTTTAGTATAAATATGCTAATTATACATCAAAAGAAGTAATCTAACAAATATTAAAAACAAAATGCGAATTTTTGTTAAATTTCAGTTTAGTATGCATTGGTTGACCGCCCCACAGGGGGGCGGTTTGGTGGAAGAGTAAACTGCCTCCCAAGAGGCGGTTAGATCATTTTAAAAAAAAAAAAAAAATCGAGGTTATATGTGATATTTTTTTTTGTAGGGTATTAATAAAAAAAATCGGCTGGGAAGGCCTCTGCCCGAGGGAAACGAAAGGAAAATTTTCTACGGTAGGAAACGTATAACTTGTGTAAAGCGGGTCATTACAAAGCAGTTGCTGGGTCAAAAACATGCACCGCTCTTCTATAGCAAGAAAACCTCCGCAGGGAATCTTTACATATATCCGCACTTTTCACGTGGTGGGGCCCGGAGCCTTGCCTCCTAAGTCCTAACTGAAGAACTGGAGAATGTAAAAGCGATTCGGTCGATTTGCTGATTGATCCCATCAGATTTGTCTCGTTTTACAGAAAGCCACCTATCGAACAAATTATGAAACTTTCTGTGTTGCGAATAAAAATTAACAATGTACGGGTAACACATAATTAGCAACACTATGAGAATGTCACATAATATTACATTCGATATCCGACAAGTAGTCGTGGCAACATCTGGTGAGACGGGGGGATTTTTTTTTTTTTTTTAATATAACTAATTTTAAATTTTAATGATTTTAACGGAACAAGGACATAGAAATTTGATTTTATAAAAAACAACTCCGCCAAAACAAGGAAACAGTCATAGGCCGAGTGATATGACTGTTCTCCATTTAGTTGCGTCACATTACACAAACCGATCCGATAATATAATGTTACGTAACACTACTACAAAAATGGTAATTCTACACTGCACATTGTACACGGTTTTCCCTATCTTATATAAAAACCGTGTATCAAATATGAATTTTTGAAAGCCCAAAAAATCTGCGAGAATTATACACGGACATTTAGTTAAGAATCAGTGTAGAATTGTTTGAGAGAGCTA
Source organism: Carex kokanica (assembly GCA_025461125.1). NCBI lineage: Eukaryota > Viridiplantae > Streptophyta > Magnoliopsida > Poales > Cyperaceae > Carex > Carex kokanica. The sequence continues at coordinate 247,493 of JAJGRX010000093.1, read as the reverse complement.
CACGGTTTATTAGGGATCAAAAATCCGTGTGCAAAGAAGACCGTGTGGAAAAAATTGAGAGAGCTACACGGATTTTTGTTAAATATCCGTGTAGGAATATATACACGGATTTTTGATAATATATCCGTGTAGAAATGGTAGAAATGTACACGGATTTTATTATAAATAGCCGTGTATGATTATTTGGAGAGCTACACGGATTAATAAGTATAAATCCGTGTATAAAAGGCTGTGTAGGGTTTTAATTAGTATAAAAGGCCTTCTCCTTCCAGCACCGTTTTGATCAAGTTTTTTATACTGTCTCTCTCTTGCTCTCTCTGTATTGAATGTTGATCTGATTTCTGCAAAGGCTAGCAACTGGGATCAGAGATCTTTGAAGTTTTTATTTTCTCCTCTCTATATTTCTAAGGTTAGTATATATATATATTTCTTTTCTCCTCTCTATATTTCTAAGGTTAGTTTTTATTTTCTCCTCTCTATATTTCTGCCACGTTTGAAAAAAAATTGAATTTAAAGGAGAATTTTTATTCTCTATTATGCATGCATGCACATATATGTTGATAAAAATGTATTTTTTATTGGAGATGCAATATGTTGGAGACCTTTAACAAAGAGGCATCATGTCATGGATCACATGTGCTTTCTTCTTTTTGATATGTTGGATCTAATACGCCTTAGTTTGTATGAAATTCTTGTCCAAACTAGATCATAACCAAGCGTTTTGGCAACATGACTTGATCTACAAGCATTGTATTGGATCTTGAGGAGTATATGTTATATGTGGATCACATGGGATTGTATATGTACAAAAAGCAATGTCTATATATGTTGATGCTTTTATCCTTTCATTTGTTATATATGTTGATGCTTTCATGCTTTATGTTTTTTTGTTATATATGTTGATATTAGAATTTTATGCTTTTATGGTTTCGGTTAGAATTTTGTAATGATAAATATGGATTTGTGTAATTTTGTATAATTTTGTAATGCTAAATATGGATTTGTGTAATTTTGTATAATTTTGTAATGCTAAATATGAATTGTATAATTTTGTATAATTTCATGTACATGAATTTTAAATTGCTATCTGAAAAATTTAAATACTGGCTAGCAAAACAGGAGGCTAGCCAAAAAAAAAAAACAAAAAAAAAATTATAAGACAATCCTACACGGATATTTAACAAAAATCCGTGTAAGAAGAGTAATTTCAAAAATAATCGCGCGCGAATACAAAAAAAAAAATTTAGTTAATTCTACACGGATATTTAACTAAAGTCCGTGTATGATAGTTCAAAGAGCTACACGGATATTTAGTTAAAAATCCGTGTAGAAAGAGGAGAGCTACACGGATATTTAGTTAAATGTCCGTGTAGAAAGAGGAGAGCTACACGGATATTTAGTTAAATGTTCGTGTATAAAAAGAATTGTACACGGTTATTTAGGTAATATCCGTGTAGCTCGGTAACATGGAGAGCGACACAGGCCGGTCTTTGTACACGGCTGTTTATAAAGTAATCCGTGTAGAAATCGTTATAATTGCACACGGGCAAAGGTCCGTGTGTAGTTATTGACCTATTCGTACACTCTCGATTTAAACACGGTAGGAAATCCGTGTAGCTCTTCCATTTATGTCCGTGTGCAATCTCTTTTTTTGTAGTAGTGTAATGTGTGATCATGTGGTGATCATTTATGTGACGTGACTATCCTCCATTTAGTCACATCACATTATGTCGCATGAAAATAAATTTTGGTAACTTATTCACGTGTTCTAATATAATGCAATCAAGTTATGACGTATTAGTCACCTCATATTTTTTTTCTTCACTATTTCTACCCTATGCTTTTTAAATTTCGGCTGAAAACTCGTTTTGAACCATTAACATTAATTGTTTGAACTTTAAAAATAATATTTGCTATGCACAATAACACAACCGCACTCATGTCCTTTTATTGTAATAACATTATTTGTACAATTGTTGTCGGTATGATGTTGTAGTGTAGATCGTGAAAGGCTGAATTAAAGTGTAAAGTGTAAAGTTTCATAAAAATAAAAATTAAAGTGTAAAGATTCCTTGTGGCGGAGCCCTCTTGATGTGCAGAACGACAACAATAAATAATAGCCGTTGTAAGTTGTAACTATAGTGGTACAATTCGTGATAAATTCATGTTTAATTCATTTTTTTTTACGTTTTCAAATCAGACACGGGCTAAAACACAAAAAAAATGTATAATACATTTTATTCGCAAAATAAAACGCAAATTCACAAATTATTCGCAAATAAAACGCGAAAAAATGCAATTTTTTTTTTTGGGTTTTTATTTATTAGTTCCTTGTGATACCGAATTATTTCCGAATTATACTCAAATTATTTTCGAATCACGAATTTTTGATCCTGCTGAACCAAACTCAAACTATTAGTTTGTTACTATAATTGTAACTTGTAATTAGAAAGAAGCGGATAAAAATTATAGCCGTTTGCGACCTGCAGCATGATTTCCTACTCGGAGTGTGCCACAGTGAATAAACCCAAAGCTTGCTTACTAACCGAAATGTTTATATATAAGAAAATAAATTAAAAAATATTAAAAATGAGAAACTGTTCATGAGATTTCGAAAAATAAGAAGGCTAGTATATGTCATGGCGTCCCAGCGGGACGCCATGGCATACTCTAGCCCGTCGAAAAAAAAACGGAAAAAAAAAAATTAAAAATACGGGACACCATGGCATATCCCGGCCCGGGAAAAAACAAATAGGGACGCCATGGCATATCCCGACCCGGAAAAAAAAACAAATAGGGACGCCATGGCATATCCCGACCCGGAAAAAAAAAACAAATAGGGACGCCATGGCATATCCCGACCCCGGGAAAAAAAAAATAGGGACGCCATGGGGCTGGCCGACCCGAAAAAAAAAATATAGGGACGCCATGGGGCTGGCCGTCCCTAGTCCGAAAAAATTAAAAATCGGGCTCTCTTTCCCCTCTGCGTAGCCCGCTTCGTGTAAAAAAAAAAAAACTCCGCCAAAGGCGTAAAGCAGCGCTGGTCCCCTCCCCCCCGCCCCGCAGATCCCATGGCGTCCCATCCCTTCCGCCCCACGTATCCCATGGCGTCCCGTATCTGAATCCAACGGCCGACAGCAACCCTGATCCCGACAGCCACAAAGTACGATTTTTGACGATTTTTTTTTAAATTAGTTAAAATTAGTAGGTTACTAAATCAATTAGTTTAGTGTTATATATAGATTTTCGTTTTAATTTTCTTGTGAAATAAATTATTTAGATTAGAATTAAAATATATTTTCGGTTTAGGGTTTAGAAATTAGGTTAATTATTTTCATTTGAAAACAAATTATGTAGAATAATTTGTTTTTATAGACAAGATTATAGTTAATTTTATGTAATACTTTAATATTTTGTTTTTTTTATTTTAGATTACTTATCACAATCCAAACGGCTTATATATGCTTAGGCTAAAAGCTTGATGTATTCATTGTGTTCATTTGTTCAAAGTGTTGGATCTATTTGCAAATATGCGTTGAACATTTTGAAATAACATGAAAAATTCATTTGTTGTTTGAATATTCTTAGTCATTAATTTAGGGTTTGAATAATGAAAATGTGATGCATGCAGGATGTCAGCCCCTCGTGGTGAGTATTGGCATCAAAACATTAATGATGCATTTGACGAAGATGTAGTGCCTCAAACTCAGTCATCAAATCATTTTAGTTCGTTGTTGTGGATGCCACATCAGCAACACCGGACTTCACTAATTTCTACCAATGTAAGTTACTAAATTTTTTGTATAACTTGTACTTATTTTAAATTCATGGTTTCATTGTTTTTAAATTAATTCTTATAACCATGGCAGCCTAATAATGGAGTGAGGGCTCAAGGCCACAAGCACATTATTCCGTACCATTGGCAATGTGAAAACATCTTAAAGAGTCTTGGCCTATATCAAGTGTCTCAAATGAATGTTGCAAACGTCGATCTTTCGCTTCTCAGTGCTCTCTTAGAGCGTTGGCGACCGGAGACTCATACATTTCATCTTCTGGTAGGTGAGATGACTATTACTTTAGAGGATGTTTCTTGTTTGTGGGCTTTGCCAATTACGGGGATACCGGTGACTGGTGTGTCAGATGGTAATTGGGAGGGTTTAGTGAATGAGTGTCTTGGGGTTGGGGCATGGGATGCTTTGATGAAATCAAAGAAAAGATCCGGTGAGATACACAAATCTGGGTATGCCATTAACTTAAAAATATTGCAAAATCGGTTTAAAGTCATGCCTTCGGGTCCTGGTGAGCCCACACCGGAGCAGATACATCAATATACAAGGGCTTACATACTTGATTTGTTTTGGTCGTTACTTTTTCCCGATACTTCTGGAGATTCGGTGCCGGTGATGTATTTGCAGTTTCTCCGGATCTCAACACGCCTAGGCAATACAATTGGGGTGGGGCTGTTTTAGCATTGCTCTACAGGAATCTATATTTGGGTGTCACTCGTAAAAGTAATATGGTGAAAACACTAGCGGGTCCGGTGGTACTTTTACAGCATTGGACATGATTACGGTTGCAAATCGGACGTCCGATCCCATACAAAGGTTGGAAACCCGATTGGGGGAAACCGAATCCCCAGTCTTGCCCTGCATTTGGAGCTAAGTGGTGTGGTCCCCTACAATTTAAACAACCTCATGGGACGGCTGGAGTTAAATACTTCTGCAATTAGTTACAGGAATTGCGGGAGGGTAACGTAGATTGGGAGCCATACAAACCGCTGTGGAGTCGTATGCCATCCCGAGTGCATCAGGATGCTGAGTGTTTTCGTGCCCGTGTGACATTGGTATACTTTTGGATTATAGAGCATTGCTATCCGGACCGAGTGATGCGCCAGTTTGGGTATCGACAGGCCATCCCAGTACTAGAGACACTCCCGGAGGATGAGGTACGTAGATTACACAGGTTTGTTCATACATCTTTTTGTGCTACTAATTGGTCGGATAAGCATCAGACATACGTGTCTGAGTCAACGCAACACGGTAGATACGTTGTCGAAGCAGGTGAACCATTTTCTTGCGATCAGATTGAACCATATCAACGGTGGTTCCATAGAAATTGCATGTATAATATCTTCAAGGTACCTCAGGGCCATAATGGTATTCAATCCATGGATGTTGACATAACTGATAACAGTGAATACGGATACATAGCTAATGTGCCAAGGAATACACGTGAGGTACGTATATGTGACTTGACTTTTCAATACAAAAGGTATATATATGCTTATGCTTACATTGACTTGTTTAATATTTTCACAGGCACATGCAACTCTCCAGTTAGCAAAAAATGGTATCAATATGATTACAAAGGGGATGAAAAAAGCAGGAAAGAAAATCATTAAAGGGATTATTAGCTGTGTCAGAGACAATGGGATGGAACCCCGATTATGCGAGATGCTGGTAGAAGCTCACTTGCTGACAAACTATGAGGATATAGCATCGGATGAAAGTGAGGATCACTTGGCTGATCGTCAAGCTGTCAGTCCTCAGTTCACGTACCATGATTATGTCGGTCAGGTATATTTGAAATAACTTGACAAAATATGTCAATCATGTTTAATATTTGAAACTAGTTAGGGTTTAGGGTTTTAGGGTTTATGTTGACTTAAACTACATGTTGTTTGTAAGGTCTAGATGCGCATGACGCGTACTTCAATATGAGTGACTCAGAATGCAGGGCCAAGCTATGTCAATGAGGTATTTCTGATATAACTTGACAGAATATTATGTCAATGAGCTATGTCAAGGAGGTATTATTATGTTGAATAAAATTACGTGTTTTCGTAGGGTCTAGATGCGCAGAATACGTACTTTAATGTGAGTGGCTCAGCGCCCCACGCAAAACCGATTTGTGTGAATCATGTATATTTCAGACATATCAGTGTTTGGTCAAAATTTGTATCGATAGGATAATTTTATTAGAACCTAGTTTTGGGGATTACAGTTTATGTTGACTGAAATAACATGTTTTTCGTAGGGATTGGAGTCGCATAATGCATTCAACGATTGAAGTCGCCCGTAGAATGCGTTTGGCAGTTTTCCCATTCAGGTAAATGGCAATAAACTTGGAGGGGTATTTGAAGGTATATTTAAAAGTATATTTAACTTGAATGACATTTTTTCGTAGGGATTGGTGTCGCACAATATTGGGCCTAGCTGGGATGTGCCAACTAACACAGCCGATCTGATCACACCAGCGCCAATATCGAACCAATTCGATGACCCACAATCTTTCTCACATATATTTGAGACACCGTACCAGCAGCCCTCCGACGATGAAATTCAGCCCGTTATGAATCCGACACCGGCAACAAATGCCCGCTATGAATCCAAGTAGTAGAACGGGTTTAGTCTACAAAAGATGTAAGAGAGTCACTAGGAGACCAGACAGATTTACCCCTGATTAGATTTGGACTTATGTGATATAATTCGAACTTTACCGATTTCAGACTTATGCTGTAATTCGAACTTATTATGTTAGGCAACTTTATGTTATGCTATGTTCATTTCGACTTGTTATGACTTATATGTTATTATGTTTGGACTCTACGGTTTCGACTTGTTATGTTCTTTTCTTGTTATGATATGTTCATGTTTAAAAGTAAGTTATTAAATTATGTTATGTTATGTTCAACTTTGGAGATCAATTCCCGCCAATTGGCTACACCAAATCCCGTGTTCTTTATATGACAATGTTCATTACGTCACGTAGTTTATGCCCGAGCAACAGTTTCGATAAACTCAATCTGCTTCTACGTCAAATGTATGTTTTCGTGCAGGGATATTTGCTGATAACTTGCATGTTTTGCACTTCTAACATGCTGTTTTGTTTTTTCAATTTCTGCCAATTGGCTACACCAAATCCCGTGTTCTTTATATGACAATGTTCATTACGTCACGTAGTTTATGCCCGAGCAACAGTATCGATAAAATCAATCTACTTCTACGTCAAATGTATGTTTCTGTGCAGGGGTATTTGCTGATGACTTGCATTTTTACCACTTTTAACATGCTGTTTTGTTTTTTCCATATCTCTTAATTGGCTACACCAAATTCCGTGTTCTGTATATGAAAATGTTCATTACGTCACGTAGTTTATGCCCGAGCAACAGTTTCGATAAACTCAATCTGCTTCTACGTCAAATGTATGTTTCTGTGCAGGGGTATTTGCTGATGACTTGCATCTTTACCACTTTTAACATGCTGTTTTGTTTTTTCCATATCTCTTAATTGGCTACACCAAATCCCGTGTTCTTTATATGAAAATGTTCATTACGTCACGTAGTTTATGCCCGAGCAACAGTTTCGATAAACTCAATCTGCTTCTACGTCAAATGTATGTTTTCGTGCAGGGATATTTGCTGATAACTTGCATGTTTTGCACTTCTAACATGTTGTTTTGTTTTTTCCATATCTCTTAATTGGCTACACCAAATTCCGTGTTCTTTATATGAAAATGTTCATTAAGTCATGTAGTTTATGCCTGTAAAATGTCAAATTTTAATATGGATTCTAACTATGATGAAAAGGCATATTTCTGAGGGGCATCGCTAAGATATATTACATAATAGTAAACTAATATATACATGACAATAAATAGTAAACTAAGATATATTACATAAATGTACACATGACAATAAATATGACGTACAACATAATAGTAAACTAAGATATATTACATAAATGCTACGTTGCAATTCTTTATCTTCCGCCTCTACTAGAAGATGCCCCTGTAATTTATATCAAACTATAAAAATATGCACATTTTAAAAAAGAATATATTGAATAATATGTTAGAGTTTGAACAACCTGTTGCATTTCTTGCATTTCGTGCATTCTTTGCATTCCTTTCATCAGTGGAACGTCTAGCTTGGTGTCCCAACCTCATTCCTTGCATTTCATCCATGGTCATTTTAATACGATTGTGTCTTCTCCGTCCCTTACTGATTAAATTTTTATCAAGAAAAATATTTGGCCCTGTGTATTTCGGCCATTCAGGTTGATTTCCAAACCCATGAAAGTTACCACTCCATGTTTCAAGAAGCTTGTTCATGGAATAAAAATGATTAACAAAGAAATTTGCGTCGAAATTTCTCTCTCGACAAACAGCTAGTATATGAGCACATGGTATACTTGCCAACTGCGGTTTTCGACATGTGCATTCTACTTTATTATCATATCTGATGATGACATTGTATTTGTAGGTTTCAGTATCAACAAATTTAATCTGTCCCGTGACCTCGTCGTACCAATGAACTTTTTCATTTTTGGCCATGACATCGTTCTCACCCCGTGGCTCACCTAGCAGTCATTGCAAGGTAACGGGTCCCGTGCCGAGCCAACAAAGCTTCGACCCGCCCTGACCACACGTGTCCCTCTTTTATGCGAGCCACGGCTTTCGCCTTCCTCTCCCTAAACCATTCGACTAGTTTGTCAAATGTGTCTTCGACCAGTGCGATGACCAGTAGTCTTCGACTTTTTTTGAATACATTGTTCAACGATTCCGATTCATTAGTTGTCATAATCCCCCAACGGACGCCGCCATCAAATGTTTGAAATACCTTCCATGATTTAGGGGCCTCAGATTCATCGTTGTCACGGTATTTACCGAATTTATCCAAGTATGGAATTGGTGCCGGATATTTTATGCGTAGAATTTGCATCCACTCTTCATATGCTCTTGGCTTCCTTTTGCGGGCAAGTATTTTAAATACCTCACAAACTTCTTTGTCATGGACCTTCTTCATTAAATTCTCAGCGACATGTTGTGTATACAATGTCTGAACACACTCTCCGCTGTCCTACCAACCACCATGTCTATCTTTGAAGACCTTCCTTATTCCCAAGTGTCTATCTGAAACAACGCACATGAACCTTCCAAAACCAATTACCTCTTGTCACAGCCACCTCATAAACCATCTCCAGTTCTCAAAAACTCTTTTCCTCAACTAATCCGAAAGCCAAAGATAGCAACTGATTCTCAGCATCATAACCGCAAGCTATGAGCAATCTCCCCTTGTACCTACCGGACAAGAAGCATGCATCAATGCTAATGATAGTCCTCAGATGAGACACTGCCGAAGACCACATAATAATGAAAAGTTGCTCATTTTTACAGCATTCAGTGAACAAGTTTACAACATTATGTATTGATGTTTACATAATTCTAACAAAACATTACATACATTTTTAAAGGCGATATATGGTTGGTTTCTAAAGTGCCGACAGTCGCGACTCTGCCACAGTTGATTTTAAAAGCATTGTGTATTCACGTTTACATAATTCAAACAAAACATTTCATACATTTTTAAAGGCGATATATATATGGTTGGTTTTTAAAGTGCCGACAGTCGCGACTCGCCACAGTAGATTTTAATTATTCGATAAATATGCTGATAGGCTACCTCCACCTGTCGTATCATAAACCACTCGTTACAAAAGGGTGGTCCTCTTTACAAAAGGGTGGTCAATTTAGTCAATTATTGTCTCTTCGAAAAACCAAATTTAGTCAATTATTTTCTTTCGAATAACCTGTAGACGGGGACGTACGGTTTCTTTTCTTCCTTTTTCTCTTTAATCGTCTCCATTTTCTGGACCAATGGCCACCTCCAGTGATTAATATTTTTGTATACATAGACTAAGAAAATCTGAACATCAATCTATTTATCTCAACATTTTTGGTTAAATAGTATTTGTATTATAAAGTTCATGTGACTCAATTATCCGACAATTATTCGAATCTGTATTCGTGAATTATCCGATCCTTATCTGTATCCGTTTAAGATATATTTGATTTTACATTTTGACATCCGTTTACTATCCGTATTCGTATTTGTATCCGCTCATTGAAATGTGAATATGGATTTGATGTGAATATGGATTTGGTATCGACATTATCCACTCCGAATTCGCTCCGTTTTCACTCCTAGAAATTATGATATTTTTAATGCCACGACTGCATATCTCTGACCAAAGTGTACACCAGTCAACAGAAAAAATCTTAAGTAACCGACTCATCAAATGGATAACCTGTCGACAGACCAGTAGATTTTATCCACATATAACATTAGAAATATTGTTTTTCATTCAAATTATCTTACGGGGTTTTTCTTTAATAAAATATTTTAAAATTCTATTTATGATTGACTCTTTTAGCATAATTGCTATGCTTAGTGTGTGATTCGTTAGTTTTTTCTTTAAAATTTAAAAATAAGAATTGAAAAAGTCAACTAAATCCTTACTAAAAACTTATTCTTACTAAAAACTTATTTTTTTTTTAATCAAAAAAAAAAAAAACCTATTGCTTCGTATTATCAAGATCCCAAGAAAAAGTCACTATAATGATTTAAATATGAATAAATTATATATTTGTAGCAACTGAAATCTCTTCTTTTTTCTCTAATTCATAGAGAAAAAATCCGATTATTTATTTAAGTAAAAATAAAGGGATTTTTATAAAAGGAAAGGTGATAGAAAGAAATAACAAGATATCAATGTTATATCATCCCAATATGTATGGTCTATAAATCACGTGATAAAAGAAAAAGCAGTGTAACAAAGCATCAATAATCAAAATTTGAATCTTAATCAAATATTTAATTCAAAAATACTGAAAAAAGAGAAATATTAATATTATGATCTATGAATGTGTAGTTCTTGGTGAGTACATAAACTTACTAATTTGAAATGATTGTATAATTGATTTAGCTTAAAACACTTATGCAAGTGCGGCCAGAACAATACTGGTAAAAACCAGTACACAAAGCCAGTACAGAACACTGATTTGGCCAGGTCGCAGAAGGGTGCCCCTAAAATCCCCGCGTCAAGATTTTCTTTCTGTCTCTGACTCCCACGTTTTAGATTTAGCGAAAAAGAAAAAAAGCCGACGGCCGACCCCTCCGCCCGATCCCCGGCCTCCTGACCCCGCTGATCAGGCCGACCCCGCCGCTGAACCCAGCTGTTCAGGCCGACCCCGCCACCTGAACCCCGCCGCTCGGCCGTGCTGTTCAGGCCCGACCCCGATCACTGCCATTGTTCCTCTTTCTCTCTCTTCGGTTGAACAAAGGTGATTTCCATTCTCATACAAAATGTTAAATACCGGGAAAATGGTGTTTTTCAGTAAATTAGTCTCTAAATGGTTGCTAAAAATGTTAAATTCCGGGAAAATGGTGGTTTTCAATAAATTAGTCTCTAAAAATGTTAAATACCGGGAAAATGGTGTTTTTCAGAAAATGGTTGAACAAAGGTAATTTCCATTCGGTTGAACAAAAGTTAAGATCCCAGAGCGGTAGTATCTAAATTAAACTTAAAAAATAAATCAGTAAATTAGTAGTCATTAGACTAAACATTTTGTAATATGTGCAGAGGCGTAGCGTGGGACGTTCTTTATCTTATTACGTACAAAATTTGATTTTTGGGTATGTTTGAATCCAATAAGGATATCCTAAAAATGTTAGTTATATTCTCACAGGAGGTTTTAGTTCGCACCATGCATGCATCGAACTCCGATTTTCAGGATGACAGCGGGGATGATCTGAGAGATGACTATATCTAGTTTTAGGACGTTTTGTATGAGTTTTAGACACTTTGATTTTTATGTCATACTTTACATATTTTATTTTTATGTGGTACTTTAGATATTTGTTATTTGATATTTATGTAGTACTTTAGATATTTCATGTTTATGTCGTTTTGTGAATTGCTTGGTACGTACCAATTAAATTGCTTGTAAATTACTTTTAAATTGCTTGGTGCTTGGTACGTTTGTACCAGTATTTTATATTGTATATTTGAATTGCTTGTGAATTGTTTGGTACGTTTCGTACTAATTGGGGCTGGAGAAATATAAATTCATAAGAATGGGTTCAATGGTTGTTATATTTGTGTACATTTCGTACTAATTGGGGAAAAGAAAAATAACAACAAATACCAAAAAAAAAATCTTACCCTTCTGCGATCGACTTTGGACCCATTAGCGATCGCCCAATCGGTCTCTGATGGCCTTACGCCACGTCAGCATATAGCATCAGCGACCGATATCATCGGTCGCTATAGAGTCATCTGTGACCGATTTTTAAGCGTTCAGCGACCAGTGACGTTAGCGGGGAGGGCATCACCAACGGAGCAACTACGATCGAAACTTCTGCGACCGATTTCGGTCTTCCACGACCGGTGCTCCCTTCTAAGATCGGTGCCTTACCCTTCCGTGACCGATTTGGCCGGTCGCAGAAGGGTTTCGTTGCTGTAGTGATATTCCCAAATTTAGGGGAAGAAAAACAAAAGCTGAATAAATAAGTAACTTGTAATTCATCATTATCTTATCTTGACCCACGAAGTGGTCAATGTGAACTCGAAGTTGAAAAGATTATAAATTTGCAAAGAAATGCAAATGAATTGCCTAATGCATTCACAGATACGAATAGAGTTACTAAATCGCGTATTCCAGCTATAAATGCACCTGCTCGAATTGACATTACAAAAATGTCCAATGAATCTAATGTGCGAAGAAAACGTGGTAAACTACTTGGTTCTAAGAATGTAAATCCACGTAAAAAAAAAGGACAGAATAAAGCAGTTGGTACAACCTCAAAAGAGGTTGAGGATAAAACTCCTGAAAAGTCGATAAAACCCCAGAAGAGGACTCCAAAAGAAGTAAATAAAATCCTATAAGAGATTAATGGTAGAACTCCTGAAGAAGTAGATAAAACCCCAGTTCCAGAAGAAACATATGTTGATGAAATGTTTGCATTCACTATAGCAAACGATGTTATAAACAAAGAAGATAATGTGCCAAAAACTATGGAAGAGTGTAGATACAGAAATGATTTGCCTAAATGGAAATATGTCGTACAAGCTGAATTAAGTTCATTAGAAAAACAACAAGTATTTAGACTTATAGTCCAAACACCCAAAGATGTTAATCTCGTAAGTTATAAATGGATATTTGTTATAAAAAAAATTGAGAAAAATGAAATTGTCAGATATAAAGCAAGGCTAGTGGCGCAAGGGTTTACACAAATATCTAGAGTAGATTATGAAGAGATGTATTTATCTGTAGTGAATGCGATAACTCTCAAGTTTCTAATAAGTCTCATATTCACAGAAAATCTAAAAATGCGACTTATAGATGTCATAACAGCATATTTATATTATTCACTTGACAGTGACATATACATGAAAATCCCTGAATGATTGAAAATGCCTGAAGTATGTAAATTAAACTTAGAGAGAAGTACTCTATAAAATTATGAAGATCTTTATACGGACTAAAACAATCAGGTTGAATGTGTTACAATGAATTGACAGTGACATATATATTTTTTTTAGTAAAGTTGGAGGTCAAGACATTCAACTATTTAATACCTCCATTCAGATTTTGAACCCATAACCTCCTACATAGAGATCATGTACCTTTGTCACTAAAATATTTCATATTTTTGTGAGCTAAGAGCTATCATTTTTCAGGAGAGAATATGTAGACATCTAACTTCCTTTCACAAATGTGACAAGTGCCACTTATCATCATAACTTGTCAACATGGTGATACTGCAGATGGTACGTATTAATTCTATTTAGACAAGTCAGGTAATATATATTTGTACTTGGCCTATCTAAATGGTGCAAAGATCTGCAATTATATATGGTACGTGTTTAAATTTGATTAGTTGGCCATTGGCTGTCACAATTATCAAATAAGTTAGATGTCATTAATTATAATTTATTATTGTTCCTTTGATGCTTAATATATTTTGTGTAGATGAACTTTTATTTGATACATTTATTATGTTATTCAACTTGTAAGGATATAAATTGTTGGACTGTATATTATTAATTTGTTGATTGTGTCTTTATTTTTTTCTCAAAGTTAGACTGATTATTAAATGGTTGACTCCCAACTATAAGGCATGCACAACTATGTACTTTTTCAGTCTATCTTTCATGAGAAGTCCACAGATATCATATTATTATTTTTATTGTATGAGAGAGACAAAGTTCATCATAACGACTCACTTTACATAATTTATAATATAATTGGCATTATCTTTATTAGTTAGGCTAACATTTTGTAGCACTAAAACATACAATTCACATATAACAATCTTGATGATATTAAATCAAAGAGTTAAATATATCTATTGTATGAAAGAACCGTGGACTTAGTGTAGTGACTCTGCACAAGCTATAAGGGTTTCTTCCATTCGGATTTCTAACGTGTGACCTTTCACAAGGAGGACATTATCTTTCCCACTAGATCAAATGCTAGTTCTCACATAGATTCAATTTTTAAAAATAACATCTAAAATATGCTGGATGTAGCGAAATCCTTTACCAAATAAATAATTATTGTATGAGATTAACTGATGTCATAATTTATATAATAATTGATACGAAAATGAGAAGAGTAGTACGTAGTAGTGGCACTGAAACAATAAAGATTCATTTTTATTGCGCACGAATCTCCATGTGCCAGCTGGAGCCCATATAGAGTCAAATTCTATCCCCTAAAGTAACTCAAATTTTGAGTTTGAAGCCGGACCGTTCAATATGCTCTGGCGCAAATATTAATGGGCCCGTGCATTTCACTTTGTAGGCCAGATTGGCCCAAATTTGAATCGGATGGTCCCGATCAAAACTCAAAACTTGGTTACTTTAGGGGATCCGGACCCGGTAGAGTCGGACGGTCGGACCCGCCTGCCATTCTGCCATTGTACATTTCCGAACAAACATTATTTTGTAAGTAATGCCCAAAGCCCAAAGCCCAGTTTTAATTCAAACCTAACAATAGTAAATTGGCCTCTTTTATTTCCTCAAACTAGTTGTACGAAGAAGAATGGGAAGACATCTCCCGGAAGGGAAACGAGTTTTGTAGACAGCTTTTTATCTGACGGTTCAAATTCGTTAGTTTCTTTAGCAAAATTTTCTACGGTACGATACGTATAACTTCTGTATAGAGGGTCATTAAAAAGCAGTTGCTGGCATAGTAACAAATGAATAATTCGGGTTCGGTTCGACAGGGTCAAAAATTCGTGATTCGGGAATAATTCGGGTATAATTCAGGAATTATTCGGAATTACAATACGTGATCTCAGTGCATATTTAATTCATTACCGATGATTTACTATACGATATATTGATTTTATTTGCCACAGAAGATCACTAAGTCAAAAATATAGGGAAATGAGAAATGTGCTCATCACGTGGGTGCATTTATTTGCCACAGATGATGCTTTTATTACCAATGGAGAGTGGATAGTTGGACTTGGCACTGTGCGCGAATGGGGTACTGCGCAACATTTCAAATTTCGTTTCTGAAAAAAAAATGAAAAAAAACGCGTTTAATTCGTTAAATTCGTTAAATTCGCGTTTTATTCGCGTTTTATTCGGTCAAAGGTTCGGTAAACGAATAATACGCCATTCGGTTCGGAAACACCCCAAAAACGTTTTATTCGCGAATTAAACGCGAATCTTGTCACTGTGGTTGCTGGGTCAAAAACATGCTCTTCTAGCTATAACTAGAAAACCTCCACAGGGTATCTTTACATATATCCGCATTTTTCACGTGTTGGGGCCCGCAGCCTTGCCTCCTAACTGAAAGCCGTTCGATCTGCTGATTGAACAGATCAGATTTGTCTCGTTTTACAGAAACCCATCTATCGAACAAATTATGAAATTTTATGTGTTGCGAATAAAAATTAACAATTGACGGGTAACGCATAATTAGCAACACTCTGAAAATGTCACATAATATCACCTTCGATATCCGACAAGTAGTCATTTATGCTCTCAGGGAACGTCGATCTCGAAGGGTTGTATATGAGTCGAATTTGAGCGAGTTACCTCCAACTCGAACTCAGCTCATTAAATAAATGAGCGAGTCAACTCGAGTTGGGATGGTAATAACAAGTTGTAGAGCCAACTCGAACTCAGCTCGTTATCAACTCGAGTTGACTCACAACTCGTTTATAACTCGTTTAACCAGTTAATTATATACTACTTGTAAAAGAATTTATCAGTATCCAGCAATTTTTCATACAACAATAGTATATAAGCACCATCAATTTTTCATACAGCAGCTTAACAAAACCAATTTCTGGGATTTATTATGACCAATGCTATGTAACTCGAGTTATAAATGAGCGAGTTGGGGTAAGCTCAAACTCAACTCATTTATTAAACGAGTCAGCCAACTCGAGTTGGAACTGACTCGAGTTGTAAATGAGCGAGATAAAGCGGGCTGTAAATGAGCGAGTTATGAGCGAATTACGAGTTTGAGCAATTTTACCCAGCCGTAGATCTAGTGATATAGCTATTTATTATTTTAGACTGGTGGAACCGTTTACATATATAAATGTAAGAGCATCTCCAATGAGAATTTCTTTTAAATTGCTAAGCTGATGTGTTAATTGCTAATATAATTGCTGGGTTGTAGGCCGATTTCTAAAAAAATAAATTTGCTTATAAAGCAAACGATTTCTTTTGGACATGCTAGTATTCTCTCTCTTTCCTATTGGTTCTGACCCCTTTGTTTTATTTCCTATTGGCTCTGACCCAATTTCTAGGATGAAGGGGTTCAAAAATTAAAAGAAATTTAATTTTTAAACAGTGATTTACATCTGTTTTTTATTTTTTACAATGCTGGGTTGGAGATGCTCTAAGAGAAAACTGTTTTAGTTTTTTTTTTTTTTTTTTTCTTTTCAAATAGCACAACAACATGTTCTAATATTTTTTTGATATAAAAAAGGAAAAAAATAATCTTTGGACGGAAAAACGTTCTATGGCTTTAACTTTTTTTTTTACAAATATATTGTTTTCCATCAAATATTAATAGGATGTCACGATCGAATAGTATTCACTTGTCAAATTTCCTTTTGTTTAATTGGAAGATCTAAAATAATAAAAAAAATGTTATTGATCGTTTAATGCTGTTACGAACAATGCCGCCATGACAAAAAAAAATTGGGAACCTTAGTGCTTATACTATTACCCGTGCCTTTTATGTATCATTTTTTTTATTAATTTTATAATTGTCTAGTATTTTTTATGTTTTCTTTTAAATATGAATATAAAAAGATAACGAATTTGTGACGAAATGCAGATCGATTCAAGTTCTAGCCTTAATTATTACTCTTGCAATATGCACGATCTAATATTTAATTTGATATATTTTGATAAACAATTTTTCTGTACCATCTTTTGTGATTTAAACTATGGATTTGTACGATTTTTTACAACAGATAATCATCATTTAACACGGACACGGAGTAAGGAAAAGAAAAAGAAAAATAATAAATAGCATTACAGCACCATTATTAACATGGGTGGGATTTTCATCCATTTAGCTTTGGACAAAGAATTATCTAAAGTCGAATATAAACCGTCCAATCTGAGTCAAAATTTACATGGACGGTTGAGATGTACGGTACCATGCATTTAAATTTATATGTTTTAAATCTATCGCACACACATCTTGAACAATATCGAGAGGTTGAAATTCGGATTTGGAGGAGGTCGTGGGTTCGAAATAATAACTATAATTCTAAAATTAAAAACTAATTGTTTTTTAAATAATTTTGTATAATTAGTACCACATGCTCCCTTGAAATGGTCGGGGGGGGGGGGGGGGAGCTGGGGTGCTGCTCGAGTCGGGTAGGAGGAAGGGTGGGGGGGGGGGGCGGGTAGGGTTAGAGGGGGGGGGGGGGGGGGGGGGAGGGGAACCAGCGGCTTTTAAAAAAAAAAAAAAATTTCGGGTGGACCGCCCACCCACTAGGCGGTTGGGTAGAGCAAGGGAACCGCCCAGTGAAGGGGCGGTTTGGTGGGTAGGGTGAACCGCCCAGTAAACGGGCAGTTAGGGTATTTTTAAATTTTTTTTCAAAATGAGGGCATTTTTAATATATATATATTTTTTTTAGGGTATTAATAAAAATCTCAGAATCCGATCCCTCCTCTTAATAATAATAGATTAATTTTAATTACTTATTTTTTTTAGTTTTAACAAGTATATATTAAATGAGTTCAAAAAAATGTAAAATTATGTTTTAATGCATCTCTCGTGAATGTGAATAATATGAACAGGTTGAATTTGACATTTATAATTCAAATTTAAAAATATAAATGAAAAAGTGAGGTTGTGCTATTAACCTCACTCAAAGTCGATGGACCAAAATATTCCCCGTTTTCCTGAATGACTCTTGCGTTGAACCAATCAGGCCCAACTACCTTGTCAAGCCCTAGATTGATAAGGGTCTGGTAAATCTCAATTTCAGTTGGGTTTGCATCTATACCACAGAATGGGCTGAGTCTGGTACCCAGTTACCATTGTTGTCGAAAATATGCTCTAAATGTGCTCGTTCTGGGATTTTTTTTTGTAGAAATGCACAATTCGGAAATAATGTAATAATACATGTATAATATGATGTAATTAAGTAATAATTTGTTTTTTGTAATACGTATAAATACACAAACTTCTAAACTTTTAGACATAAAATTCTGCAATGGTTTGTAAAATTTATCAAATTTGCTAATAATTTTTTAATTGCAAATATATATGGGGCGTACAGCTGTAGGGTCGAGATATTTAAAACAAATACTTCTATAAAAAAAATACAACTGTTGGACACCCACAAAATTTGAAAGTCGTTTATTTACACGGGGTGTGTTGATCCTCTACAGTGTAATACGTTCGCTGCACGACCCACGGACGGTTGATTTTATAAGAATATATCAAGATTGGCACAAATCTTAACGCATTATATGAGTGACTCCGACTTCTTCTCAATGTCGCTTCTTACTTGGAACAAGTATTATTATGTATGCGTCACAAGTAAAGAAATGTATCATTTGTGCTTGAAAACCGATCAGTTAGAAGACATAATATTTTTCATACACATAGTTCATATTTTTATATTTTAATAAAAGGTACAATATATACTTTATAAACTTAAAAATGATTTTTAATAGAATAGTCAATTAATTGAGTAAATTTGTGAGTTTTTTAAATTAAGAAAGGTAAATATAGTATTATGAATTTTAGTGAAAGAAATACGTAGTTTCAATATTTTTGAGGAATATACATGAAATTCCTCCTATTATTTTTCTTGAAGACCCATTAATTGGTGTCATGAAATGCTATTGTTAGTTTTAAGTTCTTATGGAGATTTTATTTATGTTATCTTTTGTTGGATTATGTTTTATTATGTATTTTGTAATTACTAAATATATCAGTACATGTACATGATATGTTTTTATTAATAAAATTTGCAAAATAGAGCGATGGTATGGTAATAAGTATATTACGGATCGACTCATGTATGGAATCATATCTCTATTTTGATGATTGATTCATATCAGTACAAGTTCAACAATTTATAAATTTTGATGATTGATTATGATTTAAAAATAGAATGATGGTATGGTAATATGTCTATTACGGATCAACTCATGTTATGGATTCATATCTCTATAAGTTCAACCGACCGTTAAACATGATGTTTATATGAAAATGTACTTGCAGACTAAATTTATACATTTTATTTAAAAAAAATTACTTTTTTTTCAATATGTGAAATACTATTGCCTTTGGATGGTCTAAAATTTTCAAATCAAGTCATTTTGTACATATTTATAAAATAGTATTTTTTAAATATAAAATTTGACGTACAAGTACCTTTTCATATGAAAATAATGTTTAACGGTTTGAATCGACCGTTTGTACTTAAAAATAGCGATATAAATCAATAGCAAGGGTCGATTCGTAATATACATATTATCATATATAACCTCACTCTTGAAAATATTACAACCGAATAATTAAGGATCATAACGAAAATGCAGATAAAATCTGACCAATATGACTCATGATCCTTGTACCACCCCAAGTGACACAACATAACCCACATAGCACAGAATTCACATCCTCCCCGGAACCGTAAAAGAGAAACTTTAAAATTACTAGATCCAGACTGTTCTTTTATTGCACAAATATCAAAGCCCAAATAATACTGTCCCTGCGCTAACCTGAATCTCAAAGCGGATGAGAGTAAATCTCAAACCGTAAAGTGAAGGAAATTTTTTACACATATTGGAGAGGATACTCTTCCCACGGCACATGTATACCCCTCAAAAGCCTTGAAATTGCATATTTCTCCTTCTAAAGTTCACAGTATCATATTTTTCCTTCTAAATTTCAAAAACTCAAAATTTACCCATTTTGTTGCATTTTTGTAATATTGATTCTAAACTTATAAAATACCCATTTTATTCTTCATTAAAAAAAACCTAAAGGGGTGTATACATGAAACTTCAAATTTTTTTAGGGATATGCATGGAATTCCTCCTAAATTTTTTTGCAGCTCTCGTCATCGTTCACTGATTAGTCCATGCAGGTAGATCCAGTTAGATCAGTTAAGAACATTTAATACAACAAAAGGCATCTGTTTAAAAGATGAAGTAAAAACCCCAAATAAATTCAGTTTCCAGACTAGCGTTAATTTGTCTCTTACGTTCTCATTTCTTTTTTTAATGTGCTTGGTTAGTTTTGAGGAACAATTGGTAACACAAATGAAAGAGGGAGAGATGGCAACAACTAAGCTGGGATTTAAAAACAACTAAGTCAAGAGGAAAGGTTGAAAGAGAAGAAACAAAGGCTTGTTGATATTGGTATTTCATTTCCTATATTTACACTGTGGTATATTTTACTGTCAAACCGTAAAATTTTCTACTCTACTAAACTATTTTTTATTTTTCTAAATAGTGTAAAATGGGTATTACTTTATAAATTTAAAATGAGTTCTAATAGAAAAGTCAATAGATTGGATAAATTTGTGAATTTTTTGAAGTTTAGAAGGGTAAATATGATATTATGAATTTTAGAGGAGAAAATATGTAATTTCAAGATTTTTTTAGGGGTATGCATGAAATTCCCCCATTTGATTATTATAATTTTAAAATATGGAGAAACTGACGTCGTGAAGGTTATTTTTTTTTCGAGAGGAGCGGGAGAGTTGACCTTGATTGCTGCGAGGAAATCCTCAGATCTGCTACTTCCAATCCATTTATAAATTTCAAATATCATCTTTACCTTTCTAAATTTAAAAAAAAACTCACAAATTTACCTAATTTATCTATTAAAACTCATTTAAAGTTTATGAAGTAGTCATTTACCCTTTATTAAAAAATAAAACATACGTAACATGTTTAAGAGAAATATTTAGTCTTCTAATTGGTTAGTTTTGAGAGCTATTTGTTTACTTTTTTGTAACACACACATGCACATATACCTAAATGTCATTATGTATGCATCATAAGTAGAGAAATTAATTATTTGTGCACGAAAACCGATGAGTTAGAAGTTAGAACTTAGAAGTTAGAAGACATATTATTATTCTTACACATAGGACATATTTTTTTTTAATAAATGGTACAATATATACTATATAATCATAAAATGAGTTTTAATAGAAAAGTCAATAAATTGAGTTGTCAATTTTTGAAGTTAGAAGAGTAAATATGATATTATTAGAAGGGAGAATACGTAATTCCAAGATTTTTGAGGGGTATACATGAAATTCCTCCATTTGATTCTTAAAATTTTAAAATATGGAGAAACTGATGAAGTCCTCTAAGTTTTTCTTTTCTTTTCTTTTTGGAGAGGAGTGAGAGAGTTGACCTTGATTGGTGCAAGGAAATCCAACTACTACCAATCAATTATTTGTGCCTCTAGACGTACTACTCGTCTACTCCCACTCAGATCTTCTGCATTTCTCCTCTCTCCGTTGAAGAATTATCTCAAAGTCCATCCATCTCAAATACAAGGTATACTTTGTCGCATCTCCTTGATTTCTTCTGTTTTCATCTACTATACTTAATTTGTCAAGTCCCTATAATATATGCTATTATATATGCAATGAAAAAAAAGCCATTTTTTTATGGATTGTTTCAGATCCTCACACCATTATAGAACAAACGAATCAAAAATGATTTTTTTTCCCCTAAAAAGGTAATGGGTTGTGCTGATGGGCATCGTTTGGTGCGATCTCTGATCTTAATCTTGTGATCTGTGTTTAGATTTGTGCGAGCAGTTTAGATTCACAAAGGAGGGAGGGTTTAGCTATCACCACTGCCAGTCTGCCATCATTCTATAAGCTAGGTGAAAAACTCTATTTACTTTTATTGGATTAAATTGAAGTTAACTGCACTGAATGAGAGAGAATTAGCTACGTGCTAGATGAACTAATTGAAAGATAAGTCGTCAATCCAAGTATAAGTTTTTAATGTTGTCGTCCATCTCTACCAGAGATAATTGTGAAATTGCATTAGATCGATATTAGCTTTTGTTGCAGACGGGCAATCAAATATGTACTTGTCAGATTTCTACTATTATATATTCGTACTTCATATCAAAGTCGGATCCAGATAACTTTCAACTTATGGAGGTCATGAATCATATAAAATTTTGATATTTATTGTTAGGGTCAATTTTTACGGTACCCATAGCATTTACACTAAACTATATAAAAACTCGTATACATAAATTTTAACAATAAATGAGGGTCAACTCTACATGAGATATATATAGAAATGGTTCCAACGGTATTGTTAACGTTCTAATTCCTATAAATGAAAAAAAAATGACAGAGTACGTTGCCTTTTTTTACAAAAAAAAAAAAAAAAAAGAATAGCTCCCCCAAGTTAATTTGATAAAAATGCCATAATACCCATCCAATTCGACGCTTGCCTTTAGATCTTTTGATATCCGGCTTATATATAAGCGCCTCAATTTTCTTTTATTTTTGGTTGTGGGACTATTACTCCGGACCTATCAGTTATACGAACGTTTCTTATCCGGACGGACGGGACCAATTCCAACTCCCCACAGTTTTTATTTTTATTTTTTTCAAATTTTTCTCCGCACCTCTTGTTTTATTTTCTTCTCCATTAAGGAATGATCATGCACACCTCCATTTTAATCATTTTTTATTTTCTAATTTTTTCTTAATTTTTATAATTTAAAAAAAGAAGAAGGCTATTAGCCCATTCCATTTCGGAAATATATAATTACAGAGTCCATGAAGCTCTAACTGTTATCAACAGTAACAGAGAGCTCCCAACCAAGGTAAAGTTCAAGACATAACCATATAGCATTAACAGCTAGTTGCCAAAAGAAATCAAAGTTAGTTAAAACTAAGCCACTCAACAAAGGGCTGAGGCTAATTAGTACTAAGGTGCAAAATTGAGACTGGAATAACATAAGCAAACTACTGGTGCACTGAGGAGGGGCCTCCAATCTCTCCTAAATGGAGGGGCCTCCAATTTTTATAATTTTTATAATTAGTATTTGCATTTTTTAGTTCATATGACTCAACTATCCGACAATTATTCGTTTCGTATCCATATTTGTGGATTATCCGCACTGTATCCGTATCTGGTTAAGGTGGATTTAATTTTATATTTTGACATTTGTTTACTTTTGGTATTCGTATTCGTATCCGCTCATTTAAATATGGATATTGATTTGGTATTAGCATTGTCCTCTCCGAATTCGCTCTGTTTACAAATTAATTTTATTTCTCAAAACTCTCCCTCTCAAGTGAGGCGCGTATATGTTAATTAGCTCTAACTTATGATTATTTTTCTCGAATGGTCACGGATCCATTACTTTTGTAATTATATCCGCTAATTGTTCTTCTCTTCGTACAATTGGCATCTCAACTTCTTCAATTTATTTTGTGTATTCGTGATTCGTGAAGCACATGATTAGATGCGATGTGCCTTGCCGCCTGATTGTCAGAAAACATTTTCGTTGGATCTTTTTGTTTGATTCCAATGTCAGCTAAGAGTTCCTTGATCCAATAATTGTTGATGTCATGACTCGATATTATACTTTGACGCTTGAACGAGCCACGATATTTAATTTGTTTCTTGCTCTTCTATATGACTAGATTTTCGCATACAAATGTGAAAAAATAGGTAGTCGATTTTTTATCGAAATTTCCAGCCCAATCTGCATTGAAATAGCCACATATATCGTTAGAATTGTTGTTTTCATCAAAATTCCCTTCCCGGGTGTTACTTTGAAGTATCTAAGGATTCTATTTATAACTTCTAAATGTGGAGTGCGTGTTGAATGTATAAACTTGCTTATTTGGCTCATCAAGAAAGAAATATTAGGGCATGTGACCGTAAGATATAAATTAATTTTTCTACAAGTCTTTGAAATTGGTAAATGTCTCGTAAAGTTTCACTATCCTCAACGTTCAATTTATATTTATTATCAATTGGTGTAGAGACCGGCTTACATCCCAACTTATCGGTTTTCTTTAATAAATCCAATGTATACTTTCTTTGTGAAATAGAGAGACGATTAGTGGAACGAGCTATTTCAATTTCTAGAAAATATTTCAATAGTCCTAAATCCTTGATGTCGAAATTCTCTTTTAGTTGTAACTTGATTTTTTTAATTTCTTCTTTATTGTTTATGGTAATAATTATGTAATCTACATATACCAAGACTAAGGGTTGTAAATTTACCGTTGTTTTTGGAAAATAAAAAATGGTCTGAAGCACAAATTTTAAAATAGCAAGAAGTTAAATAAGAACTTAGCTTTCCAAACCATGTCCTTGGAGATTTTTTAGTCTATAAATCGATTTTTTAAGCCTACAAACTAGGTTAAGATCTTCTTGTTTATTAAGTCCGGGTGATAATGTCATGAATACATCTTCCTTAGGTGGCCCTTGAAGAAAGATATTTTTGACATCCATTTGGTACAATGTGAAATTTTGATTTACCGCTATAGAAAATAAAATGCAACGATATTCATTTTTGCTACGAGTGCAAAAGTTTCTTGATAGTCTATTCTATATGTTTGGGTGTATCTTTGACTACCAACCATGCTTTGTACCGTTCTACAGTACCATTACTATTGTATTTAAATTTTATAAACCCAGTTGCATCCTATGGGTTTTTATTTTTGAGTAATTATACGATTACCCAAATTTCATTTTTCTCCAAGGCTTTCAATTTTTCTTTCATAGCCTTGTACCATATCGGATTATTCATGGCCTCTTGATAACAACTGGGTTCTTGTTCTTTGGAAATTGAGGTTAGAAAAGCCTTATGGTTAGAAAAAAAAATTATCATATGTAATATAATCTTGTATAGGATATTGTACGTTATAAGCTATAAAATCCCTTAATCTTTTAAGAGGCTGTATTTCCCAAGTTGATCTTCTCAAATGTATTTCCTCAATATATTCTTCTTCTTCTTCTGATTGAACACTTTCTCCAATTTCTCCCCCAAGTTCAATTTCGGTTGTGTTTTCATTTTCTAGAGTTGTTTCTTTATTCTGTAGAGTTGTTTCTTGAAATGTTACATCTCTAAAATTATAAAAATCTTGAAATTTAACAAATACTTCACTTTTATTTTTTAAAAATATAGCCAAGTTGTTTTCGAGAAATCATCTATAAACATAAAAATATACTTGTATCCCTTAAATGATTCAATTGGGACAGGACCCCATTCATTCGAACGAACTAAATCAAATAATTTTTCACTCTTACGGTTTGATAAGTTAAATGGTAATTAGTATGTTTCCATTGCTTACATACTTTACAACTTCCATTATCAATTGTTGTGTTGTATTTACGGTTGTGTCATGCGTTTATTTATGTTTTTATTGAAGAAAAAAAATGTTTAAAATAAATAATAAAGCGAGCTTCTTCACTAATTTGCCGATCTTATCCATTCTTCTTCTGAGTTCACATATGAAATTACACAGTTGTACACTTGTACTGACATGTTTCAGTAAAACGTAATTTTAAAATTTATCCTAACTATTTGGCATAGTGAGTTGTAATTTATCATAGAGTGATGATATGGTACGTATTATGCATAGCCAATATATGACCGTACTATGGATTAATATTTTCATTTTTAAAATTCAAACAGTTGATCTGAACCGTTAACCATGATCTCTATATTAAAATGTACTTGTAGATTAAATTTTAAATTTTTTAGAATTCTTTTACTATTTTGATAGATAGGTAGAAAATTGTTTGATCTAAAGATATTATACCATTCAATAGTTGTGATGTTCTACCTATTTAAAAAAATATATAAAAAGTTAATTTGCAAGTACATTTTCATATAAAAATAATGTTGAATTGTTCAAATCAATCATTTGGACTTTGAAAAGCAAATATCGATCCATAGTACGAACTAAGCCGCGTTATTCCTAGTACTTCATTATGAGCTCTCGCTTGTTTTTATCCCCATAATTTCAATTGCAATTAACCGTTCAGATATTTGAAGGGCTTAAATTTATTAATTGTACTTCATCTTATACCTGGGAGGATTAGGATTCCATCTCTCCATGGTAAACACGAAAGGTACCTAATTAATTAAACCAACATTTTGAATTTGGTCTTGCTCCCCACCAGCGACTAGCAAGTTACAAAGGAGCACTAGGCAAAGAAGAGCTTCAACCACTTCTTTTCCACCTGGTCTCCAATATACTTTTGGTCTCAACTCTCAAGGTAATTTCCAAGCTTCTTCAGTTTCCGTTGTTTTTTAAGTTTTTATCTTGTATGAGGTTTAATTAGTATATATTAATTTAGTTACCATAGATGTACTATATCTAATGTTGGGTCGTTTGTACAATTATACTGGTAACCCAAAACATTTTGTTTATGAAGACCAAAAAAATAAAGGAAATAAAAAACACAGTGCAAATTCGGTATGAGTAAAAGCGATACCCCTTTTTGTATACCACGCTGCAAAGCATTAGTAGTAAACTTAATTAAATTTATGTAATCAGTTGCATTCAGTTGGTTGAGGGTCCTTAATCATTCGAATTTTGCTATATTATTCCATAGAATTCTACATCCATTACTAATTCATGTGAAAAGCAAATTTTTGAACAAAAATTTCCAATTTACTATATAGATATGATGGACATGATAGAGTAAACATGCAATGAATTTAATCTTCAAGTTCGCTAAAAGTTCAAGAGACACGTGATGGCTGAAGCTGTGGTGGGTTCTTTGCTCCTAAAAATTGGTTCTGCTTTAGTGATTGAACCAGTCAAATCTACTTGCTCATTCCTAAATAGCGAAGCATGGGATATGCATAACTTCTTCGATGAGATGAAATATATCCAGGCAGAATTAGAGAGCATCCGAGGGTTCCTACATGAAGCAGAGAGGTTTAGTGAGACACCTGCTAACATAAAAAATTTCATCAGGGAAATAAGAACAGCTGCTTTTGATATTGAAGATATTGTAGATGAGTTCACTTACAAGCTTTATGAGCAGATCAACAGAGGGGTTGTAGTGAAAACTATCAAGAGAGTCGTGCATGTCAAGACTTGGTACAAGCTCACCATAATGCTTAGAAATATAAAAACTCAACTTGTGGAAATCCATGAGAGAAAAAACCGATATGAAACTAGTGGTATTGTAAAAAGAGGAGAAACCCAAGAAGGTGGGAGATGGAGAACAGCAGAAGATGAACATTTTGTAAAGGAAGGTGATCTTATAGGAATCGATGAAAATAAGAAGCAACTAATGGAAATGTTGAGTGATGAAAAAAGTAAACACAATGTAATTTCGGTGTGGGGGATGGGTGGGGTGGGGAAGACTACTCTTGTTACTCATGTTTACAACAAGGTAAAACGATCCTTTTGTGGATGTGCTTGGATCACAGTATCTCAAACCTGGGAAAGGGATCAATTATTGAGAAAGATATTGCAGGAATTGCATAGAGAGGACCCAAATGGAATTAACATTGATGGAATTGAGACCATGGATTTTCGAAGTTTGGTTCCAATAATTCAATTCTATTTGAAAAATAAAAGGTGCTTGCTCATCCTAGATGATGTGTGGACTATCGATGTATGGCATTGTATAAGGGGCATACTCCCAGAAGGTACCGCTGCCCGAATTATTTTAACAACAAGGAACCGAGAAGTAGCATTATTGGCCCCAGAGCAACAAATCATGGAGATTATCGGACTTGAGAAACACCATTCGTGGGATCTCTTTTGTAAAACCGCATTTAAGAAAAACAATACCAACACTTGCCCAGAAGAATTAACTATGTGGGGGAGAAAAATTGTAGAAAGGTGTGGGGGCCTTCCCCTTGCTATTTTAGCCATAGGAGGCGTTATGGCATGCAAGGAACAAACAGAGAGGGAATGGAAGAGAATGTGGGAAGACCTTGAGCATGAACTAGCACATAATCCGAATATCGAATATGTAAATAGGATTTTACAACTAAGCTTTGCAGATCTTTCTTGTAATCTCAAAAATTGCTTGCTTTACTTGAGCATTTATCCAGAAGATTACAAGATCAATGTATTTCTTCTGACCAACCGGTGGATTGCAGAGGGATTTATTGAGACAAGTGGAAGAAGAACACATGAACAAGTAGCAGAGGACAACCTGAATGAACTTGTTAGTCGGTGCTTGTTGCAAGTAGTTGAGAGAGATGTGGTTGAAAGAGTTAAAACGTGTAGCATGCACGATATTATTCATAGCATGGTTGTTTCAAAATCAAAGGAGGAAGAATTTTGTGTGGTTCATGGAAGTTCAACACGCTCACCTAGAGGCAGAGTACGCCGAGTGTCTATTCATAATTGTTATCTTGAATATGCAAGAAACAATGAATACTCTGTTCGTTCAATATTTACCTTCAACAGTAAAATCAGTCTCAACTTGCTGTCCATAATGCTAAGATCTTCCAAATTGTTACGTGTTTTGGATTTATATGGCACCTCTATGGAAAGATTACCAGAAGAGATATTTAACTTGTTCAACTTGCAGTATTTGGGGTTGAATCAAACTGGAATAAAAGAGCTCCCAAAATCAATTGGAAGACTACAAAACTTACAGTACTTGTATGCTTTGCGAAATAAAATTATAGAACTTCCAAATGAGTTAACAAAGTTACAACGGCTGAGAGAACTGAAGGTGGATAATGATATTCCTAGTACTGATGGGAATTATTTTAATGGAGCAATGCCACCCAAGGAGATACGGAGGCTAAAGAATTTACGAGTTTTAGGAGTTATTAAAGCAACCGATGAATTGGTAAGAAATTTGGAAACTTTGACAAAGTTAACAAGGTTAAATATCTCGGAAATAAGAAGCGAACACTGTGGGGACTTATTTACTGCTATAAGAAAATTAAATGATCTTGAACAGCTCTGTGCAATGGCAAAAGATGGGGAAGTACTGCAATTGCAAGCTCTCAATACATCAGCATCAGTTATAATTTTCTTCGGGCAGGTGGAAAGAACTTCATTACCTCAGTTTTCCAGTTCACTACAACATCATAATAGCATTAGAAAATTGGAGTTACACAACAGTTGGTTGGATGAAAATTCGTTCTCGTGTCTTCAAGAGATACATAGCTTGATAGTCCTTCATCTCATTGCAGCCTACAAGGGGAATGAGTTGTGCTTTAAAGACACGTCCCTTCCTATGCTTCGACAACTTGTGGTGGATGTTGCTCCCCACCTTCAACACATTAAAATCAATAAGGGGGCAATGCCAAACCTGGAAAAACTATACATTTACCGCTGTCCTGGATTAAAGGAGCTTCCTCGAGGAATTGAGTACCTATCTAAACTTGAACTTTTTGAATGGGCTAAACCAGATGGAACTTTGGTGGAGGGGGTTGAAAGGGAAAGGACAGAGGAACAAACAATTGAGGACCGCATGAAAATTCTCAGGTTAATCAAGTTTATATAGGCTGCACATTTACAAGGTATTCTTTAGGACATTCAAGCAATTTTCTTAATTCCGTGCATCTGTTTCTATATATGGTTATTTCCCTTGGTAAATATATACACTTGTTATTCTTATTACATATATGTTTAGAAACCTGAACATTTAGAAATTATTAATGATGAATACTGTTTGCAACTAAGATCAATAAAGATGAAATCCAATAATTTTTCGATCGATACCCGGAGACATGGCCTATATCAGCCTTGCAGGATCACGGTTCCAAATTAATTTAATCGAGAATTTTTGGATTAATTATGCTTTTTGACAAACCAATTTTTCAATAGTTAATGAAAGTTAAAAGCATAAGTATATATATCTATCCTGATTAACCTATTAACCTAGCTTGGCTTGCATTACTTTATTTGATAATCTTGGTGTTACCAACCATACTAATTGATATTTTTCTTAAAGAGGTGGAATAATTACAGGCGGTTCCATTGACTTTGAAACCATTATATGCACATGTTACCAGAATAACCCTACACTACTAGAAATTCTCTAAAGCAAATCGGACCATTATAACCTCCCTACCCCCCACCTAACCAATGCAAAAATGTCACAAAACCAATATATAACAGCAGTCTACAACAAATATGCCACTGCAAACACTAATTTTTATTTTTATTTTTAACTATGTAGAGCATGTTTTGCATAATTTTAAAAACAAGGTTTTGTTTTGTTTTGTTGAATTTTTCTTTAGAATGTTTTACTTTATTAATTACAGAACCTAACTTCCTTCACATTTAACAGGCTAGCTGCCCCTTGTTGACCACAGGAATATATCAAGTGGTTTATGTAATGCTTCTTAAAATTTTATAATTGCTTGCTTATTGTGTGATGTGGTGTGTTTAATGATTTTTATATTTATATGAGCTAAGAGCTATCCTTTTTCGGGAGAGAGATGTAGACATCTAACTTACTTTCACAATTGTGACAAATGGCACTTATCATCATAACTTATCAAGATGGTGATATTGCAGATGGGTATTATATTTAGATAAGTCAGGTAATATATATTTGTACTTGGCCTGTCTAAATGGTGCAAAGATCTGCAATTACGGCATGTGTTTAAATTTTATCAGTTTGCCATTGGCTGTCACAATTATCAAATAAGTTAGATGTCATTATAATTTATTGTTGTTTCTTTGATGTGTAATATATTTTTGTGTGCATGAACTTTTATTTGATACATTTGTTATGCTATTCAACTTGTAAGGACATAAACTGTTGGACTGTATATTATGAATTTGTTGATTGTGAACTACCTAGTGAATGTTTGTACGGTATTGTTTGGAGTACACGATTTCACACTACAGCAAAAAAGGTTTTCAGCGACCGGTATCAGCGACCGGTCAAATCGCCGGTCGCTGAAGACCCGAAAAAAAAATTAGTTAAAATAAAATAAAAAGTATCGGAGACGAGACTTTCAGCGACCGATCACTATGCTTCGTATTAATTATTTATGTGAAACAAACATTTCAAGTGAGCTAAAATATTTTTATTGGATGAGTTGAGCTGTTTGCTCTTTCACAGACAGGTAGATGAGTTCAATGAATACAATGAACTCTATGTTTGAATTGAGTTCAATGAATACAATCTAATTATTTTTACAAGTAGATGAGTTCAATGAGATACTGTCCTCTCTATGCTTCGCAGATCTTTCTTATAATCTCAAAAATTGCTTGTTTTACATTGGCATTTATCCAGAAGATTACGAGATCAATGCAAGTTATCTAACCAACCGGTGGATTGCTGAGGGATTTATTGAGACAAGTAGCAGAGGACTACCTGAATGAACTTGTTAGTCGGTGCTTGTTGCAAGTAGTTGAGAGAGATGTGGTTGAAAGAGTAGAAATGTGTAGAATGCACAATATTATTCATAGCATGGTTGTTTCAAAATCAAAGGAGGAAGAATTTTGTGTGGTTCATCGCAGTTCAACACGCTCACCTAGAGGCAGAGTACGCCGAGTGTCTATTCAAAATTGTAATCTTGAATATGCAAGAAACAATGAATACTCCCTTCGTTCAATATTTATCTTCAACAGTAAAAGAAGTCTTGACTCACTATGCATAATGCTAAGATCTTCCAAATTGTTACGTGTTTTAGATTTATGCGGCATCTTATTGGAAAGGTTACCAGAAGAGGTATTTAACTTACTCAACTTGCATTCTTTGGGGTTACATGAAACTGGCATAAAAGAGCTCCCAAAATCAATTGGAAGACTGCAAAACTTACAGTACCAATTCGAAGACTACAAAGTTACGAAGGCTGAGAGAACTGATAGTGGATAATAGAGTAATGCCGCCCACGGAGATATGGAAGCTAAAGAATTTATGAGTTTTAGGAGCTATTAATACAACCGATGAATTGGTAAGAAATTTGGATACTTTAACAAACTTAACAATGTTAAATATATTGGAAATAAGAACGGAACACTGTGAGGACTTATTTACTGCTATAAGTAAATTCAGTAATCTTGAGCGACTCATTCGTCAGGCAAAAAATGCGGAAGTACTGCAATTGCAAGCTCTCAATACATCAGCATCAGAAATAAATTTCTTCGGGCAAGTGGAAAGAACTTCAGTACCTCAGTTTTCCAGGTCACTACAACATCATAATAGCATTAGACAATTGGCGTTAGTTAATTGTGGGTTGGATGAAAATTCTTTCTCCTGTCTTCAAGAGATACGTAGCCTGAGAATCCTTTTTCTCACTGGCTATGAAGGGAATGAATTGTGCTCTAATGAGATGTCCTTTCCTATGCTTCGAGAATTTTTGGTAAAGGAAGCTCCGCACCTTCAGCGCATTGAAATCAATAAGGGGGCAATGCCAAACCTGGAAAACTATACATTTACCACTGTCCTGCATTAAAGGACCTTCCTCGAGGAATTGAGTACCTATCTAAACTTGAACATTTTGAATGGCATAATCCAGATGGAACTTTGGTGGATATTTGTAAAGATTTGTTACAAATAGTTATACATGCATAAACTTACCGAAATGGCATCCGTCAGTACTCCATAGAACACGTCTAACTGAGAAAAAACCATCTTCTTTATCAAGAGCATCCTGCATTATTGAACAGCATGAATTTTCAAGAAGAATGTGTGTGTGTGCGCGCGCGCGCGCAGACACTCTTCTCCATTAGATTTGTTTAGTCCATTATGTACCTAAACGCTAGATATTACTTAACCTAGAGCAAATGATTTGTATATTTCAAGACAAATTTAGAAGGCCTGATTATTGCTTACAAAATACTGTTTTTTTTTTTTAATTTCTTGATTACAAGTTTAGCAATTCTGATATCAATAAATATGAAAGGTAACAAACTTTATATAAACTTAGCCTATTAATTATTTACAAGTTAATCTGGATTAGGAAATAGATTTAGATGAAGAATAAACTATGTCAATGTGTTACCTGAATCGCCGCAGAAAAGGCTGGGTTGTTTAGAAGTCCAAAGCACTTCTTATGAATTCTCTCTTTAGAAGAAAGGTCCCATATCAAAACTTCACCCAAGCTTGTCCCAACTAAAACAAGAAATTTAAAATTGTTAGGATCGAGTTGATTACTTCTCCCCTCTGTGCAGCTTTAACTTGTATCCAAATGCATGCAACACCAGTGTTTTTTTTGGTCCAATCACTTTTTCTGACAAATTCAAGAAGAAGAAATAAGTTGATTGGAAATTTCACAACACCTAAGAGCAATGTCTGCTGAATTGGGTGGAAATCCATTGATACAACTGAAGAGTCTGGACGCAGTGAACAAGTGGATGCGTGCTTAAGTAATTACCCGGAAGAGTCGGTGTCCAATCACTTTGATGCTTAATATATTTTTGTGTGCATGAAATTTTATTTGATACATTTATTATGCTATTTAACTTGTAAGGATATAAATTGTTGGACTGTATATTATTAATTTGTTGATTGTGAACTACTTAGTGAATGTTTGTACTGTATTGTTTGGAGTACACGCAATTTCACTATGCTCCGTATTAATTATTTTTGTGAAACAAACATTTCAAGTGAGCTAAAATATTTTTATTGGATGAGTTGAGCTGTTTGCTCTTTCACAGGCAGCTGGTTCCTCTTTTCTCTTCAAATTAAATCCCTTTGTAGTTATGTTCAATGTTAAATTTTAGTAATCTATGTTTGAATTGAGTTCATTGAATACAATTTCATTCTTTTTACATGTAGATGCGGCCATGTGCACAATCTAAAATAAAAGTTGTCTTGGTTTCTTTATCTAATCAAACTTTAATAAAGTCATACATGCATATAATTGTTAAATTAACTATAAACTTCTTCATTTATTCTTCCAATATCTGGAGTTCTTCATTAAATCTCTCATTTATGTGATTATCTGACATTAATTAATATTGCTATATGAGGCCTGAATTGTTCATCTTGTTGTATAACTAGAGTGGGAAAAATGGCACGCCGGAGCCGACTCCGTCACGGAACGGCACGGCACGCGTGTCCTTCGCGTGCCGTGACTCGCGTGTCCCGTGCCGTAACCATTCGCGTGCCGTGACCAATTGTTGGCAAAGAAGACACGGCACGGCACGGAAATTGCCTTGGTCACGGCACGGGACACGCGAGTCACGGAACGGTAGACACGCCAGTCACGGCAGTCACGAGGCAATACACTAACATACCTTCCTATAAGGTATAATTTTATTTTAATTAAAATATTTACATTTAAATTTCAATTAAAACTTTTGAATTTTAAAGAATCGTTTCGTATTTTTTTTTAAAACGTTAAATGCGATCAAACGTGACTAACGCACGTTTGGTCACGGCACGTGAGTCACGCCGTGACTCGCGTGCCGTGACCACCCCTCATAATTTTTGTCACGGCGTGTTAGTCACGGCACGGCACGTTTTTCCCACTCTATGTATACCATTTCCTCTAAATTTGAAAAAAGGAACAAAAAAATACATCTAATTAAAAATAGGAAATTAAAAGATCTAAAAATGTCATTCCTTTAGAGAATCTTGGATGAGTCATTTGGATCAGCCTCATAATGATGATGGTGACGATAACGATGGTAAACAAATAATTAATGCTAATTTAGCATACATCTAACTTTAATGGTACATATAACTCTTATGGTACATATATTTGAAAATATTATTCATGTTAAACAATTTAAAATTTAAAATTGTAGATGCATCCTCAATTATTTAGATAGAGTGTGTAACAAATTTGGATTTATTTGAAAGATATTCAGATATCCATCAAATATTTTCATGAAATTTTAGCTACTTGATGATGAATGACAAATCAATTTCCAAAGGGACTCCAATTTGATAGATGTCCTATTAAAATAATTAAGAACACACCTACAATTATTATTTTTTAATTTGAATAATAATTTTTAAATATATGTACCATAAAAAGTTGGATGCATGTACGCTAGAGTTATCCGACAATTAAATAACCAAATAAGAAAAACATTAAGTGAGGTAATTAATATAGTACCCGGATCAAGGTGCTCCTCCTTGTAGAGATTCACAGACTTGTACTCATAATCCAGTCCTTATTGAAAAGAAAAGTTAAGTTCTATCAAAATTAATTTTTGAAGTTCGTTCTCCAGAAGAAACTAGAAATACTAAACACCATCTACCCTTTTAAAAAGCTATTTTCAAGATCAAGCCAAATTGATTTGAATACCGTCCTTACTGAAGAAGAAGCTCGTACTTATAGAACAAAATTAATTCGAATGTGTGTGTGGGGTTGTACAAAACCTTTTTCAATTTAATACAATTTTTAGCTCAGGCTAACCTTCAAAAAGAAAAAGTGTATACTAATCCTTCAGTTCAGGCCCTACCAATACCAAATTTAATTTGTAATATGAAAACGAAATAAAACAAAATTCAAATGAAAAATCGTACCTTTGAGGTTAAGAACTATATGTACTCGGTGTGAGCACGAGCTACGCCAAAAGTTGTACAGCTTCATCTTCTGAGGCTCCTAGAAACAACACAGATAATGCAAATCAGTTTAAATTGTTCAAATTAGAGAAACAAGCTTCTTGAACAATTCAATTAAGAAGGTTGTGGTTTTTTAATACAGTTGATTCAGACGACATGGATTTGAATTGGGATCAAAGGCTAGATACTAGAAACGGAGTTGTTCCCTTTCTTAAATACTCTTCCAAGTAGGGGTGCAAATGGATCGGATAGTGGTAAAATCATATCCATATCCTCTTTCTTTTACGGATACGAATCGGATATGGATACTGATCAGATATCCATTTTTTTTTATAATGGCACATAATATAATTTTTTTCATAATAAATATTAAACTACATGATATAAAACTAATTTCATATGCTAATAATTAAAATTTAAAACCGTATCCGTATCCGTATCGGCATGAATATTTGAATATTAGAAATCCGTATCTAATTTTAGGATACGAATCCGAATACGGATGGATAATATCTGATCCATTTGCAACCCCACTTCGGAGTGAGTACAAAAGAGTAGATAGGACCGGGATGTGTTCAGAAAGAAATGGGCTGTCAATATACTCTGAGGCAAATCCGAAGAGCATTTTTTATCCCTAGAATTAATAAAATAAAGTTACGGAAATAGAAAGAGTATTAAAATTACAACATTTTTAGAAATATCAAATTAATGGATCCGATTCAATTTTTGAGTCGAACTCAGCGATTCCGATCCATATTTTTTTTTTTTTTAATTCTGCATAAAGAAAAAATTTTGCTGCCACAAAAAAACACCCTATTTATGGATCATCCATAAATGGACCATTGATGATCAATGCCAATTTGTAGTTGAAATAAATGAAAAAGAACTGCTTTATTGATGACTATACTACATTATATGTGATGGCATTTGATGAATCATTCTTCTGTATTTTTTGGGGTGCTAATTTATATTATTGTCATATGAGGAAATATATGAAGAAACTTATTTATATATCTGGTACCAAATAAATAATTAAGATGTGTATAAAATGCTTGTATGAAATAATTACAGTAAAAATATATTTTATGTCAGGAATCACAGTGAAATGCATGTATGAAATGATTGTATACTTTAAAAAATACTAATTGATTCAGCTGAAAAAACTAATGCAAGTGCGGCCAGAACAATACCGGTAAAAACCGGTACACAGAGTCAGTACAGAACAGGTACCAGCAGCCAAAAAGAAGACTGTTGCATCTTTTATTTGTTATGTTTTATTCTTTCTATTTTATTTCTTTTAATTTTCATCTTAGCTAGAACAATTATTTGAATATACTCTATTTATGTATGAGATTTAATGGTCCTTAAATGGATGACTTTTTGGGGCAGCAAAATTCGCTCTTTGAGAGACTATGGATTGGGACAGTTGAGTCCGATCCAAAAGTAAAATTGAGACCATTGGTTGTGATATTTCAAAAAATGTTGCAATCCTAATGCTCTTTCTATTTTCGTATATGTTATTTTATTAATTTCTAATTTCTATAGATAAAAAATTCTGAAATCCAAAAATCTACCTTGTACTCTCTTTTTTTTTTTGAGAGAAAGAACTCCCTTGTGCTTACAGCGCATGCAGAGAGATTACATGATATTTTATACAGATGATATTATAGGGGAGAGTATGAATGAGGGTGTTCTTATGTTTACTCAGTTTTTTTTTAGAAGTTAACTCTAAAAATTTATTGAATTGATTTCATACAATGAATTCAAACTATTAAAACTAATATATCTTACGAGTAATACGTCTACATGTAAAATTAAATATTTAATTATCAAATTAATTTTGTATAGAGTTAAATGATAAAAAAATCTTCAAGAATGAATGCATAAAAATTAATTTATAAAGCTTCTAATTTTGATTGCTTAAATTGATACAAAATTAATTCTAATATTTAATTTTTTTACATGTAGACGCATCACTCGTAAGGTAGATTGGTTTCAACAATTTGAATTCGTACATATCTTATAAACTTCGAAAGATATTACAAAATTTAGAGTTTTATCTTGCAAATTTTTAAAAGATAGTTTTTGGATGCATGACATCAACAAAGATAAAATTCATATTTTACATTTTGGGTTTACAAAATTCAAAATTTTAGTTTATAGAGTTATGTGATAAGGTTTACAGAATTTAAATCGATTGAAAATAGCATCTAGATGCAAATCTAAAAAAAAAAAATTACTGGTTTACAATATTGAAAGAAATGGTTTACAGTATTCAGTGAACATATTTATAGCATTTTTTTATTGTAGTTTACAGAATTTAAAATTTTAGTTTAAAGTGTTATATGATAAGGTTTACAAAATTTGAAATTATTAGAAGTAAAATCTAGATGCAAATATAAAAAATTAAAAAAAATATTACAGTTCACAGTATTCAAAGAAACGATTTACAGAGTTATGACTTACAAAATTCAAAAAGACAATTTATAGAGTTTAAAGTGAATCATGGGTTAGTTGTTAGCTTGGAAAAATAGTTAGTGAAATTTTAGAAGTAATTCCAGTGGTATCAATCAAAGTTCTATAAGTGGTATAAATGGTCTCGATTAAAACGGTTAGTTGTTAGTTTTGACCGAAGACCACATGATAACGAAAAGTCACTCATTTTTATAACATTTAGTGAACAAGTTTACAAAATTATGTATTGATGTTTACATAATTCTAACAAAACATTACGTACATTTTTAAAGACGATGGTTGGTTATAAAAGCATTGTGTATTCACGTTTACATAATTTTAACAAAACATTACATACATTTTTAAAGGCGATATATTGTTGGTTTTTAAACTGCCGACAGTCGCGACTCGCCACAGTACATTTTAATTATTCGATAAATATGCTGGTAGGCTACCTCCACCTGTCGTATCATAAACGACTCTTTACAAAAGGGTGGTCCTCTTTACTGTCAATTATTGTCTCTTTCCGCTGTTTGGAGTTTTCCGCTGTTTGGAGTTGTGTACTGGGATGAGCTTTGGTAATGACCTTTGTATTTAAATAATAGGACGAAGTTTTTTTGACTGGGTGCCAGACCAGATTCTCACTCTCTCCATTTTTTTTCTTCCTTTTTCTCTTTAATCGTCTCCATTTTCTGGACCAATGGCTACCTCCAGTGATTAATATTTTTCTATACATAGACTAAGAAAATCTGAACATCAATCTATTATCTCAACATTTTTGGTTAATTAGTATTTTTATTATAAAGTTGGTGTGACTCAATTATCCGACAATTATTCGAATCCGTATTCGTGGATTATCCATCCGTATCTGTATCCGCTTAAGATAGATTTGATTTTACATTTTGACATTCGTTTATTATCCGTATTCGTATCCGCCCATTAAAATGTGAACATGAATTTAGTATCGGCATTATCCGCTCCGAATTCGCGCAGTTTTCACTCCTAGACGTACCATATCAGTGGTATCTTGGAAATTATGATATTTTTAATGCCACGACTGCATAACTCTGACCAAAGTGTACACCAGCCAACAGGAAAAATCTCAAGTAACCGACTAATCAAATGGATAACCTGTCGACGGACCAGTAGATTTTATCCACATATAACTTTAAAAATATTGTTTTTCATTCAAATTTCGGGGTTTTTCTTTAATAAAATATTTTAAAATTCTATTTATGATCTATAAATGTCTAGTTCTTGGTGAGTACATAAACTTACTAATTTGAAATGATTGTATAATTGATTTAGCTAAAAACACTTATGCAAGTGCTGCCAGAACAATACTGGTAAAAACCAGTACACAGAACTAGTACAGAACACCGATTTGGTCCGGTCGCAGAAGGGTGCCTCTAAAATCCCCGCGTCAAGGTTTTCTTTCAGTCTCTAACTCCCACGTTTTAGGTTTAGCGAAAAAGAAAAAAAGCCGACGGCCGACGGCCGATCCCTCAGCCCGATCCCCGGCCTCCCGACCCCGCTAATCAGGCCGACTCCGCCGCTGGACCTCGCTATTCAGGCCTGACCCCGATCGCTGCCATTGTTCCTCTTTTTCTCTCTTCAGTTGAACAAAGGTGATTTCCATTCTCATACAAAATGTTAAATACCGGGAAAATGGTGTTTTTCAGTAAATTAGTCTCTAAATGGTTGCTAAAAATGTTAAATTCCGGGAAAATGGTGGTTTTCAATAAATTAGTCTCTAAATGGTTGCTAAAAGTGTTAAATACCCAGAAAATGGTGTTTTTCAATAAATTAGTCTCTAAAAATGTTAAATACCGGGAAAATGGTGTTTTTCAGAAAATGGTTGAACAAAGGTAATTTCCATTCGGTTGAACAAAAGTTAAGATCCCAGAGCGGTAGTATCTAAATTAAACTTAAAAAAATAAATCAGTAAATTAGTAGTCATTAGACTAAACATTTTGTAATATGTGCAGAGGTATAGCGTGGGACGTTCT
The DNA here is from genome assembly GCA_025461125.1 of Carex kokanica. Taxonomy (NCBI): domain Eukaryota; kingdom Viridiplantae; phylum Streptophyta; class Magnoliopsida; order Poales; family Cyperaceae; genus Carex; species Carex kokanica. The sequence goes on along the minus strand of JAJGRX010000093.1, from coordinate 207,250 downwards.
TTGTCTTATCAGGTACAAAATTCGATTTTTGGGTATGTTTGAATCCAATAAGAATATTCTAAAAATATTAGTTATATTCTCACAGGAAGGTTCTAGCTCGCACCATGCATCGAATCCCGAATCTCCATGTGCCAGCTGGAGCCCATAGAGAGTCAAATTCTATCCACTAAAGTAACTCAAATTTTGAGTTCGAAACCAGACCGTTCAATATGCTCTGGCGCAAATATTAAAGGCCCGTGCATTTCACTTTGTAGGCCAGATTGGCCCGAATTTGGATCGGATGGTCCCGATCTAAACTCAAAACTTGGTTACTTTAGGGGATCCAGACCCGGTAGAGTCGGACCCACCTGCCATTCTGCCATTGTACGTTTCCGAACAAACATTATTTTGTAAGTAATGCCCAAAGCCCAAAGCCCAGTTTTAATTCAAACCTAACAATAGTAAATGGGCCTCTTTTATTTCCCCGAAGAATTTGTACGAAGAAGAATGGAAAGACATCTCCCCGAAGGGAAACGAGTTTTGTAGACAGCATTTTATCTGACGGTTCAGATTCGTTAGTTTCTTTAGCAAAATTTTCTACGGTACGATACGTATAACTTCTGTACAGAGGGTCTTTAAAAACCAGTTGCTGCCTTGCTGGGTCAAAAACATGCTCTTCTATAGCTAGAAAACCTCCACAGGGAATCTTTACATAGATCCGCACTTTTCACGTGGTGGGGCCCGCAGCCTTGCCTCCTAACTGAAAGCCGATCGACCTGCGGATTTTGAAATTTAGTAGAAAACAATAGATCCGGTTCTTTTTTGCCCTCCCTGAAAATTAGTTTGCTCCTCTCTGGAAGAATTTTTGTCCAAATCGAACTGATTCTCTCCTAGATGGGCTATTCTGCCTTTTTTTTTTCGAGATTTTGTGGTTTAAGTCTTTGAGTAGCAGCCTAGATAGCGTGAAAACTAAAAACAGCGAAATTAGATGGGGAAGAAGATTCTGACAGGTGAGACAATTAATACAAGTGAATGGATCGCAATTTATTGGGCCTGTATTATTATTTAATACTTATTTTCCTTTTAAATTGTTAGTTGAAGGACAAAAGACTTCAATTGGTCCGTAGGCAAGGACATGATTGTTTGAGGCATAAGAGCATCTACATCCCAGCAACTCAAATAAGTTTCTAAATAACTATTAACCACTTTTTAGAAATTAAGGTCTCTAAAGTTTCTAACTCTCAAATTCCTGAAATTAATTTTAGAGTTTCTATTATGCCACATTAACAACAAATTAAAAAGGAGAATTAATTTGAGCCAATCATTTGGCCAACATGGAGTTTATAAACAGTTTCTTAATAAGAAATTTTACTGCATAGTTTCTAAATAAGAAACTCTCCCACATCCCTAAAACTGAATTAAAAACTTCCACATCAGATTAGAAACTCTAATAATACCAGAGATGTAGATGCTCTAATAATAGTTCATTCCTCTTTATTTTCAGATTTTCTAATAGTAAAAAATAAAAATTATTTAATTACGAAAAATATTACCAGCATAATTATTTGACATAATTTTTTTTCTTTTTTTTAAGTATAAAATAGCTTATGGAAAAAAAATCTGAATTTCCGATTCGATTCGGCTCCGACCGATTCACTCGATTCTGATAAATTTAGTATCAGGTTAATTAATGGGTTTGCATCCGATAAACTATTTTAACCCGATTTATGCCCCCCTCTGGCAGAAATCTTGCGTCCGCCCCAGTGGTGGAACCGTTTACATATATAAATGTAAGAGAAAACTGTTTTAGTTTTTTTTTTGATATAAAAAAGGAAAAAAATAATCTTTGAACAGAAAAACGTTCTCTGGCTTTAACTTTTTTTTTTTTTTTTTTTACAAATATATTGTTTTCCATCAAATATTAATGGATGTCACGATCGAATAGTTTTCACTTGTCAAATTTCCTTTTGTTTAATTGGAAGATCTAAAATAATAAAAAAAATGTTATTGATCATTTAATGCTGTTACGAACAATGCTGCCACGAAAAAAAAAATATTTTCGGGAACCTTAGTGCTTATACTATTACCCGTGCCTTTTATGTATCATTTTTTATTAATTTAATAATTGTTTAGTATTTTTTATGTTTTCTTTTAAATATGAATATAAAAAGATAACGAATTTGTGACGAAATGCAGATCGATTCAAGTTCTAGCCTTAATTATTACTCTAGCAATATGTACGATCTAATATTTAATCTGATATATTTTGATAAACAATTTTTCTGTACCATCTTTTGTGATTTAAACTATGGATTTGTACGATTTTTTACAACAGATAATCATCATTTAGCACGGACACGGAGGAAGGAAAAAGCAAAAGAAAAATAATAAACAGCATTACAGCACCATTATTAACATGGGTGGGATTTTCATCCATATAGCTTTGGACAAAGAATTATCTATAAACCATCCAATCCGAGTCAAAATTTACATGGACGGTTGAGATGTACGGTACCATTTAAATTTATATGTTTTAAATCTATCGCACACATCTTGAAAAATATCGAGAGGTTGAAATTCGGATTTGGAGGAGGTCGTGGGTTCGAAACCCAGATGGAGGGTCATGGATTGATATTGTGATAAAATCAATCCGAATCAAAATTTACGTGGATGGTTGAGATGTACGGTACCATTTAAATTTATACGTTGTAAATCTATTGCACACATCTCGAAGAATATCAAGCAGTTGAAACCCAGATTTGGAGGGAGGTAGTGGGTTCGAATCCCAAATGGAGAGTCATGGGTTGATATTGTGCTAAAATGGAGAGTCATGACAAAGTCACCTAAACTACAAGAGCTCACCTTGCAAAACATCTATGTAATCTCTCTCTCTCTCTCTCTGTACTGCTACTGGTTATCTTTTCCATGCCTAGCTCAATTGAGGAGGCAGACAAAAACATAGTCAATTAATGAGATATTCTAAAAATCCAAATTTATCGAATAAAGAAAATGACAAGTTTCGAGTATTTACAGAGTCAATAGATATACTAAAAATGGTCTTTGATTAGGAAGTTAACAATATGGTAAAGGCCGTTTAAAACCAGGTGTTGTTCAAATTACCCCCTCAAGTAAGCCCTTGTAGAAGGGTCGATATATGATCACTACAATTTATGTAACTTGTTTTGTTACTATAGAATACATGGGCTGCAACTCCGGAGGGACTAAGTGATGCATTAGTCCAGCGGGAGTTCCTTAAGACCGTTAGAATTGTAGGATTTAAAAATGATAATGGATTTACTGATCAGCTGATCAATAGGTTGTCTGTTCATGTTAAGATCATTGGGGAAATTGTGCGGGTTTGATCCCTGCTTTTCCCCCTCTTTTGTTATGTAATGCAACTGAGCTTCTATAATTTTAATGTTTAGTTATTTCTCTTTGATATTTTTATGTTGATGTGATTATGTACGAGGTTTGCTAATGCAACATTGTTGTGATCTGAGAGCTGTATTTAAGCATGTTTTGTTGTTTGGTCTTTAATGAGAGCTCTAAGAGAGATACTGGTAGCGTTGCAGGAAAAGAACAGATCAGGATCAGATCAGTTTGCTCTTTAGAAATGGTTTCTGGTCATTTCAAATGTTGATCGTTTCAGGTTTAAGTAAATCTAGTTAGCACGTTTGACTTGCAAGATTTATAAGCTAATTTTAGATGATTGGAATTCTGTTACAGTGGAACTATAGGTATTTGAGTACCAGCCACCTGCAAATGAAATTACCATATATGGACTAGTATTCAAATAAGAAACAAATAAGGCAGAACAATGCAGATTAATTTCAATTAGTCCGAAATCTGAAGTGATATGTTATTTTCTTTTATGATGTTATATTGTGATAATTAAACTAAATTTCCTATAAAAATGGGAGATGATATTAATATAATACATTATTTTGTAATTCAGTTTTGATTTTTTTTTGAGTAAAAATAGGGATCTAAGTCCCTATTATTTCAGTTTTGATATTATAACTATAAATATTGTATAAATATGAATGTAAAGTAATTTCTTACAAAATGTACGTATATGTCATTAAAAAAATGCAAGAAATAAGTGTGTATTGCCAAAATTAATAATTATATGTTACAAATATTACAAACAATAATAAAATAAATTTTGTTTTAGTTTTTCAAAATGTAAAGGTATCGTCAGTTTTATCTAATAACTTATATTTAATTACCTTTCTAAACTTATATATGTTGAATATTTTTCAGAATCAAAATGTAAAAGGAACTGCTAGTTAACATTTGTTAATATTTCTTAATATATATAACGACTAGTTGGAAAGAAATTAAAGAGTATTTTGCATCTTTAAGAGAATAGATCATATAATTAATCTCATGTTTAACCAAACATATCATACAAAAAACATGTAAGAACATGCATGTTTAGGTTCACTTTATATTCACACGCTAATTGTGTACGAAGACTAGTAAATTTATTTATTATTTTTCCTTAATATAATTTATTTATGTACACATTATGTGACTATGATCAAGAATGCAAAATATTAACTATATTGTATTGAAATAGTAACTATAATTCTAAAATTAAAAACTAATTGTTTTTATAGTAATTTTGTATAATTAGAGGTTATCTCGCAAATAAAATTGAATGATGCTATTTTTTTCTGTACCACATGCTCCCTTGAAATTGTCGATAACAATATAAAATTATTTTAGAATTTTTGTACCAAAAATTTAAGAGTATATTATTATTTGTGCATCATGTGGTGAAAAAAATTGATGAATAAATTGTTTTTTGTCACATCACATTATAATCAATAAAGAAAACGTCTTTTAATGCTGTAATATGCAAATTTAAAAAATGGTTAAATGTACACAAAATATTTTCATCCGTACAGCATATTATGTATAAAATTAAAGGTCAAAATCATGTTTTTTTTTATTATTTTAGAATATTCAAACAAAAAAAGGTTCATAAACAATACATCATTTTTCTTTACCATATGATCTGCATTAAATTGCGAGAAATACGTGCAACCGAACCAGTTTCAAGAAAAGAAAAAAAAAGGCACAAAGATATGTACATGAAACATTTCTTTACTGTGCAACTTGCAGTAAAGAAAGTTTGTCAGTAAACTATTTTTTCGCATCATATACAAAAGAACTATAAAATCAATATTTTACATTCTTCTTTTATATAATTGAATATTTGGACTATAAGCAACAATCATTTTTTCTGGTTACAAAATTGTAAAAATGATTGGTCTTTTACGAATCAAGTTTGAAAGTTCTACATAATTACGAGCATGTGCGTAAAATATAATTAATATAGGATTTATGCTGTATTTAAAGACGAGATAGCTTTTTTAAAACCCAAATTAACTCAATCTTACAATGAGAAATATTTACATTTAAAAATTTAAAATCATTTACTGTAAAATATTTGTAGTTTAAAATATTTAGAGGGCAAGAACTAGACTTTGGTCTACTGGTAAAGGCACATGTCCTTTGACGTGAGAGGTCATTAGTTCGAAACCCAGATGAAAAAAAATCCTATGTTGTAATAACATGGATTTGAAAATAATTTTGGGTGATTTGACCCCAACTCTCTTATTAAAAAAATCCATACAGAACTCTAGTGCAGCCTACTTCAAATGTATAATAGTACAAATCCTAATTATAACCCTCCAATTTATGAATAACTGCATAGATGCGTTTTATAATATGCATAATATTGTAATGCGGGTCATTATCGCTCTATAATGAGTTTCAAAACATTGCTCTAGCATTTCGATTCCTAGGGGTGCACAAAAAGCTCATGATTCGTAACTCGTTCAGAATCAACTCGGATTCAACTCATCATTTGACTCGAGTTGACTGATTCGGTTTACTCATGAGTCGAATCTGTGGGCAACTCAGCTCAATTCGGATTCAATGGTGGTATGTAATATATTACATTATTTTTATTTCAATTTCTGTACAAAACATAAATATTGGAAACATGTGAATTCTTCGTCTAAGATATTATATAGGAAACACATTTTGCATCTAAAAATTGATAAAAGAAACAACTACCTATTGTTAAAATTGATAATTATGTTTTACATATTACACATCATAATAAACTTTTTTAATTTTTTATTGTCACGGCATGTAAATATATGAGTAACAATTTTTTTGTTCTCTTCACCTACGGAGTAAATTAGAAATATCATTGGATGGATAACACTAAAGTAAGCACTAATTAGCACCTTTGTTATCATTGGGTAACACTAAAGTAAGCACTAAAGCAAGCACTCATTAGCACCTTTGTGTAAAGTAAGCACTAATTGGCAGCTTTAACACAGAGTACCATGCGGATGTGAACACAGATAAAATAAAGAATAAATTGCTAAAATTAATCCAAAATGATATCAATGGAAGACAATATTGGTCTGGATGCTTTTAAATTGAAGAGAAAAAAATTAAAAAGTTTTGGTATTCCAAACGGAGAGTCATGGGTTCGAATCCCAAATGGAGATTGTTGGAATTAATTTCAATTAATTACAACATATATGGACTTATATGTGATATAAATATATATTTAATAATAAACTGTCAAATATCTAATTAGACCCGTTATGAAGTGATCAAATTAAGTATTATTTATCGGGTTCAATATGTGTCATGAGAAGTGGGGCCTTTAATGTGTAGAATGTGTATTAATAACTTTATGATTTAGTGATGGTCTAAATTATATAAAGTTTGGTAATAATATAATTATGCTATTCGTCTCTGGAGAACACAATTAAATACATCAATGTTATGTAAATAAGGAAATACGCCCAATAAGAAAAGTTCTGAATCAAGACCCGCTAAGGATCCAATAAGATAATAGGCTACAGATCCAATAAAAGAAACAAGATTAATTAATTAATTAATGGTAGAGGCGCCAATTGAGAATTTGATATACGACTATATATCTCCTTTAATGAAAAGGCACCAATTAATCAATGGATCTGTCTCCTTTGAAAAATACAGAGAAAATACGGCTCTCTCTCTCTCTCTCTCATTTTTCTCTCTCTACAAGAAAACTGAAATAGAGATTTGATATTGAGAGGAAGAGAAGAGAATTTTAAGTAGAGAACTAGAATCGGGTATCTCTCCTTATGCAGAACAGAGCGTTGCCGCTGCCGCCTCTCTCGCTCTCTCCATCGGACTTGAGAGGGATTACTTGGAAATCTAAAGGCTTCCGGTGATCAACGGTGCTTATGTCTCTCTGGAAGATCATGACTATGAAAAAAGGTAACTTAATATTTCAGATTAGGATTCACTAGAGGATCACGGCAAATCTAGGGTTTATGAATTGTGGTATGATTTTGCGTGAAATAAATCCTTCAGACTAGACCTCTATTTTTTTTTTTTTTTTTAAAATCTAAATGCTCTTTGATTATTACGAGTGGAAATTTTTTTTGTTTTCATTCAGCACGAAAATATTTTTTTATTTTTTAGAAAAATCTTAATGCTCCTTGATTATTACGAGTGGGAATTTTTTTGTTTTCATTCAGCACGAAAATATTTTTTTTATTTAAAAAAAAATATTAATGCTCTTTGATTATTACGAGTGGGAACTTTTTTTGTTTTCATTCAGCACGAAAATATTGACATCATCTGACAAAGTCCGCGACAATTAATTTTTTTGATGAGCTTTTGGAGGAAATAATAATAAATGTCGGCCCAAATTTTCAAATGACCGTAGAAAAGAGGCAGTAAATTTCTATGGGTGAAGGAAATTAGTCATATGTTCTATCCCAGTACGTCATGTCACATGACATGACTCATAGATTGTGTGACATGATTGTTCTCTATTTTAGTTATGTCACATTATGCAAACTGGTCATGTTATGTTACGTAACGTGTGGTCATGTCATGATCATTTATGTGACATGACTATCCTCCATTTTAGTAATGTTACAATACGTCGCGTGAAAATAAATTTTGGTAATTTATTCACGTGTCGTAATATAATGCAATCAAGTCACGGCGTATTAGTCATCTTATATTTTTCCATCACTATTTCCACCCCGATGCTGTTTTAAATTTGGCCAAAAATTCATTTTGAACGGTTAATATCAATTATTTGAACTTTGAAAATAAAGATATTGTTCTTTACGGACCAATTTGCTATGCACAATAACACAACCTCACTTAGTGTCATTTTATTGTAATTAAATCATTTGTACAATTGTTGGAGTCCGCATCGTCTGCATTAACTCAAAAGAGCATCTTAAACGGAGCCAATCTAGTCATAGCCTATAATTCAGGAGGCCCTTTAATATTAGTGTAGATCTAGTCTGTACGAATCTTAAAGCCAATTGGACAGTCTAGATATATTAACTCAAAAAATTCTTTTTTGAGTTAATGCAGAGGATAGGAATTCCAATTGTTGTCGGTATGAAATAGTGATGGAAAATTTTTGTGCCGGTATAGAAAAGGCTGAAAGAATTCCAATTGTTGTCGGTATCAATTGGGCCGACATTTAAGTCAAAGGCTGAATGGGTGATGGGGACTTGAGCTCCATATCATCACATGATTTTAGTACAAATAGCCAAATGGGTGGTGGGGACTTGAGCTTCATTTCATCACATGATTTTAGTACAAATAGCCAAATGGGTGGTGGGGACTTGAGCTTCATTTCATCACATGATTTTAGTACAAATAGCCAAATGGGTGGTGGGGACTTGAGCTTCATTTCATCACATGATTGGTCTGGCAAATGGCAACACAACGACAACAATAATTAATAGCCGTTGTGGAGATAATGTTGGACGGTTTGGATCGATGATTTGGATGTTGAAAATGTAGAAAATAGTTGGAGTAACTTTGTAGTAACTCAAAAGTTTCGTAATTGGATCCCTCCTCTAGATATATATACATATATATATACATATATATATACATATATACATATATGAGGAGGGATCCACTTACAACATTTGTAAGTTACAACATCTTATAACAATTCAATGTTGCGAGTCGATCCAAACCGTTCAACATGATACCTATATTAATATGTGCTTGGAGATCAAAATTTACATTTTTTTTGAATTTTTTTACTATTTATTAATTATTTTAAAAAACTGTTCTTTTTCAATGGTGTCCAGAATTGTCTAAAAACAACAGTTTTGTAAAATACTTAATAAATAGTAAACAAATTCAAAAAATGTAAAATTTGATCTCCAAGCATATTTTAATATAGAGATCATGTTGAACGGCTTGAATCAACTGTTTGGACTTTAAAAATCGCAAAACCGAATTGTTGTAAGATGTTGTAACTTACAAATGTTGTAGGTAGATCCCTCTATATATATTGTATGGCTTATGTGCTATGGATAACATAAGGCCTTCCGTGCTACAGCCTCAAAAACCTATTGTATTAACTTCAAACTTCGATCTAAGTAGCTCAGTAAATTGGTTATATAATGAATTTGTAGAATACCAATCTTTACTATTTTTTGAATTTTTTACTATTTTTTATGATTTATGAAAGAAAGCAAAAAATGGCTTAAAAATAAAATAAAATAAAAATGGCAATAAATGGTTTAAAAATAAAATAAAATTACTATATATATATATATATATATAGAGTAAGGCTTACTATTTTTTTACTATTTTTGTTTTCAATGTTCAAATAGTCAATATGAAGCGCTCAATATGTTGTCCATATTAGAATGTGCTTGGAGACAAAATTTTACTACTTTATTAGAATTTTTCATAGCATTGTTTTAATATGGTAAAAAAAATCTAAAAATAAAAAATAAAAAATCTGAAAAACATTGTTTTGAAATATTCTACATTAATTAATTGTGGCATACTCAAAATGCTGTAGCTGTGATGGAGAGGTAGGTACAGAATCACCAGCCACCCTTTACTATAGTTACCGGTGTATATCTACAGTGACCCTTTAATATTGTAGATATCATACAGGTGAAGACTATGTTTGTCCCTGCACGAACATAGCATTTATTAATTGTAGTTGCCAGTGTATATATAGGTGCAGACTCAATGAACCACAGCGACCCTTTATTAATTGTAGTTGCCAGTGTATAATTTGTCACTGACAAACACAACGGATACAAGATGTGGAAGCTTAAAATAGCAGAAGGTGGACCACTGGTGAAAACTTGCTATGGAAATATTGGAAGAGAAACATGGGAGTTTGATGAAATGCTTGGATCGAGTGAAGATCGAGCGGCAGTAGAAAGGGCTCGAAAAGAATTTTACCTAAATAGGCACCATAGGAAGCAAAGCGCAGATCTACTTGCAAGGATGCAGGTTAAATTTTTCTTTAGTTATACTGTTACAGTAAGTTGTAGATGTCATAAAATAAACAAGAAGGTTCAATGCGATTGAAGAGAAAATTCATCTTTTCCTCTACAAGGATCAGGAATTGTCATTTAAAAAAAAAAAAGTAGCCATTTATGTAATATTTTGTCTTAACATAGTGTTTCTACAAATTATTTTTTTACCATTTTTTTTTTTGGCTACAAAACAAACTTTTGGCAAAAAAATCCGAGTTACCGAGTCAACTCGGCCGATTCCGGCCGATTCACTCGATTCCGATTCCACGGTCAAGAACCTGATGATTCTGATTCCGATTCCGAGTTTCAGAACCATGTTTCTAATATCTCAAAATTATGCGCTCTCTCGCTCAAGGTTCTTTGTTTTTATCCGCATAATTTCAAATAAATATGTAAATGAATTCACACTTGAATAAAAATGTGTTACGTGGGGGCAAGAAGACCAAAGAAAAAGTAAGGGTGGAAAATACAAGGTACACATCATTTATTCCAAACAGTTCAGTAATTTGAAGGGCTTAAATTCATTAATTGTACTTCATCATATACCATGGGAGGATAAGTCATTTTTAAAAATACCTTAAGTTAAATATAAATTATTAAAAATACCCACGGTCCCAAATCTTTATTAAAAATACTCATACCGGCCAATTATTGGCCGGTACCGATTAAATAACCCAACCGGCCAATTATTGGCCGGTTCCGTAATAATATTTTTTTTTTTTTTTTTTGCCGAACCGGCCAATTATTAGCTGGTTCCGTAATTTTTTTTTTTTTTTTTTTTTTTTTTAGAGAAAAATTGCTAAAATGCTGAAATGAAATCTAACACAAAAAAATTGAATTATTTTTTTAAATATTTGCTATGAATAATTTTTGTTGTAAGTTTATTTGAATTAGGAAAATGCTGTTGTGCATTCCATTTGGGTAATTCTAGTACATCTTATAACATTTACGATATGTATATATTTAAAAAAAATATTATTCAAAATTTAGATGTGTTCTGAATTATTTAAATAGTACTTGTATCAAATTTTATTGAGTCAATTTTAAATTTGATTGGTCATTCATCATACTGCCATGAAAACTGTACTGTTAAATTTTTTTTTATATTTTTTTTATGGAAGGCTATACGCTTTTCAAATCGACCCAAATGTGATACACTTGCTATTTAAGAATTAAAAAAAATACATCTACAATTTTAATCTTTTAATTTAAATAATAATTTTCAAATATATGTACTATAAAAGTTAATTAGATGTAACATAAAAGTCAGGGGTATGCCATCATTATTCTTTTCAATCTATATATATATACTTATGAACATTGTACTGGTGCTTGGCTAGGCATTCAATATTCCAGTGCTAAGGCATATTTGGGCATGGCTGGGTTGTGTCTCTGTAACTAGAAAGAGTTTCATTAAGCAACTTGCGGCTGGAACCAGTTGCATTACTGTACCGGGTGGTGTACAAGAGACGATCTATTTGGAGCGCAATTCTGAGGTTAAATTTATAGAAACATCAATGGTGTTGCTTGATATATAGATAAATTTATAGCAATTTTTCTCTAAAAAAAAAAAAAATTACGGAACCGGCCAATAATTAGCCGGTTCGGCAAAAAAATAAAAATAATAAATTACGGAACCGGCCAATAATTGGCTGTTTGGGCTATTTAATCGGTACCGGCCAATAATTGGCCGGTATGGGTATTTTTAATAAAGATTTGGGACCGTGGGTATTTTTAATAATTTTTATTTAACTTAGGGTATTTTTAAAAATGTCGGAGGATAAGTTACCTGTGGAGCATAAGGATTCCCTCTCTCCATATATATAGTAAACACAAAGGGTACCTAATTAATTAAACAAAATTTTTGACTTAGGCCTTGCTCCCCACCACTTCTTAATAAAATAGCGAGCTGCGGAGGAGCACTAGACAAAGAAGAGCTACAACAAATTATTTAATTTCCAGCTGGTCTCCAATATACTTTTGGTCTTAACTCTCAAGGTAATTTCCAAGGTTCTTCAGCTTCTGTTGTTTATTTAAGTTTTTATCTTGCATGAGGTTTAATTAGTATATATTAATTTTAGTTATCATAGATGTACGTACTATTAGCACAACTATACTCATAATTTATCTACAGTGACCCGGTCTTTAATATTGTAGATACAGGTGCAGACTATGTTTGTTCCTGCACAAAGCACGGGGGTGGTTACTGGTGTGTGTGTGTATATATATATAGGTGCAGAATCAATCAACCACAGCTACCCTTTATTAATTGTAGTTGCCAGTGTATAATTTGTCACTGATAAACACAGAACGGATACAAAATGTGGAAGCTTAAAATTGCAGAAGGTGGACCACTGGTGAAAACTTCCTATGGAAATATTGGAAGAGAAACATGGGAGTTTGATGAAAGGCTTGGATCGAGTGAAGAACGAGCGGCAGTAGAAAGGGCTCGAAAAGAATTTTACCTAAATAGGCACCATAGGATGCAAAGTGCAGATCTGCTTGCAAGGATGCAGGTTAAATTTATCTTTAGTTATACTGTTACAGTAAGTACGTTGTAGATGTCATAAAATAAACAAGAAGGTTCAATGCGATTGAAGAGAAAATTCATCTTTTCTTCTACAAGGTCATTTAAAAAAAAAAAAAGTGGGTCATCCCACCGATTTCATTAACATGAAATCATTAAGCAGATGACTAGTACCAAACCACGGGTACATAGTCTTTGAAAATGTTCGAAGTACCAATACATCATCAGTTTAATTAGTAAGCAACAAAAACTACCAATCCAAGAAATATTACATGTCCATTGTTTAAACCTAATCAAAGTAAAGATAACTGGTAGAACTAGCTAGAACAAACATCTCTACTAATCTGTTGATTTTATGTTGACAATATGGTTAAACAAATTGCATCCATAGATATCGTTAAAATCATAGAAGGAAAAATCGGAATCGGAATCGGGATCGGCCCCGTCCGATCCCGATCCGGATCGGAAAAATCGGTCAGGATCGGCCGAATCGGATCGGAAAATCGGACTTTTTTGCCAGAATCTTGTTTTATACTAAAAAAATAAAAAAAATTGATAAAAAAATTTAGAAAAATTACTACAATCAAATAATCCACTAATACAATATAATACAAGCATTACAATCAAATAATCCACTAATACAATATAATACAAGCATTACAATACAAATTAATTGTGATATATAACAATAAAGCTTGGATGGTGTGGTGGTAACTATCATAGACCCACAGTTAAAGGTCACAAGATCGATTCCCGCTTGCTCCCAAAAATTTTCTGCTTCTTTATTAATAGTTCGGCCGAAATTTGACTGGAACGGGCTGAAATTGGCTGAAATCTGCACTATCCGCGTAAATCGGCCTGGAATCGGATCGGCACCATCCGATCCCGCTCCGGAACGGCCGATTTTGCCTTCTATGGTTAAAATCTCGTTATATATATATTTTGGTTTGTTTAAACTGCAGCTAGCCAAAGAGAACAACTTCGATTATTTCAAAAAACCAAGCAAAAATGAGGAGAATTCTGAAAAATCAGCTTCAGCAGTTCTTCAGAAAGCGCTTGATTATTTTTCAGCAATTCAGGCAAAGGATGGACATTGGCCTGGAGATCTTCCTGGATCTTTATTTCTCACACCTCTTTTGGTATATCTATGTTTAATTTGGTTTCTTTTTCACCTACTTCAGTAGTGCTTGTGCCTTTTATTTTTTTTCTATTTATTGTGGTCAGGCTCAGGCACTTTGTATCATGTGTTTTTGGCACATGCGATGTGACACATGAATTTTGTTAATGCAGATCATTGTTCTTTACGTCACTGAATCTTTTCATGTATTATCTTCTGAGCACCGGAAGGAGTTGTGTCGTTACATGTATAATGTTCAAGTAAGACTACCACCAAATTTAAATAGCTAATCCATCACTCCATCTAAATACATAAAAATTCAGAACTCGTTCACTTGACCTAGATCTTTATTTATCGAGCAAAACATGTAACTTATCAACTTTTCTATGATTAAATAAAAGAATGAAGACGGTGGTTGGGGTCTACATGCAGAGATGCCGAGTTGCATGATCAGTACTGCTCTGAATTACACTGGTTTAAGGCTCCTTGGAGAAGAGGCTGATGATCAAGCCATGCATGAGGCAAGAAAATGGATCCATGATCGTGGTGGAGTCACTACGATATTATCATGGGGAAAACTTATTCTCTCGGTAATTATCTCTTCACTAGCCGCCAGAAAAGTAAACAAAATTTATCTTTAATATACTGAATTGAATTTATTACTTTTGGTAGCTGACACTTGGAACTTCTCTCCGTAATTATGTGCGTGTTTTAGGAAAGAAATTGAACGATATTAAATAAAATGAAGCAACTGCCTGGATAGAACAATTCTCAAACCCGAATTTGACTTTATCATTTATCAAAATGTAAAAAGATTCTTTTAAATATCACTTGTCCTGAAATGACTCGGCCTAATAAAGAAGTCAAAATTTGCCTTTATAAGTACAAAAAAGATACAGATAAAACAAGCTAGCACATTAGACCATCTCTTGATTTTATTTTTTGTCTTAGATGACAACCTGGACCATTTCGAATTTGTCTGGTCAAATAGGGTTTTATGTAGTTATAGTTACTTATTCTAGTATATATTTTACTTAGAAAATCGGGCAAGCGCCTATATGGCAACTTTGTTTTCAAAGACATTTCGTATTGCTTGTAATCTTCAACGAGTTTCATATTAACAAAAAATTTAAATAGTGTTAATTTTCTTGTTGATTATTTGCTCGCATAAATCTTAGTACGCTGCACGCCCTTACATTATTAGACAGAACTGAAACAAATATCTCTTATATTATATAGGAAATTTTGCTAATAAAACAATTTTCACAGGGAGTCATTTCTAAATTAAAAAAAATTAGCAGAAAAATTAAACCTGAATGTACACATAAGAACCGTCACAAGAATCTGGTCAATGGGATCATTGTAAACAATCTGTTAGTCTATTTAATCTCTCTTCACAATTTGTCTAATACAGAATGGAATAATTACGCTGTTACCTTTGCAACCTAGTCCTATCACATTATATAGTGCATAGAATTTTCGAGTGAAGAATGTTGGGAAGTTAATAAAGTTGAACGTTCTGACCTCTAATTATGGGAATTTCTAACAGGTGCTTGGGGCATATGAATGGTCGGGTGTGAATCCCATGCCGCCAGAGCTTTTTCTTCTTCCATCCTTTTTGCCCATCCATCCAGGTATAATACCAGCATATCATGGTATCTAGTAGTGTTGAAATAACTTATTTTAACTGCCACTTTGTAATACAGGGAAATACTCTTGCCATATAAGATTGATTCTGGTAGCAATGTTATATTTATATGGAAAGCGATTTGTTGGTCCCATCACAAAGATAGTGCTATCCTTGAGAGAGGAGTTGCACATTCAACCATACCACAGCATAGATTGGAACCAAGCACGCAAACTGCTTGCTAAGGTAATATTCTCTCTTTTCTTTTTTATTAATTTATTTTTATGTACTCTGGCTATACTTTCCTCGTTAGTTATGCTTTATTTATTACTAAAATTCCGTGGAATTTGAATGTAGGAAGACAGCTTCCTACCACGCTCAAGATTTAAAGAAAACTTGTGTGATTTCCTATACAAAATAGGTGAACCTCTTTTTACCACTTGGCCCATTTCACTAGTGAGAAAAAGAGCACTAGATGCAATTGAGAAATATTTACAATATGAAGATGAAGAGACAAGGTACATATGCATGGGAGGATTTGAAAAGGTAGGTAATTCAGATGTACATGGTAAAAATGCAATTACAAATGATTGAAAGGTAGGTATTCAGCGTTGCTAGTTTCCTTGTTTATTTGAAGTAGCTTTATTCTTTTGGAGAGGAGACTATTTATAAATTAGCAGAAGTAATGCAACTGTTTCCCATAATGTTTGAATGGAAAAAAATATAATGGGCCCCAAATCAATGTCCCACATGTTCCAACAGAAACTGACAAAATGAAAAAATATAATGTGCCCTAAATCAAATAGGAGCGCATAGTCAGGGGCACTATATCACTACTCAATGACAACAACAAGAAAGAAAAATTCCAGGAACTTCTATACTTGCATAACATAACTATGATTATGAAGGCAGACATTCCATTGCAATAAATCCAGATAGAAGGTGCCAAAGGGCCCAAGTAGGACAAGAAACATGCATTATGTAATTACTCTAGGTGTTTATAAACTTTCATGTACATGGTAACAATGCAATTACAAATGATTGAAAGATTTTTAAAATATAAATTAAGCTCATAAGTTACCATGAACAGTGTATGAGGACGCTCTATTCTTACGTGAGGGATCCAAATAGCAACAACCTCGAGAACCATCTTGCAAGAATTCCAGATAAACTATGGATTGGTGAAGATGGCATGAAATGGAGGGTAAACTTTTCAAGTTATTGTGTTTTACCATTTCTAGGGCAGTCAATAAAATCCTTCAAACTAGGAAAAAAAAAAAATTTGAGTAAAGGTTGGAGGTCAAGCCACCCAACTATTTAATACCCTTATTTATTACAACAAAGGATTTCCCCCATCCGGGTTTCGAACCAAACTAGGAAAATTCTAATGTGTATAGATTTCAGCTGAAACTACAGTAGAAAAAGAAAAAATAAATAAACTATGGAAGAAATGAGAAAGAAAAGGTACTTACTTCCCTTGTCTGCAGCAGAAAGGAAAAAAACACCACAATAATTGGTTATCTGATGTCCTAGCTTAAAACTCTCATTAGATAGGTACAATCTGATGGAACTGTAAGAACTAAGAACTGTAGGCTCTATGTAGGTCTCATTAGATTAGTATATGGTAAGGCTAGTTTATTTCTTTTTTTAAATGGTACTAGATGTTTGATATCACCTTGAAAAACTGAACTTTGGTTTCATAATGAAATGGTGGGCTAAAAAAGGATAGAAGTCCAACTATATATAAAACAGAACAAGTAAAATCTGTAAGAAGTGAGGACTCTGAGAAGTCCCATTAAAATTACAGAAACAGATGTTTGATATGAAATTTTCAGTTGGTATTTTTAAGTGTAATACATTTATTTAATTAAGACATAGCCCAATACTAGAGTTGGAGAACCCTTGCACCTAGGGTGTCAGATAAATGACCCGACTTGATAGGTCAACCTGCACCTGACTAAACCCGATATGGCCTTTCGAAGAACCACCCAAGTTTATTACTGGCTAAGAAAAGGTTATTCAAGTTCTGTTCCTTCATGGGTCAGGCACATGGTAATTCCAAACTATAGAGGTTGGATCAGGTCAGACCCCTATATGTAAATACCAAATAATGTCTACCCAACCCGAACTCATCCTGATTTGTTATGACCCCTCATTGCATCATCCACTACAGGATCTGGCACCAGATTGATGTTATCTGGTATGTCATGGAATTGGTATTGTATATGATACATGTGCTTTACTCTTTCGACCCAGCTAATCATTCAGTCCTACACCAGATTGAATTGGAATTGGTATTGTTAATTAAGTTTACAAAAATTTGCGTAGTCCTGAACTTAATCCAGCAATTAAAACAAATAATAATATTTCAAATTAAATTAACCAAAAGAGCACTATGGTTCTAGAGTAGCTAAATGTTGGGACCTTTAAGGGGTTAAAAACAACATATTGTAATAATCAGCAGATAAAACTTTATTATTATGTTTATACAGTTTTTCAAGATTTGACTATCATCCTTTTCCTGATTATAATTAGGCATTTACAAGTCAGTCATGGGATGCTGCTTTCGCAGTTCAAGCAATTTTGGCATGTGACCATGCTAAGGAGAAAGGAAATACACTAAGAAAAGCTCATGATTTCATAAAAGCCTCACAGGTAAACTGCTCACAATTAAACTGAAATTTATGTCCTTGATTCTACAAGTATCTCATTCTCAGTTAAACAATTCAACCATGTCCTATATATATCCACCAGTTATTGCACTAAGAATAGTGGGGAGCCAAAATTTTCATTCTGTAGTGTCAAATGGAAGAAGATATTTTTTTTTTGTTAAATAAAGCTACCAATTCATATAAATTTAAGGGTCTTTTCAGAAATCCAGTAGGGTTAATTGACACCATGGGAGTTCACTTAGCTCCTGAACTGAGTAAGAAATTCAATAAAAAGTGCTTAGAGAAGCAAATTGTTATGCTGATAATCAGGTATTTCACTTTGAGGGAGGGAGTAAAATATATAATGAAAGTTTTTGAAAATAATTTCAAACTTAGTCTATGATGGTATCCTTTGTTTTTTAGTTATTGGACAACCCTACAGGTGACTTTGGTAGTTATTATCGTCATATCACTAAAGGTGGTTGGGGCTTTGCAATAGCAGATGAAGGTTGGGTTGTTTCAGACTGTACAGCAGAGGCTCTCAAGGTTACAATATTGATAAAAAGAAAATTTTATTTAATCAATGACAGTTTGCATAGGGAACTTCAACACAGTTATTATATTGATTTTGCTATTCTACAGGCATTGCTACTGTTGTCAAGAATTTCACCAGACCTTGTTGGTGAACATGCAACAAGAGAAAGCATGTGTGAAGCTGTTAATGTAATTCTGTCTTTGCAGGTACTCCTTTTTCTCTGTTGTTGTTCCATTTTCTTTTCCTTTATTGATACTCCAAAGATACATTTTGGAGTGGCATTATTTTCTTGACTCATAAACCAGAAAATATTTATGCAGAATCCTGATGGTGGTTTCGCGGCATGGGAATTACAACGAACATATCCATGGGTTGCTGAGGTATTATGTGCATTAAAAATTACATATTCTCGTTTCTTTTTCTTTATTAGCGTACCTGCGGGAGTAGATTGCAAATTTCTTGATGAACAAAAGAAAGAATTACTACCAGCGATTACAATTAGAAATGCAAGGGATTTGATATTTTTTACCTCAAGCAGGAATTGAGACATTTATATATATAGAGAGAGAGATGGGCTATGGTGAGTTGCGAAGTAAGGATCTTGTACTTCACGGTCATATCTCTGTTTTTAAATACCAAACAGTCTATCCGAACTGCTCAACAAGATATTCATATTGAAATGTGCTTGGAAACCATATATATATATACACCATTTATTTAAATTAAACTCACTTCCTGATATAGTTGTTGAAAATTAATTCAAATTGATTAGAGCATGTACGAATCAGTTTTTACCAGCATAAAAACTGCATCGGTTATGTTAGGCATTGGTTATTTTAAGCATAGTTATTTTAGGAGTAGTTAGCATAGTGGTTAGCTATTTTTAGCATGTTGTGTAGTGGGTGCTTAATTTAGGAAAGTTATGGGTATTTATTTTAGGAACATTGTATTGCTTTAAATACTGCAAAACTCTATATAATTGAGTAAGAGAGAAAGAAAATGAAGCGTTGTTTTTGTTCAGAAATATATTATTCTCTCTTCAATCTTTTGCATACTGGCACAAAGCAGTGCGGTATTGCTGAGTTTATCCCAACAAAATGGTATCAGAGCCGATGGTTCGGTGCGACAAGCAATTGATGGTAGAGTCGATTGGTGGGCAACTTGGAAGAATTGCAGCAGCAACAACCGCTAAAGAAGCATTGACAACCTTGAAGACAGCATTTCAGGAAAGTTCGCGAGTTGTGGCCATCAAACGGCAAGGCCTATATGGAGATCTTGAGACGTTGCATATGAAAATAGAAGAATCAATGCAGATTTTTCTTTCAAGAGTCACATCCGTTGTCAACAAAATTCGAGCATATGGAGACAACATGTTAGAGCAAACCATGGTGGCAAAGGTGCTGAGAAGCGTAGCACTAAAGTTTGATCACGTGGTGGCAACAATTGAAGAATCAAAGGATCTTTCAACTTATTCCTTTGACGAACTAATGGGTTCACTGCAGACCCATATAGCGAAGTTTATATCAGAGGAGAAAGGCGATAAAATGGCGTTCTACAGAAAGGGGGAGTCCTCTCCAGGCAAAGGTGGACGTGGCCATTGTAGATTTGGCGAGTTCTTGTGCAGCATGACATAAAAGATGTCCAGTGCTTCCACTGCAAAAGATATGGGTATGTGCAAGCCGATTGTTTTCGAAAACAAAGGGAAGAACAACAGGTATGCTATGAAGAAGAAAAGAAAGAGCAACCACACTTTTCATGGCGTATGAAGAAGGTGGAAAGCAAAGATCCACAACCTTTGAAGAAGCAGCAAGAAATGAAACATGACATCAAGCATTGCAAGAACAATTGGTAGCAACAAGAACAATGTAAATCAAGCATGCAAGTTTTGAAGAACAGAAGGCTGACATTCTGCTGAAGGCATTGGCAAGAGAAAAGTTTGAAGAATTCATAATCAAACCTGGTATAATCAATTTTGAATTAAGGGGGAGTGTTGAAAATTAATTCAAATTGATTAGAGCATGTACGAATCAGTTTTTACCAGCATAAAAACTGCATGGGTTATGTTAGGCATTGGTTATTTTAAGCATAGTTATTTTAGGAGTAGTTAGCATAGTGGTTAGCTATTTTTAGCATGTTGTGTAGTGGGTGCTTAATTTAGGGAAGTTGTGGGTGTTTATTTTAGGAACATTGTATTGCTTTAAATACTGCAGAACTCTATGTAATTGAGTAAGAGAGAAAGGAAATAAAGCGTTGTTTCTGTTCAGAAAAATATTATTCTCTCTTCAATCTTTTGCATACTGGCACAAAGCAGTACAGTATTGCTGAGTTTATCCCAACAATAGTATGTTGGACTTATTAACTCATTTCCTTTAAAATTTAATGGTAGGCGTTAAACATGACAGACATGTTCAAGGACGTGATGGTGGAACATTCGTAAGGATTGCAAAATTTTCATAGAAGAGTTTCAATACAATGTTTGGAGCTAAGAAAAAGAAGAATGAAACTCAAATAATTTCAGGTATGTGGAATGCACGTCGTCAGATATCCAGGCATTGGTGCTGTTTAAAGAGAAATATCCCTTACACCGCAGAGATGAAATAGAGATCAGCATAAAAAAGGCGAGAGATTACATCCTGAAAACACAAAATGATGATGGTTCATGGTAAGGATTCTTCTGTTGCATCAAACATGTTTACTTTTCTTGCTTTCTGGTGGAATTTCCTTTTTCTTTTATTGCTTCATGGTTTATGCTTTTTTTTGTACCATGTTAGCAGACAGTATAATATGCAAAAGCAACCACATAAATAAATCACCTTACAAAGTAACCAACTGACATCTATAGTATAATATACACGGGACGATTATTTTATGCATATGTAGGTATGGATCCTGGGGACTGTGCTTCACTTATGGAACATGGTTTGCCATGGAAGCTCTAGTGGTAACTGGGAAAAGCTACGAAACTTGCAAGGCCATTCACAAGGCTTGTGCATTTCTCCTTTCAAAACAACTGCATGATGGAGGCTGGGGCGAGAGTTATCTTTCTAGTACAAAACAGGCAAAGTTTTTGGAATACACATTGTTTAACTAAAATCTATCAAATTAATTTGTCCTGGGTAACGTGTAGACTTGCTTACCAGATACCCCCCCCCCCTCTCTCTTTTTTTTTTTTCTAAGTTTTGAATCCATACAGAAGTCCAATTTTGAAGTAACCTGCGGTTTCTAAGATTTGCATTTCAACATAAAAACCTTGAAAAGTTGATTTGTGAAGTAAATATTGGTTTGCTAGATTTCAGAATTGTACCGAACAGAACAGACACATTATATATTTTGTTTGAGATTGTGTTTACCTCCATAAAATTATAGTTAGGTAATTTTATTTAAACCCATAAATAAGTGAAATTGTTTTTTATTCCCAAAATTTTATTGCACAATCCTGGTTAAAAACTTTTGCTTAATTAAGTTTAAACATTTGTTTGACTCAAGCAAAATAATGATATACATTTTACAGGAATATACTAATCTAGTGGGAAATAAATCAAATTTGGTGAACACAGCATGGGCAATGCTCGCACTTCTGAAAGCTGGCCAGGTTTTACCTTGTTGCTTAATTATGTATTAAATTTTCATGTGTACCTTTTTAGGTAACAAATATCATTGGGATCCCAGCAAAACCATATAATTAATATGGATGCCCTTACAGAAGTAGCAAACTATCATCCACAAACGGAGAGGGCTATTTTACCCTAAAAAAGTCAAGATCTCAACTAAGGAAAAAAAAGAAAAAAAAAAAACCTCTCTTCCACAAGTGTAGAGGGTTGCTAAACTGTGCTTTCAAGGTCACCAATGATAAAGTTGGATGGTTTTTAGGTGGAATTATGCTACTTCTAGAATTTAAAGGGATTACATGTTATTCTGAGGTTTTGCAGGGTTTTAAGAAAATGAATGCCTGTTTTTCTATTTCGAATTTTCTTTCAAGTGTGATTATTCGTGTAATAAATATTATGTTCTGACACTGGTCACACATCATGCCAGCCAAGTCTAAACTTAAACTTATGCTTATCCAAGTCTCATTTAACTCTTACTTCCTTTTTAAATATGCACCAAATATATGCAAAACAACATCCAACGTATACTATACTACCAACTTTCAGATTGAAAGAGATCCAATTCCATTGCATCGTGCAGCCAGCCTACTAATTGGCATGCAATTGGACAACGGAGACTTCCCCCAACAGGTACATGAACTTAACGGTTGCAACAGGTACATGAACTTAACGGTTGCACAAACAAACCAACAGTCACATATTTTTTTTAAAGTAAATGTGAGGGTCAAGCCATAAAATTTTACTCAATCAAAGGTTGCCGTTTTATAACTTGCATGTTTTGAAAGAAGATTATTGACATTAAAACCAATACAGAAGCCCACTAATGACTAGCAACCTGGTAGTATATATAGATAGGTACTCCCATCTGCAATTATACTTATTTACTGGATGTTTGGGAATAATACAAGTAAATTTTGTACTATTAGGAAATGATGGGGAGCTACTTCAAATTTGGGTTCCTAAATTTTATGGCGCATCGAAACATCTTTCCAATTTGGGCTCTTGCAGAATACAATAAAAGAGCTGTGGTCTCCAACACCGCATAAATTCCTATATGTATATTGTTTTCATATTAAAATAATTTCAACTATATTTTATTTGCAAATTCCCTATCAAGTTGTAAGAACCGAAATATTATTTTCTTGTTGAATAATGAAACGTTTTTAATTATCTCTGTAGTAGTACTCTTGGTTGAAATTCCAAATGACAAATCTATACAGCATACTGTCGTTTTCAGAAATCTAAAATTTCGAATTGGAAGATCAAGAGCTGCAATTTGTCAATGAATTGATTGTGATTGATTATGTAGGGATATTTTTGATATTGTGTCCATGAGTGTATCACATCTTAGTTAAACATAATGAACACAACTTCAGTGTTTTGTTATAGTTATTACATTTAAGAGGAAAACTCAAATAATAAAAAAAAGAATACATCAGTATATTGCTAGGTGAAATAATAACAACTGAGGAAAATTCTTAATTTCCCTAAATACGAACAGACAACAAATATGTCATGAAACAATACAGTTTCAATTCACTAAATAAGGTTTCTGACCATAATTAAGGCATTGCACATATATATTGAAACCCAATTCCTTTTAAGTAAACTTTTCTTTTGAGGAAAGAGATGATCTTCATACAGCCACGTTGATTCTTTTGAAAGCGTTATTATGTGATTTCTCTGCCTGTTTAATTTAACTGTCTGTCAGAGACTCGCTTTATGACGTCTGTGATGCTCGCTTCTTTATAAGCTATTTCAAGTATAATGTCTAATCACTAATCTTCGTTTCCCAGCTCACTTATGATTTGATCCTTTGGGGCATCTGCTACACAGAACAATAAAAATCAACAAGGCAATAAGTAATATTTTAGTTTGTGTAGTGATTATCAAGAGAGAAGATATGTAAGGGGCAGCAGGGGTTCGCAAGAATTGGCACGTTGGCTTTTTCATTTTTTTTTTATGTTTTAAGTATGCAACTTTTTTAAATAAACCCATCTCCTTCCAATCCAATACAATCAGTAGCTTCGGAGTACTGGTACCTGCACAATTTATGTACAGTACATTCTTTGAAATGCAAAACAAAATTTAGACTTGAAAGCAAGTAGTTTAGGTTTCTGTCCTTTACTGGTATTTTGGTCTTTAATAGTATTTTCTTCATGGTTTTATTCTGTTATTGTACTTTGACTTTAACTAATTAATGCAATGGTACATATGGGTTTTAAATTAAAGAAAAAAAATAAAAAAAATTTAGACATACCATATGGCCTTCCAGTCCATCCACATGATACATGCCCGTTGTAGCACACAAAAGCCCGTATGAAAGACTCACCGTCTCCATGAAACTTCATGAAATCATCTGGCAAGCAACCAGTCAAGTGCAAGTCCCACATTTCATTGCATGTGCAATACGCACAATCGCATCTGATTTTTCCACATTTGGAATCCAAATTTTTTTTCCAAACCTTAAATTTCTTGAAATCCGCAAAAACTCCTTTGAAAAGCATGTAATAGTGATTCTCTTCCTGGTGCACACACCCTGGCCATTCGCATATGTACAATGAGTCATCTGAAACTCTGAGGCCAACAAATGGATACCCTGTTCACGGCTCAGCGACCAATTACCTCTCGCCATGTGTGAACCAGTGGGTCCAAGCATCACTGTCTTCTTGGGCTGATTCGATGAGCAACAATCACAATCCCCTGTAATTAGTATTAGCAGGAACTGTTTCAGAGGAGGTGAGATTGGCTGAATTGGTACTGTGAGCAGCATTATCTAGCGTTTCTGACAAATCATTGGAAGAATCTAAGAAGAAATGCGATGAGGACGCCAGCATGGATGAGGCCGGGGAAGCCGACAGTGAGCTAGCTTGTGGAGAGTGGGGTAGGGGAAAGAGAGGGAGGAGAGAAGAGGCAGGGGGAGGGAGGAAGGGAGCGGGGAGCTCAGGAGGCGGTAGACATGATTTGGCAACTCGGCCGATTCCGAGTCAACTCGGTATCGGTCGTGTCCGATCCGAGTTTCACCCGAGTCTCGCTCCCATGCGAGTTTTTCAGCAAAACTCGGTTGAACAGTGTTTGACTTGGTCCATAATTTTCACACATAATTATTCCAAATAAAAAAAATCTATATTAAAATAATCACAATATTTATTACATTATGAAAAGAGATAACAGTTAAAACAATATTTAAAGAGAATTAAAATTATTAATACATTAATTTATATTAAAATATATGTTAATAAAAAGATAAACAGAGTTAACACGTCTATATAAATGTTTCTGTCTTTCAACTCGCTATATGTATTCGTAGAAATAATATGTTGCAGAAAAACCAGCTTTATAAGTCTTATAAATAGAGAAGACTTGTAAATATAGAAGATACAAAGGAATCGGTGCCGTAACAATCAAGTACTCAACATAGATGACAGATCCTCAAATTCCTCTCACCTCCGCCGCCTCCTCCTCCGATCCTCCGTCGCCGATCTCTCTCCTTCCAGACGATCTCCTCCTCTTGAAGATTCTCTCACTGCTCCTCTCCGCCGCTGATCCCCGCCTCCTTCCACAGCTCTCTAGCGTGTCCCACCGCTTCCGCCGCCTCCTGAGTTCACCGCTCCCATCCTCCCTCCCCCTGCCTCTGCCCCCTTCCCTCTCTCTCCCCTACCCCACTCTCCACAAGCTCGCTGTCTGCTGCCCCGGCCTCCTCCATGCCGGCGTCCTCATTGCACATTTCGCCTGGGATTGCGACTTCTCTGATCACCCTGCCAACTCTGCCGCCACCACGGTCACTTCTACAACCACAGAGTCTCTTTTTGACAATCTGTCAGAAACCCTAGATTATGCTACTCACGATACCGATTCAGCCAATCTCACCCCCTCTGAAATTGAAACAGTTCTTGCTGATTCTTCATCAAATCAGCCCCTGAATTTTACTAATACTTCATCTCATAAGATGAGAATGAAGCCTTTTTGGAGGGAGAAATCAATGGGACCCACCGGTTCACACTTGGCGAGCGGTAAGTGGTCGCTGAGCCGCAAACAAGGCATCTATTTGTTGGCCTCGGAGTTCCGCAATGACTCCTTGTACATATGCGATTGGCCAGGGTGTGTACACCGGGATAAGAATCGCAGTTACATGCTTTTCAGGGGTGTTTTCGAGGATTTCAAGAAATCGAGGGTTTGGAAAAAAATTATGGATTCCAAATGGGAGAAAATCACACTCGATTGCGTGTATTGCGCTTGCAATGAAATGTGGGATTTGCGCTTGGCTGGTTGTTTGTCAGATAATTTCATGAAATTTCATTTAGACGGTGAGCCTATTGTACGGGCTTTTGTGTGCGACAACGGGCATGTATCAGGTGAATGGACCGGAAGGCTAGATCAATGGTAACTCTATATTTTTTTCATTTTATTTTTAATTTAAAATCCGTAGGTATCATTCCATTAATCAGTTAAAGTGAAAGTACAATACCAGAACAAAATACTATTAATGACAATACCAGTAAAGGACAGAAACCTAGACTACTTGATATTCCTAGTTTAAATTTTCTTTTGCATTTCAAGAATGTACTGTCCTTAAATTGTGCTGGTACCAGTACTAACAAGCTATTAATTGTATTGGATTGGAAGGAGATGGATCTATTTATCGATTACAGTTAATTGCCAGTTTTAGGTATTTCATCAGAATTTGTTCTAAAAAAAACGTTACTCAGGTTCTATCATTAGTTAATTATGCAAGTATAATTTGATATCTATTTACGTTGAGTAATCTACTATGTTTAAATGGTTGTTTAATTAAGTTAATTATAGAGAAACGCACTCTTATATAATGGGTAATTAACTAAGCTCTGTAGCTGATCTAATATTGTTTTTGTTGTTTTTGTTGGTGGCATAGGTTGATGTATCGGTACGCGAAACAAGCGCCTGGGCGTGACTATTATTTTAATGGTTTTATTGGTTGACTGTATTGTTTAGATAATTTCTCTTTGTATTTGGGGACTAGTATATTAATTTGGTTGTGTTTACTTTTACGGTAAAAGAATTGAACTATTATTTTGGGAAACCATGTTGTACTTTTTTTTGGCGGGAAGAGAATAGGTTATTTTCTTGTTGATATTTTGAATCTTACTGCTAAACCCAGTTCGTCTTGAATTCATATCACATAAGGTACCTCATCATTTGAGTTAGCTTATTTTATTTTTCTAAACCCAGTTCAATAAATGTCATCAATCAAATATTCAAAATGCATAGTGAGTTATGATTTAATTTCTAGTTATGAATCTCAAACTAATTCAATAACCCCGACCTGATATCATAGAGCAACAGGTGAGGTCACTAACAGTCTGTTCTTCCTGGTCATTCTGTCTCATCAGTCTTTCTCATAATTAGGCCTATATCAGAATAGTATATATTCTGATCAATATTTATAATATTTTTATAAGCAAAAGAGTTTAGATATTTCAATACTAAATCCCATGTGTATATATATTTAATCATTTCGGTATGTAAACATCTTATATCTACTTTTCAAGTCCATACTGTGATTTGTGATATCAATTAAATTTACATACACATATATAATGAAACACATCTATAATCATCCTCTATCATATCTAATTAATAAAGTACTCATTTTAAATTAATGGTATATTTAGATTAACTAGTTTATCATTTCATTAACCATTTCTAATGAAACTCCAATTCGGTCAAACAATTCATATTTGTTCAAAAAGGTTCAATCCATTTGTTTTCAGTCCAAGTTCAACAATCCATATCCAGACCAAGTCACTGTTATTTTCATTGTCTATGAAATCTTCTCAAATATTTAAGAGCCTTATAGATTAACAAGTCCATCTACCCTGAAAGAGTCTCTCTTCGACAATCTGTCAGAAACCCTAGATATAGATAATACTGATTCAGCCAATCTCACCTCCTCTGAAACTGAAACAGTTCCTGCTGATACTAATACTCAGGATTGTGATTATTCTTCATCAAATCAGCCCCAGAATTTTACTCATACTTTGTCTCATAAGATGAGAATGAAGCCTTTTTGGAGGGAGAAATCAATGGGACCCCTCACCAAGTGTGAACCGGTGGGTATCATACTTTGTCTTCATTCTCATCTAAATTTGTTTTCATTTTATTTTTAATTTAAAATCCGTAGGTATCATTCCATTAATCAGTTAAAGTGAAAGTACAATAACAGAATAAAATACTATTGAAGACAATATCCATAAAGGACAGAAACCTAGACTACTTGATTCCTAGTTTAAATTTTCTTTTGCATTTCAAGAATGTACTATCCTTAAATTGTGCTGGTACCAGTACTCAGAGGCTATTGATTGTATTGGATTGGAAGGAGATGGATCTATTTATTGATTTTGGTTAATCGCCAGTTGTAGGTATTTCATCAGAATTTGTTCTGAAAAAACGTTACTTGGGTTCTATCATTAGTTAATTATGTAAGCATAATTTGATATGTATTTATGTTGATTAATCTAGTATGTTTAAATGGTTGTTGAATTAAGTTAATTATAGAGAAGCGCATGCATTCCTATATAACCGGTAATTAACTAAGCTTTGTAGCTGATCTAATATTGTTTTTGTTGTTTTTTGTTGGCGGCATATATAGGTTGATGTATCGGTACGCGAAACAAGTGACTCAGCGTGACTAGTATGTTAATGGTTTTATTGGTTAACCTGTATTGTTTAGATAATTTCTCTTTTTATTTGGGGACTAGTATATTAATTTTGTTGTGTTTACTTGCGGTGAAAGAACTGAACTATATATTATTTTGAGAAACCATGTTGTACTTTTTTTGGCGGGAAGAGAATAGGTGATTTTCTAGTTGATATTTTGAATCTTACTGGTAAACCCATTTTATCTTGAATTCATATCACATAAGGTATCTCACCGTTTGAGTTAGTTTATTTTATATTGGTACAAATCTTAAAGCACCAGGTGAATTTTCAAATTGGCTTGAATTGACTCTGATTTAGATCGAACGTTTCAATTCTAAACTTACCGATTATGTTACTTTCGATGATATTGATCGTGCTGGTTATAAGGCACAAGTAAACTGACTGAGAGAGATTTGACTAAAAATATGAATATAATCTAATTGATACCGTAGTATCTCTGAAATTTGACGTGTGAAATTTGTCATAATTCATTATAGCTATTTGTATAAAATAAGTTTAGAAAAAGATTGTGCGGAAACAAAAGAATTTCAGCCAGAAATTAAATCATTAATGTAAACAAGAGGTAAGAAGAGGAATTGGGATAGAGAGAGA
Source organism: Carex kokanica (assembly GCA_025461125.1). Classification (NCBI taxonomy): domain Eukaryota; kingdom Viridiplantae; phylum Streptophyta; class Magnoliopsida; order Poales; family Cyperaceae; genus Carex; species Carex kokanica. The sequence goes on along the minus strand of JAJGRX010000093.1, from coordinate 177,561 downwards.
AATAAGGGCCCTACAAAAATATTTGGTTTATTTAATTTAGAAGAGCGGTATATTTTATTTGATAATTTGAAAAGGTAAAGTAATTTATGAAAAAGAAAATCTCACTTATCCCATCAAATAAGAGAATAAGAGACTTCGAAAAATATGTAACTGAAGATAACTTTTTAAAACAACTTTTCTACTTTAAAAGATCAAATCTAGTAACACTTTCACCATCGAGGGAGACGTTGGTTTTAGACTCTAAACTATAAATAAATATTTGTTCTTTTACAAGGTTGAAATATATAAAAATTTAAAAAAAGAATCAAGTAAATTTTAATATACATAATTAATTAGAAAGTTTAGAATCACCAAGATGACTTAGCATCTTTTGAACACCGATTAATTAGATTCGAAATTAAATATTTTTTTACTACAGTATCAAGTCTTGAATTGACAATTAAGATTGACCATGCATTACGTCAAAGAGCGATGTCTTCAAATCACGTTTGAATACGCGTTGAAACAGTGCAAACAACAAGAGTCAAGAGGTGATAAAAAATTAAAAGTCGCGCTCTTTATAATATCATACATTCCACCAAAAACAGTGTGAGATTGGGTAAATAATTATTGGTATTAATTAATTAAACTTTGGTCGGTCTCCGTCCAAGTCTTCTTAGTCATGTGATCAATTCTCTCTCTCGATTTTTCTGCTTATATATATATATATATATATATATATATATATATATATATATAACTAGATTTCCACGTACTCACTATATATTCGTAATTTGAAGGAAACTGTTGCAGAGGCAACAGTGACTACTCCCCCTCTCTTACTCGTAATAGAAAGATAGGAATATAGAATTGGTGCCATTGCCAATTAACAAAAACACACATTTAAATGGATATTCTCCGCCGCTTCCCGCGCCTCAATTGCTTCTCTGCTTCTCCGCCGTCTCAAAATCCTTACCCCTCCGCTGATTCTGACGAGGCTCCATCGCCGATCACTCTCCTGCCAGACGACCTCCTTCTGAAGATTTTCTCACTGATCCCCTCCGCCACCGATCCCAGCCTCCTCCCACGGCTCTCCTGCGTGTCTCGTCACTTCCGCCGCCTCTTGTGCTCACCGCTCCCTTCCTCCCTCTCCCTCCACAAACTGACCTTCTGCTACCCCGGCATCCTCCGCGCTGGCGTCCTCGTCCCATATTTCCCCGATTTCTTCCGCTCTGACTTTGAAAAACTCTACCTAGATTCTTCCTATGATTTGTCAGGAACCCAGTGTCATGTCCTTCATAGGAAGGACATATTAATTTGTGGGTAATTGCGATTTTTTTTTTATATTTGATACAAGATAGAGTAGAGAAGAAGAGATGTAGTAGGGAGAAGGAATTATTCTTGATGACAATCAAAACAAATTTGACATTATTTTTAAATCCTCCTCTTACAGAATTTATGCATTAGGTTTACATTATTCTTAACTTAGATTTATAGAATTCATGCATTAGGTTAACAAAATTTAGGACCTGAAATTTTTATTAATGCTTGATATGAAATTTTATTTTAGCTGATGAAACTTAAAAGACAATTGCTTTGAAGCACGTGAAATGTCCGAATCAAGAACAAACAATTTGTAACTAATCCAACTGAATTTTTTTAATAGATCTGCTTTTGCCTCATTGATTAAGTATGGAATGACAAATTATTAAGTTTATATATTACAACTGTTTTTGTCTCATCTTAGATTTTGCCTTATCTTAAGTTTACAGAATTCATGAATTAAGTTTACTGAATTCATAACAATATTTAATTTCAAACAACACATTTAAACATGATTGATTTCATACAAAATTTTCGTTTCAAAATCCTCTAAAAAATATCCACATCTACATTATTTATTCATATTTCAAATAATATAAATTACATGATTCAAAAACAAATATTATTAACTCAAAACTTATAAGAATTAAAAATTTATAAAATATTATGTAAATTCTTTTTTTTTTAAATAGTTAGATCCATACTATGAAGGGTACTAGTGAACTAATTGAGAGAGATTTGACTCAAAAATATGAATATTATCTCATTGATACTGCAATATCTCTGAAGTTTGACATGTGAGTTTGTCATAATTTATATTAGCGATTTATATAAAAAAAAATTAGAAAAAGATCATGCGGAAACAAAATAAATTTCAGTCAAAAATTAAAATATTGGAGTAAATAAGAGGTAAGGACAGACATTGGAAGGGAGAAAGAAATGGAGATTCCAAAAAAAAACATTTTGTTAATAATTTAAAAAAAGAGATATTATGTTTGAAAATTTGAAAAATATATAACTGAAGTTAACTTTCTAAAACAACTTTTCTACTTTAAAACATCAAATCTAGTAACACTTTCAATGTTAAGTGAGGCGTTGGTTCTAGACTCAACACACCGCCCAAAATCTAGTAACACTATCAATAAAATGACAATTAATATTGACCATTACATCAAAGAGGTCTTACTCTTACATTTTAGTATAAAATCCAGAGGGCAGAGGCGATAAAAAAAAGGGGGAAATTACAGTTATATCCCTAAAAAACATTGTAATTATGTATTTTCACCAATAAAATTCATAATATCATATTTACCCTTCTAAATTTCAAAAACTTACGGATTTACCAAATTTTAGTGTCTTTCCCATTAAAACTTATTTTAAATTTATAAAATACCTATTTTATCCTTTATGAAGAATAATAAAAAATACGTAGTATGTTTCACAAAAATGTTAGTCGTCTAATTGATCGGTTTGTTATGGTAAATGGGTCATTGTCTTATTATGATCCTTACATTAGCATATACCTAAATTTCACTGTGTATGCATAAGAAGTGGAGAAATAATTCAAATTGCTTTAAAAAATGGACTAATTAGAAGACTGACATTTTTTTTAAACATGCTACATATGTTTTATTTTTCTTATAAAGGGTAAAATGGGCATTTTATAAATTTAAAATGAGTTTTAATAGAAAAAACAATAAAATGGATAAATTTGTGAGTTTTTTAAATTAAGAAGGTAAAAATATTATAAATTTAGAAGGAAAAATATTGTAATTTCGAAGTTTTTGAGGGGTATACATGAAATTCAAAAGCGCAATATAATGTCATACATTCACACACCAAAAACAGCGTTAGATTAGGTGACTAATTATTGGTATTAATTAAACTTTGGTCGGTCTCCGTCCGCGTCTTCTTCACTAATCACTACTGTGATCAATCCTCTCCATTTCTCTGCAGCCATTTATGTAACAGCTTATATATTTCAGTGTCTTTCAACTCGCTATATATATGGATTATTAGAAAGAAGCTGTTGCAGAAGCAACAGTGACTTACTACTGGTAAGCAAATCTCTTTCTAATAAATAGAGAAGATAGAATTGGTGTCAGTACCATTTACCAATTTAAATGGCAATTCTCAGCCGCTTCCCGCGCCTCAAATTCCTCCTCAATTGCTTCTCCGATCTCGGCGAGGCTCCGTCGCCGATCTCTCTCCTGCCAGACGACCTCCTTTTGAAGATTTTCTCACTGATTCCCCCAGCCGATGATCCCGGACTCCTCCCGCGGCTCTCCGGTGTGTCTCTCCACTTCCGCCGCCTCTTGCACTCACCGCTCCCCGCCTCCCTCTCCCTCCATAAGATCACCTTCTGCTGCCCCGGCATCCTACACGCTGGCGTCCTTGTCCCATATTATCCCTATTTTAACCGCTCTGACCATGAAAAACTCTACCTAGAATCTTCCTATGATTTGTCAGAAACCCTAGATACAGTTCCTTCTGATTCTTCATCAAATCAGTCCCAGAATTTTACTGATACTTTGTCTTACGAGAAGAAAAAGAAGAATGGCATGAGGAGAAAATGGATGGGACCCACCGGTTCACACACGGCAAGCGGTAATTGGTCACTGAGCCGCAAACAGGGTAACAAGTTGTTGGCCCCACAATTTCGTGACAATTCATTGTACATATGTGACGAGCCCGGGTGTGTCCACGAGGAAGAGAACAGCAAGTTCAAGCTTTTTAGGGGCGTTTTCAAAGATTTCAACAAGACCAAGGTGTGGGAAAGAATTAATAAACATCACAACTGGATGAAAGTGAAACTCAATTGTGCGTATTGCGAATGCAATGAAATGTGGGACTTGGCCATGGGTGGTTGTTTGAACGGTTACGGTATGTCTCATGAGGATGGTCTGCGGATGTTACGGGTTTTTGTGTGTGACAACGGGCATGTATCCGGTGCGTGGAAAGAAGAAAAGCCATGGTAAGTCTAAATTTTGTTTTGCATTTAAAAAGGTACTATAATTGTGCTGGTACCGATACTAATTGAGAAGCTACTTGTTTTGGAAAGTAGGGATCCAAATGGATCGGATATTATCCGTCCGTATCCGGATCCGTATGTATCCGAAAATTCGATACGGATATTCGATATCCGAATATCCGTGCGGATACGGATACGGATATGATTTTGAATTTCAATTATATGTATCCGAATAGTAGAAATATATACCACATAATTGAATATATATTATGGAAATATTTATGTATATATCTATGGATATCTGATATCTGATCTGTATCCGTCTAATATCCGATCCGTATCCGTATCCGAAAAATAAAAGTGGATACGGATATAGTTTTACCACTATCCAATCCGTTTGCAGTTTGCCCCCCTATTGGAAAGAGATGGTTTAAAAAAATTGTTATATATTCTTGGAATAGATGTTGATTTTTAAATGAGACTTTTTAAATGGTTTTTTTTAATAAAACCACTTTGCAGTTGGTCAAATCTGTTTGTTATTCTAACTATTTGTCATTTGGTGTACTATTGGGCAGGACAATTGAAGATGCACTTCCAGGCTCACCTTACTATATGGCTGCCACAGTATTTGGGAGATAATATCCCTTCAAAGCCTCTCCCTGTCAGTTTGAAGGCAGATTGGGAGAATACCAGTTTGAAGGCTGATTGAAGTCTGATGTTTGTTAAGCTTGCTGTTATGTTACCTTGTTTTAGATGCTTTAATAATTAAGTTGACTGTGAGAAGGAAAGAAGATCATCATAACAAATAATACTTTTAGTTTAATCTTTCTGTTTTTTCTAATTCCTACTTTATTTCGTTCTTATTTTCATTTTTATTTTATTTTATGCTCAAATGTATTGAGCAGAATTGTTTTTCTTTTATTTAGTTACAAAACTTTTGTAACCTCAAAATGATTAATGAAATAAGGGCTTGACCCTTTTTTCTTTGTCAAAAAAATAAGTTGACTGTGAGCATGTTGCTCAGTATGTGGAGATACTGGTATCTGGTATATTTTATACTGGTACATTTTGGTACCAGTTTTTGTTGGGAGTTGGGTAGGATTTTCTGTTTAGAGATATTCATGTTGATGAGGCACTAATTAATAAACAATGGGCTCTTCGGCCTTTCAGTAAAAAAAAAATAATAATGGACACTAGTCAACTAAAATAGCAGGCTAGGCCCAACGAAAACTCCAAAAATACGGCCCAAATAAATCATTTTTTTACTCAGCTGACTATTTATTATTTATGAACCATCGGACCCCACCTGTCAGAACCCATCTTCATCTTATAATAATCATTGTCGAAATTTTCTTGACTTGATGCCGTTGACTATTTATTTCCCTTGATCACCCCTATGGAATAGTAAAGAGAGAAAAGAAGAACAGATTTAGATGGCAGCTCCCAAGTTTCAAGCCCTATGGAATCACCCCGCCGGCCCGAAAACTAGTTTTCTCTCTCTCTCTCTCTCTCTCTCACACACACAAGCACACAGATACACAGCAGAGTACTTGGCATGATTGTTCATGGTTTTACGAGTTATTGATGCTTTAAATGAATAACTGTGAATAATTGTTATAACTATCTTGCTATTCTCCAACTCATAGGCGTATCTAGGATTTTCATCTGGGGAGCAAAAAAAATAGCGAATCGGGTTTAAAAAGCTAATTGGGTTCAAATCCATTAACTAATCAGCTAATATATAAATTTATGATGTTCTGACATGTTGAGATTTGTAATTGTATCAAGGGATATTTGGGAAAAATGCAATTAGAGAAAAGTGCAGGGACCTATATGTAAAATGGGTATATATACCCAACAGAGAAATGAAGTTTTTAACGATTTTGAATTCCTATTTGGTATCAGAGCTACGCTCTGCCTCTCCCGTCCGATTTAGGTTACGCGAGAAAAAAAAAAATCCCGCTCCGCCCTGCTTCGTTCCGCCCCACTCCGCCCCACTCCGCTCCACCTCTGCCAACCTTGTAGAAATCCGCCTCCGCCTTCGTTCTTCTCTTCCGCCAGCACACACCAGAGGCGAACTCTCTCCTCTCAGCCGCCCGTGTGGGGGGGTTGTTCCCCACAGCCCCATGAGGGGAGAAAGGTGATGGGCTGCAGTTCGGCCTAGAAACAGACTGGAAGAGAAGAGTGTCCAGTTTGGAAGAGAAGAGAAGAATAGTGGATCTGCTACAGTAACGGGTCTACAGGATCCGCGTGCTACAGTACCCGTGAATAGTGATTTCAGCCATGAATTTTGCTGTTGGTGTTTTTTGATGCAATTTTGCGGGAGAAGAAGATCGAGATCGGGTCGAGTGAGGAAGAGGAAGGAAGTCACGTCTAGACTTGAATCCTCGCGAGTGAAAGATGGAAGAGATTATCAAGAAGTTAGATGCCGGGGAGGTTAAAACTTTGATGGAGCTCATGAAGCTGAGTGCCACAAGGGGTGAGGGGTCGGGGTTGGCCCACTCACAACCTATGAAGCTAGATCTTCCTTCTGTAGATCTAAAGCTTGATGGACCGGCCACGTATCTGAGTTGGTCGCGTCGGATCGAAGCTGCTCTAGTAGGGAAGAAGTTAGAGGGGTATCTAACAGGAGTCAAGGCTGAGCCTGCAGAGGAGAGTGTAGAGCATGAGGAGTGGAGAATCACACATGCCTTGCTTTACACTTGGCTATTGAACTCGATGGTTCCAAAAGTTGCTTCATCAGTAGATGGCATTCGAAAGGTACAGGATATCTGGGCAAAGTTGAAAAGAACCTATGCTGGGGCGGAGAACCACATGAGGGTCTTCCAAATTCAACGCGACATAGAGGCGGTGGTGCAGGGTAATAGATTTATTCAAGAGTACTCCATGGAGTTGGAGCAACTGTGGCAAGATCTTAATCACTTCTCACCTATGTCGAGCTGTACTGATCCGGGGTGCAAGAGCAGGGAGTTCAATGCAAAGATGAGGACGATGCAGTTCTTGGCTCACTTGAACCCTGTCTTTGATCAGAGGAGATCAGTTCTCCTATCCTAGACGAAGATCCCCTCACTGGATGAGGCCATTTCCGCGATGATACAGGAGGAGAGTCGCATTAGGCTACATTCTGAGCCTAGTGGACCTACAGGTGCACGATCAGCTCTGGCCACATTGAGCTCAGGTATGACAGGTGCACAGGGAGAGACCCGCAGGTGTTACAACTGCGGAGAAGTGGGACATTTGAGCAAGACTTGTCCAAAACCACCTAAGGAGAGAGAGGTAGGTGGGCGAGGGCAGACTGGAGGTCGTGGCCGTGGACGTGGGGGCCGTAGAGGAGGCAGAGGTGGAGGCTACCGGGCACATCTGATGGTAGATCCACAGGAGGAGGAGGAGACAGGCTTCACTGAGGAGGAGCATGAGCTCTTCGAGATGCTGAAGAGAAAGAAAAAGATGGTAGGTGATGGGGGAAAAAGGGGCATGACAGACGAGACTTCCACATCAGACACCAGGGGTAACTTTGTTGCTTCTTCAGCTTATCCTGTTACAGGTACTGCACATGCTCTCGCTGCTATACCTCCCACCAGATCACTAGAATGGATCATAGATTCTGGTGCATCTCGACATGTAACAGGGGCTCCTAGTGAGTTCTCCTCTTACACTCACTTAGCCTCTCCAGAAAGCATCCAGACAGCGGATGGTACAGCCCAGCCTGTGGTCGGTAAGGGTACGGTTAGATGTACCAATTTAGTGACCTTGTCCAATGTTTTGCATGCTCCTTCATTTCCCGTAAATCTATTGTCTATCAGTGCTATAATCCTCCAACTAAACTGTGTTGTTTCCTTTGATATTCCCAAGGTGATCTTCAAGGAGAAGAGGACGGGCCGGAGACTTGGGACTGGCACGTGGCGTAGAGGATTGTGGTACATGGACAGAGAGGGGATGGATTCAGCGTTGATATCATTGGTAGAGGGGGCAGGAGTAGGGGGTTCTAGGATGACTGTAGAGGAGATATTGCTACGGCATCATCAGCGCATGGGCCATGTTTCATTTACTGTTTTGAGTCTGATGTACCCTTCATTGTATGAAAGGGCAAATAAAAGAAAATTAGTCTGTGATTCTTGTGAGTTAGGGAAGCATACCAGAAGCTCTTATCATAGTTCTGGGAATAGGAGTTCTGGGGTTTTTTATCTTATTCACTCTGATGTATGGGGGCCTTGTCCGGCAAATACAATAAATGATAGATATTTTGTGACTTTTATTGATTGTTTTTCTCGTGTTACTTGGTTGTATTTGATGAAAAACAAAAGTGATGTACTTGCGTGTTTCAAAGACTTTCACAAGGCTGTACAGACCCAATACGGTGCAGTGGTGAAGGTATTAAGATCTGACAATGGGACAGAGTACACCAATAGGGCGTTTGGGGAGTACTTGTCTGCCCAAGGGATACTGCATCAGACCACTTGCCCATATACACCGGCACAGAATGGGGTAGCGGAGAGAAAGAACAGACACCTTTTATAGGTAGCCCGGTGTATGATGATATCGATGAATGTCCCAAAATACTTGTGGGGACAAGCGGTACTGACAGCTGCTCAGCTGATTAACAGGATGCCCTCAAGGATACTGGATTGGAAATCTCCATGTGAAATGTTAAAGGGGGATAATGGGGGAGTTCTTCCCTTGAAGGTGTTTGGTTGTGTGTGCTTCGTGAAAGACAACAGACCAACAGTCGGGAAGCTGGATCCCAGAGCAGTTAGGTGTGTCTTTGTAGGTTACTCGGCAACTCAAAAGGGGTATGTGTGTTGGAGCCCAGTGGAGAAGCGGTTGTTTACAAGTATGGATGTGACTTTCCGAGAATCTGAGCCATACTACCCCTTGAGTGTGACCTCACCCTTTGGTGACTCGTCAGATAACAAAGAGATCGGGCGAGAGGAGGAGAAAACTGAGGATGAGGTGTCGACTCAGAAACCGATTCAGTTGGAACTGGTGTTGGCTGAAGATGAGCCGGAAGGAGAAGAGGAAAATGAGGTGGAAGAAGGTGAAGGAGGAGAGACTCAGGCTCAGGGGGAGCTGAGGTATCGTCTACAGTACAGGAGGAGAAAGAAGCAGAATGAGGGAACCGTGGCTACAGTACCGCTTGTGCCAAGTCCTTTGTCCCGGCCTTCTTCAACTCCTGAGACACCTACACCATACACCACAGACCCAGAATATACAGGTGATATGATTCCTCTTTCTACTCTTCCCACTCCTCTATCAATAAGGAGGACTTCTCGCAGCAATGCGGGAATTCCTCCTGACCGATATGGTTTTTCACATGACATTGCCCAGTTTATATCTTATTCTCACATATCACCTGCCCATGGAGCATTCATTGCATCGTTGGACAATGTCTCTATTCCTAAGTGTTGGCAGGTAGCAAAAGGGGACCCAAAATGGAAGGCAGCTATGCATGAAGAACTGAGAGCTCTCGACAAAAACCGCACATGGAAACTGGTACCGCTACCAGCTGGAAAAAGGGCAGTTGGATGCAAGTGGGTCTTCACTGTGAAACAAAACCCAGATGGGCAGGTCGAGCGCTACAAGGCACGCTTGGTGGCAAAAGGGTACAGCCAGACGTATGGCATCGACTATGATGAGACCTTTGCACCTGTAGCAAAGATGAGCACTGTTCGAACCTTGATCTCTCTGGCAGTAAATGGGGGGTGGAAACTACACCAACTAGATGTGAAGAATGCATTTCTTCATGGGGATCTAGTAGAGGAGGTGTACATGGATATACCACCAGGATTTGGCACAGATCAGACAATGGGTAAGGTCTGCAGATTAAAGAAATCTCTTTATGGGCTAAAGCAGTCTCCTCGAGCTTGGTTTGACAGGTTCAGAAGAGCTATGATAGGTGTGGGATACCAGCAGATCAATGCAGATCACACTGTATTCGTCCGACAAACTAAGGGCCACATTACTATGCTTGCGGTATACGTGGATGACATGATTGCCACAGGAGACGACGAGATGGAGATTGCTCAACTCAAGGCGAGACTGGGCAAAGAGTTCGAGGTGAAAGATCTGGGCTTGCTTCAATACTTCCTTGGGATCGAGATAGCACGAGGAGCAGAGGGGATTGTTCTCTCCCAGAGAAAGTACACACTAGATCTTCTCGCCGAGACAGGTATGTTGGGGTGAAAATCTGCAGTGACACCAATCGACCAAAGGTACGTTCAAGCTGAGTGCAGAGGCCGGAGAATCAGTTGATCGGGAAAGATACCAGAGATTGGTGGGCCGCTTGATTTATCTGAGTCACACTCGTCCTGACATCTCATTTGCAGTTAGCGTGGTGAGCCGCTACATGCACGATCCGAGGAAGGGTCATATGGATGCAGTGTATCAGATTCTGAGGTATCTGAAGAGTGCACCGGGAAAGGGGTTGATCTTCAGGAAGAATGGCCATCTAAGCATTGAAGGCTACTGTGACTCCGATTGGGCTAGTTGCGCCGATGACAGGAGGTCTACCTCGGGTTACTGTATCTTTGTAGGAGGTAACTTGGTCTCTTGGAAGAGCAAGAAGCAGTCAGTGGTAGCACGGTCGACTGCCGAGGTTGAGTATAGGGCTATGGCCTTAGGAGTTGCCGAGTTGTTGTGGCTGAAATCTCTTCTGATGGAGCTAAAGGTGGATCGAGGAGCCCAAATGAAGTTGTGGTGCGATAATAAGTCAGCCATCAGCATTGCCAACAACCCGGTGCAACATGACAGGACCAAGCATGTGGAGATTGATAGGTTCTTCATCAAGGAAAAGCTGAATAGTGGACTATTGAAACTAAGTCACGTTTCAACCGGAGAGCAAGTGGCGGATTGCCTCACCAAGGGGCTTAGTTCATTAGACTTATCTAGATTGTGTAACAAGATGGGCTTAGTGGATATATTTTGCCCATCTTGAGGGGGAGTGTTGAGATTTATAATTGTATCAAGGGTTATTTGGGAAAAGTGCAATTAGAGAAAAGTGTAGGGACCTATATGTAAAACGGGTATATATACCCAACCAACAGAGAAATGAATTTTTTTAACGTTTTTGAATTCCTATTTGACATATAATTTCTGATGCTCTAACTTGTAATTCTAATTATCAATCATAATTCAAAAAATTTATTTTAATTTTAACCCGATTTACAAATCAAAATTCCAGAGGGGGCAGTTGCCCCCCGGTCCAATATGGCAAATTACACCTGGTCCAATATGGCATATTACACCTGGTCCAATATGGGTCCGTCCCTGCTACAACTCAGCCACTGGTACATGAAATCGGTAATACTATTTTAATTAATGTTTAGTTTTGAGATTTTGATGTATTATACTTTTTTTATATATCAATTGCAGTTCATTTCTGGGCACCTACATTCAAATGGGGAATTATCATTGCTAACATTGCTGACTTTGCCAAGCCTCCTGAAAAGATCTCTTACCCTCAGCAAATTGGTATGTTTCCTACTATTTTCATATTCTTTTTTCAAATGGTACGGTAATTAACTTGTATTTATGAATTTTTAACAATAGCTGAAACTTTTGGTTTGCTTTTATGAGGGGCAACCTGCAAATAACATAATATATACTGGTTGAATCATGATGAGAACTAGTAAGGTTTATCTTTATATATGAGAATTAGGTGCACACAGAAAATGTTTGGTTTAGTTTGCAAAAAGCCATTAAATTTTGTCATCTTTATATATAGTTTGATATAGCCCAAATTTTTATTTTTACCGTCTTAAAAAAAAGTTAAACCAAATAACTATGAATTCTGAAAATTTATATTTTTGACACGGCCGTAGTTTCAAACTGTGGACAGAACTTGGGTGTCCACAGTTTGAAACTGCAGACACATTTCCTTTTTTTTTGGCTCAAAATTTTGGTTTTCAGTGGCTTTGATCAAAATTTTGGCTTCCAACGCTATATATATTTATTTTTTACCAAAGAAAAAAAAAACATTTCGTCCGCAGTTTCAAACTGCGGACACTAATTTCTGTTCGCAATTTAAAACTGCGGCTGTGTCAAAAATAAAATTTTGACTAAATCGTGGTTATTTAGTTCAATTTTTGTTAAAATGGACAAAATAAAAATTTCGGTAGATATAGAGTTGTCAGAATATATGCTACCATTAAGCAATCGCAGTTTCTACCAGTACATGGTAAATGAAATGCCCATAGAAGGAAATTATAATACTTATCTTGGTAGGTAATTAAAGATACTTTGTAGGTGGTACAGATTAACAAAATGGAGAAAATATTAAAGTATTTTATCTTGGTAGTGGATTCACATGGAAAATGCAACCTGGTTTCTACCAGTACATATTTTGTGATGACTGTATTATTTCGGACTGCAGTTGTTACTGGCACTGGAGTTATCTGGTCTCGTTATAGCTTGGTTGTTACTCCGGTATGTACAATGATCTACTTGTTTCTTTTCATTCATATTTTTATCTCTTTCTATTTTGTAAGTTGCTAAGCACATTTAAAATTTCAGAGTAGAACTAGAGAGTTCTTAAGTTCATCAAGTTTCTTTGTGAACTTAATTTCAAAATTTATCGGATTGAGTTTAGATGATGAATCCGAACTATTGAAACCCATCTATCTTAGAGAACTAGCATTTGGTCTAGTGACAAAAGCACATGGTCTCTATGTGAGAGGTTATGAGTTTGAAACCCGGATGGAGAAATCATTTGTTGTAATAAACAAGAGTATTAAATAGTTGGGTGGCTTGACCTCCAACCTTTACTCAAAAAAGAAACTCATCTACCTTACGAGTGATGCGTCTAATGCGAAAATTTTAAACTTTTGAATTAATTTAGCATAAAGTCAAGCGGTCAAAATTAGAAGTCATATAAATTAATTTTAATGCATTCATTTTTTGAACATTTTTTTACCACTTGACTCTATACTAAGTTAATTCGAAAATTTAATTTTTTTTTCATGTAGACGCATGCATCAATTGTAAGATAGATGAGTTTCAACGGTTCGGATTCGTTATTTGAAACCAATCCGATAGATTTTAGAGTTGAGTTCACAAAGAAACTTGATAAACTTAAGAACTATGTTCTACTCAAAATTTCATATATTGGCAAAGAAAACTAAAATTTTCTCAGACTTGCTAAACTTCCTTGAATTAATTATTATATTATCCAATCATTAGAGCTACTGATAGAAAAGGTACATCCTGGTTAATATTGACATTTTTGCCTCTAATTGCTTGAGTATGATTTTTTTTTTTGTTTATTTTCATATGCTTTCCACTTTTGCAGAAAAACTGGAATCTTTTCAGTGTTAGTGTAGCCATGGCATGTACCGGCATATATCAACTCAGTAGGAAAATACAGTAAGTTTAATACACTTCTGTCAGGGGTGGATCCAGTATTTTCGTCAGGGAGAGACAACAAAATAGCGAATCGGATTTAAATAGTTAATCGGATACTAGATAAAAAAAACAATAATCAAATTTCTAATTTCTAATTTGTTATTTTCAATGCTCTAACTTCTCATTCTAATTACCAATCAGAATTAAAAAAAAATTATTATAATTTTAACTCTAAATTTAGTTACAAATCAAAATTCAGAGAGTGGCAAATAAAATTTCAAAAAAGGGCAAAGCCAATCCAAACCTATAATATTTCTACAAAATTTCAAAATCCAAAGAAAGCAACTGATCTAAGCTGGGTCCACCTCTGGCTGTTGTTATAGCTTTTTGTCTTATTTCAGAATTTCCCTTCATGAGCATTCTCTTGCTTTCTAATTCTTAAGTTTTTGAATTCTTGGTAAATAAACTTTGGTTAAATTTTTTAAATTTAGGCAAGATAACTTGTCTGAGGAAGAAAAAACTGCAGTAGAAGGCTGATAAAACTGATGATTTTTCAAAAGCAATCTGATGTGACAATCAATCGGGAACACTCTTTGTACTTTCTTTGTGTTGTGTCCCAATTTCATATAATTAAAGGGCTTATTTGTAAATTTGTTCTTTCTTGTAATTTGAGTGTTTTATTTAAATCTCTATGTAATTTGTGTAACCAAATAAACTCATTTGTGTAATTTACTATTGATAAAAGAGAAATCAGAAAATTGATCAAAATTGTGAGCTCATCTCCTAAGCAGTTGCTTTATAATTTGTGTAACCAAATAAACTCATTTGTGTAATTTGTGTAATTTACTCATTTGAAAATTAATTTTTTTCTTCATGGCATTTTGTTTTATATTGTACGTTTGTAGTGTGTATCTTTGGTACTAAATTGTGAGCTCATCTCCTAAGCAGTTTACATGAAATTTTGTACAATTGCAATGTACCATCAACTTGAGCTTTTGATCAATGAACTCAACTGTTGAGCAGAATTACTCTTGAAAATGTACAAAATATATTGGAAGTTTTAGGGGGGCTCTTTGTAAAATTGTCATTCAAGCCAAGTTTGGGCTACAACCAAAGAATTGGGCCTTAAAAAATTAAAGCACAATTTCAAGAATTTTTTTTGACATTCATTGGTATTGAGAATTTTTTTTCAACAAATTAATAGATACAATTTCAAGAAGAAATGGGTTCTGATGTCACAAGTTTTTTTTTAGTGGAAATACGTAGGTATTTTGATTAAAGAACTAAATTACTGTCACAAATTACATCCATTGAAACTGCAAATAAATCTACTCATACCTAAATAATTTTTTTTATTTTTTTCAATAACACATAAATAATATTTTAATTTTTCTTACAGCCGCAAAAAATTCGGCCTGAAAAATATTGATCTGGATTATTTGTCGCAGTCTTTATAATAAATCAAATTATATAGTATTCTATCTATTTTCAAAAAATATATAAAATATTTCTAATATTTCAATACAAAAAAATAAATAAATCATAACATTTTCTATTTTAATTTAAAATTATTCTCCAGATTTGCGTTAACTGAGGTGCCCCTGGATCCGGAGAATTATTATCAGAATTAGGAAGATTAGGTGCAAAATGTTAAATTTTATATTTTTTGAATGTTAATAATAATTTCGGGTAAAATTGTGCATAAAAGAAACTTGCACTGGTTGGAACTAGCTACATTAATTGGAACTAAAGTTACAATCTCAATTGGGTTTATGATTCTTGTTTTTTATTTATTTTTACCATTTGAATATAAGAATTATCTAGACATTTTTTTATTTAATTAATATTAGTCCGTATTTTAAATTGGTTAAGTCTAGATTGAAGATATTAATTAATAAGAAATTTGACTATAAATTAGAAAATAATATATTTCAAAAAAATTATTAATTTGAATGGGATTATGGATAATTTTTCTAATAAAAAAAAGCATGGTTGGTATGTAATTGAATCATGGTTGAAATTAATTAATAAGAAACCTGAAATTACTTAAAAGTGTACAATACAAGCATTAAAATCCGAAATATTTATTAATATCCAAAATTTATATCAAATTTTGGAGAATACACACGTTTTCAACAAAATTCTGAAAATAACCAATCCGCCAAATTATTTGGCGGATTTGGATTGCCGAAATTTCAATGGAAAAAAACTTTCCATTAAATAATTCAACGAAAATAGGATTTCTGATTTTTTTTTAATTAAATAGAAGATGTTATGATTTTTTTATTTTTTATCTATTGAAATATTAGAAATATTTTTATATTTTTTTGGAAAATTGATGGGTACTATAGAATTGAATTTACTAGAAATACTACGACAAATAACCCAGATCAATATTTTTCAGGCAAGATTTTTTGTTGCTATAGAAAAAATTAAAATATTTTCAGAATTTGTTGGATATTAATAAAAAATTGATATTTTTTTTTGATATTATTAAAAAATTTCGGCTTCAGATCCAGTCAGGTACCAGATCTGGTAGATTAAGATCCGAATCAATTATTTTAATCTGATACGAGAGCGCTGAATATTCAACGGTCTCTCAGCTATCCTCATATAAATCAGAAATTTGTTAAAAACAAAAATGGCATGATCACATGAGTTTAATTTAATTTTATTATATTTTATGTTAGCAATAAAAAAACTCGGAGCGGTTCACTCGCAACCGCTATTTTATTTCGATTAAAAAAAAAAAAAAAAAAGCGCGATATTTGTGGGCCACTGAAAGAGTTGATAGATAACAAATTGCTGTCTCTGTCCGCGTGGCCCAGCTCACTCGTTGTCTTTGCTTGATTCGTTCCTCTTACCGAAACCGATTTGATCTGATCATGACTGCTCTGATCAATCCTATCCATTACTCTACATCCTTTTAGGTAACGAGTTATACATTCAACTAGAATTCTAGTCGATAACTCGATATATGTATTGTTTCACAGAAGCTATTGCAGAGGAAACAGTGACTGTACCTCCTGTTGAGGTAGTGAATATCCCTAAAGTAATTCAAAATTTGAGTTTTGACAAGGACCGTACGATGAGAATCTGTATCATCGGAAACCTTTAATAACAATCGTGCAGATTCTGATCGGACGGTCTGATGTCAATCTTAAATTTTAAGTTACTTTAGAGATCAGATTCTGTTGTCTCTAACTTCTAAACAAATATCTTTTTTTAAAATAGAGAAGAAAGGAAAGTTCGGTGTCCATTATCATTTTCCAACCACACATTTTCTCTACAGATTTTCATGTAACAGTTTATACATTCAACTAGAATTCTACTCGCTATATGTATTATTCGACAGAAGCTGATGTAGAGGAAATAGTGACTGCTACTCCAGTTTCTCAATTCCATATCCCCTAAAGTAATTCAAAATTTGAGTTTTGACACCGACTGTCCGATTAGAATCGAATCCTTGAAACCCTTTAATAATCGTGCAGATTCTGATCGGACGGTCTGAATTCAAACTTAAATTTTAAGTTACTTTAAGAGATCTGAATTCTGTTGTCTCTAACTAGTAAACAAATCTGTTTTTTAATAATAAATAGAGAAGAAAGGAAAGATCAGTGTCTATTACCATTTTCCAACCACACATTTTCTCTCAATGACCACCGCCACATCTCTGCCGCTTCCAAATCCTTCCACCGCCACCTACTCCGGCGATCCTCCGTCGCCGATCTATCTCCTGCCAGACGACATCCTTTTGAAGATCCTCACACTGCTCCCCTCCGCCGCCGATCCCCGCCACCTCCCTCGTCTCTCCGGCGTCTCCCGCCGCCTCCGCCACCTCCTACGCTCACCGCTCCCCTCCTCCCTCCCCCTGCCTCTGTCCCCCTCCCCCTCGGTTCCTTACCACACTCTTCATAAGCTCACTGTCTGCTGCCCCGGCCTCCTCCATGCCGGCGTCCTCCTCCACAACCAATCATCTGATTTTGGCCTCTCTCTTGACATCGGTCCCGATCTCTCACTCCCTTCCCTTCCCCCTCCTCTCCCTTCCCTACCCCCTCCTCCCCATACCAACACTGCTGTTGCCACGGTCACTTCTACCCCCACATGGTCTCTCTTCGACGATCTCTACCTAGATTCCTCCTATGATATGTCAGAAACCAAAGATTATGCTGCTCACAATTCCGATTCAGCCAATCTCACCCCCTCCGAAACAATTCCTGCTGATACTGATCCCGTAGATTCCACCGAAGAACAACTGAATTGTTCCTCATCAAATCAGCCTCAGAATTGTACTGATACTTCATCTCCTAAGAGGAGAAAGAAGCATGGTAGAAGGAAGAGATGGATGGGACCCACCGGTTCACACTTGGCAACTGGTAATTGGTCGTTAAGCCGTGAACAAGGTAGCAAGTTGTTGGCTTCGAGATTTCGTGGTGATTCCTTGTATATATGTGACTGGCCCGGGTGTGTGCATCAGGAAGAGAAGCGCAAGTACATGCTTTTCAGGGGTGTTTTCGAGGATTTCAAGAAATCGAGGGTGTGGAAAACAATTGTGGATTCCAAAAGGGGGAAAATCAAACTCGATTGCGCGTATTGCACGTGCAATGAAATGTGGGACCTGCACTCGGCCTTCTGTTTGAGAGGTTTCATAGGGTTTCATGAGGATGGTGAGCCGGTGGTACGGGCTTTTGTGTGCGATAACGGGCATGTATCAGGTGCATGGACCGAAAGGCCAATGTATGGTTAATTTTCTTTCTTTTGCATTAAAAAAAGATATTGTGAGGTACCAGTATAAGAAGCTACCTGTATTTAAATGAGACTGTCTATACTCTTATATTATTATTGGATATCACTAAGGGTTGTCATTGTTGTGTTCTTAGTATGTTATATTGTTATGTATTTAGTGGTTTTATGGTTTACCTGTGTTATTTAGATAATTTCTCTTTGTATTAATTTGGGTGTGTTTATTTATAGTAAAAGAAATAAATGATTATGTTGGAAACCATGTTGTACTTTTTTTCTTTTTTTTTTGCGAAAGGAAAATATGTTGTACTTGTTTTCCTGTCTTGGATATTTCCAATAAATTATCCTTCAATTTTTACAGATGGATAGTTGATTTTGTAGTTTATAATTTAAATGTTACAGCACTCAAATATGTTTACATTGGTAAGGAATTTCACTTCTTTTCTGTCAACAAAGATCAATTGGATTAAATTTCAAGAAGAAATGGGCTCTGATATCCCGACATTTTTAAAAATACCCTTAAGTTAATTACAAATTATTAAATCTGCCCACGAGTCGCTGGTTTTATTAAATATGCCAAACCGGCCAAAAATTGGCCGGTCCTGATTAAAATTCGATTAATGGCGGGACCGGCCAATAATTGGCCGGCCCCGTGATTTTTTTTTTTTTTAGAGAAAAATAGCTAAAATGCTGAAATGAAATCTAATACAAAAAAATCGAATTGTTTTTTTAAATATTTGTTAGAAAATACGCTACGAATAGGGCCGATTTTGTGCTAAAATACGATAAATTACAATAATTATGCTAAAATACAGTAAATTTACTAAAATGTTGAAATTACAATAATTATGTAGCGTATGAATAGGGCCAAAATTACAATAATTACTAAAATGCTGAAATTAAAATGCTGAAATTACATAAATGCTAAAATATGGTAAATTACGCTAAATTACGTATGAATAGGGCCGATTTTGTGTGCATCTTTCATAAATCATAAAAATTAGTAAAAAATTCCAAAAAATAATAAAAATTGGTATTCTACAAGTTCATTATATAACTAATTTACTGAGCTACGTAGATTGGAGAATAGAAATGAAAATCTTAATCGGAAACTTCAACTGAAGTTTTGAGGCTCTTCCCTTTGTTTTTTGGCGATTCTGAATTTGGAAATCTAGCAAAGCTAGTTCGGACACATGCGCACTTTCACAAGCTTTCCGAAAAGTGATCATTTGCTGAAATCGGACACTCGAGCGCCGTTTTATGGCCGTTTGAAGTTTCGTCGTCGTTTTTCGCTTTCTCAGTGAAGATATTATCCCTATTCATACGTAATTTAGCGTAATTTAGTGTATTCTAGCATATTTCTACATAATTATTGTAATTTCAAGTAATTTAGTGTAATTCAGCATAAATCAAGTAATTTAGCGTGTTTTAGTATAAATATGCTAATTATATATAAAAAATGTAATCTAGCAAATATTTAAAAATAAATTCGATTTTTTAGTGTTATATTTCAGCATTTTAGCTATTTGTCTCTTAAAAAAAGTTAACATAATTTCAAGTAATTTAGCGTATTTTAGTATAAATATGCCATCAAAAAAAGTAATCTAACAAATATTTAAAAAAACAATTCGATTTTTTTGTGTTAGATTTCATTTCAGCATTTTAGCTATTTTTCTCTCTAAAAAAAAAAAAAAAAAATCACGGGACCGGCCAATTATTGGCCGGTCCCGCCATTAATCGAATTTTAATCGGGACTGACCAATTATTGGCCGGTTTGGGCATATTTAATAAAACCAGCGACTCGTGGGCAGATTTAATAATTTGTAATTAACTTAGGGTATTTTTAAAAATGTCGGCTGATATCAAAAGTTACTATGATTTTATCTTCTCAATTAATATTCTTTTTTTCTTTTTTTCTTTTTTTGAAAAATTGGCAGTAGCTGCCAATTACATTGAAAGATAAAGTACAGGATAATAAAAGTTTCTAAACAAGCCACATGTGGGTTCACAAAACCCCCCCACGCCTCTTCATACAAAACATCCGGATACTAGAAAAAAAACAAAAACTAAAAAGAAAAAAGGCCTCCGTTTCCTTCTTCCCTCAGTCCGGATCCGCTAACAAATTTGTACCCATTAACCTCCGAGTACCCGAATTGCAGAACTTGAGCCAAAGCCTTCCATCTTGTATTATGCGTTCCACCAAGATTCGGGTGGGGATGGTTTTCATAGAGAAGATGGTTTCATTTCTTCTTTTCCACATATGCCAACATGCACATATGAAGAAAGCTCTCCATTCCTTGTAAGGTCCGGCACCCAGCTCCCTTACTCGGGCCTTGGAATTCATCCAAATTTGTGTGACCGATTGCGCAGGAAACATTAATCGGTATCCCAGAGTGGCCGCCATTTCACACCAAACTTGCACGGCTACCGGGCACAGGAACAGGAGATGGATAGCCGATTCAGAAGGGCAGTTTCGACACATATGGCATCCCGCATTCGTGCCCATGTGCCGCCGTTGCATAACGTCCTGAGTTAATATCTTCTCATTTAGCAGCAAGTATGCGAAGATTCTAACCGTAGGCGGTATCGGCAGTCTCCAAACCGCCCAATGTGGAGATTGAATGCGGCCAGCACCAGCCATGGTTTTATAGAATGAGGATGCTGAGTAGGCCCCCGATGTTGTCCAATTCCACCGCACCGAATCTCTGTCATCAGTAAAACTAATAGAGTTAGTTAGTACCTCATTTTCGTGATCTGCATGAAGGTTGTGCCTTATCGGATATGCATCCGTTAGCGAGAGATAGGGATGTATAGGTCTTTCTCCAGCGGGCAGTAATGAAACTAGCGGTTTTCCATTCCATGGGTCTCGCCAGTAAGAGGTAGTTCGGCCATCTCCTACAGTCCATTTGATAGAAAAATGGAAGAGGGGCATGAGGGCCAGCAGGTTCCTCCAGAAGAATGAGCCAGTCACCATCCAGAACTTCGGACCATTGGCATGCACCCCTATCGCCTTGATTGAGGTTAGAACCGAGGACCAAAGAGAGTTTGGTGAGGTGTATGGCCGCCACCACCACCTCAGCAACAGAGCCACGTTATGAAGCTGTAAATTATGAATTCCCATACCTCCCCATCTTGTTGGTACACATGCAGTCTCCCAATTTGTCAGGGAAATTCCCCTGCTGTTCCCCTCGTTTTTTCCCCACAGGAAAGAGCGTCGGATTCGGTCAATTCTTTGTAAAACCCATTTAGGCAAGAGGAAGGAGGTCATGAAGTAGAGTGGAATTGAAGAGAGGACAGATTTAACCAGCTGTAGCCGACCACCTCTCGAAATCATTTTACTTCGCCACCCCTCCATCCGTCGCTCAATTTTTTCAACAAGAGGCAAGAAGGCCGCTCTGGTGGGGGTTGTCAGGGTGAGGGGCATACCCAGATAAGTGAGCGGAAGAGAAACTTGCTGGAAACCCAAGATTTGACTCGCAGCCTCTCTTTGATTCAGATCCAGATTGATCGGCACAAAAGAGCTCTTTGCAAAGTTTATTTGTAGGCCGGAGACCTTGACAAAAATTCTAAGCACTAGCTTGAGGATGATTAGAGTGTGTTGGTCTGCATTTGCAACCAAGGCCGTGTCATCAGCGTATTGTAAGGCAAGTATGGCCTGGTCGATTCTGTGTGAGAGAGTAGGAGGGATTAGGGTGTTGGCAGCCTGTATCATCATCTGCAGCGCATCCGTAGCTATTATGAATAGCATCGGAGATATGGGGTCCCCCTGCCGAAGGCCCCTCCTATGGGTTACCCATTCTGTCTGCTCTCCATTAATAAGCACCGCCGACTGTGCAGTCTCCAAAAGATTCGATATCCACCTTATCCATCGAGCCGGGAAACCCCTCGCTTTCATGACATCTTTCAGGAAACCCCAATGCACGGAGTCAAAAGCCTTGGCAAAGTCGATTTTCGCGAAGACCGCCGCCCTACCCGAGGTCGCAACATGCTGCATGATTTCCCTTGTTGCCAAGAAATTTTCCGAGATGTGGCGATCTCTGATGAAAGCGGTTTGATTCGGAGAAATTAAGTCAGGCAGAAATTTTCGGAGCCTATTCGAAAGAACCTTTGCTATGAGCTTGGGGACAATGTTAATCACACTGATGGGCCGGAAATCCGTCAGCAGCTTTGCATCATCTCTTTTGGGCACCATTACAACATTAGCCTTGTTAATTTGCTTCAAGTCAGCCACATCGTGAAAAAAATCAGCAAATATATGCATGATATCATTCTTCATTATATGCCAGAATTGTTTAACAAATTCATGTGGAATTCCATCTGGGCCCACTGCTTTGCTACTTAGTAGCTGCCTTACTGCCGCCTCCACTTCCTCCACCGTAAACTGCGCTTGCAGCGGGGATAGTTCTGGCACGGCCAGCGGGTATAGCACTTTGGGGTCCATTTTAAGAACCGTCGAAGGAGTGCCGAGTACCTGCTCCAGGTGCAACCGAAATGCTTCCTTGATTTGTTGTCCGTCCCTGAGTTGAGTACCATTTACCTCGAGCAGCAGTATGGTATTCTTCCGTGTTCTCGCCGAGGCGTAGGAGTGAAAAAACCGAGTGTTACGGTCACCACTAGTGAGCCAGTTACATCTAGCCCGCTGCTGCCATCTCATTTCCATATTAGTGGCGAGTTCGTAAGCTCTGTTTCTCATTCTTTGTCTGGAGTTGAACTCTTTTCCAATCAGATTCCTCTTTTCTTCCACCTTATCAAAAAATAGGATTGTCTGCTTACATGCCTCCAATTCGCTCTGCATACCCCCAAACCGCTTTCTATGCCATGTTTTGAGCTCCTTATGTACATCTGTGATTTTAGCGTGAAAATGCTTGAGCGGGTCTCCGGCCTGTTGCCAGTCCCTACCGCCGCACCAAATATTTTTGACAATGTCGGCCACCCCTTGATAGCGGAGCCAGAAAGTCTCAATTCTATTTGGGTTTCGTTTTTTGATGAGGTGTTTGCAGGTTAAGAGGAGTGGCACATGGTCAGAGATTATAACCTCAAGGGCCTCCAAGGTGATACACGGCACAGAACCAGCCAATTCCGGCGATATAAAACATCGGTCAAGTTTAGAGAAGATTGGGTTCGGTTGTTTATTTGACCAGGTGTAAACCCGGTTGCTTAAGGGGACATCAATGATCTGCAGCTCCCGAATGAGATCATTGAAGGCAAACATCGAACCGAAGTCTCGCATTTGACCCGAGCGGTCTACCAACCATCGGACCAAGTTGAAGTCCCCCATAAGGAACCAAGGCGCCGTAATGTGGATCTTTAAGGCTTGCAGTTCCCGTATGAAGTCCCTTTTCTGGTCATCTCTTGCCGGGCCATAGACAGTGGTTACATGGAAAGTAACTTCAGAGCGCGGTTGTATGAGAGTTACAGTACACGTATGCCTTGTTACAAATGAATTACATAGTTGAAACTCCCTCTTCCACGCTATAAACATTCCTCCCGACGTGCCCGTGGCATAATGCATCACACAATTTTTTTGAAAGTAAGATGGCAGTACACTTGAGACATAGAGAGGGTCATACGAGTTCCATTTAGTCTCTTGTGCACAAACTACATCACATCTCGCACTTCTGATTATATTCCTAACAACCTTGCACTTGTCGAGGTTTCCCAAACCCCTCATATTCCAGGACATGACTTTAAAATTTGTAAAATTCATAGAACCTAAATAACAGCAATGCATCACTACAATAGACCTTTGTGGGTCCCGATCAGTCCAAATCAGAGTCAATATCATCCTCCGAGTCTGGGTCGAAGGTGACATGGTGATCTCCTACTCCAATGGTGCTACCCCTGTTGGGGTTGTCTTCCTGGTCCTGCGCCTGCCCCTGAATTTGTACTCGATCTCTGTTATCTTCAACCGCTGTCTGCACAACGTCCTCTTGCTGCACTCCAATCAGGGCCGCCAATTGCTTGGCCTCTTTAAAGGCAATGTGCACTTCATACAGGCCATCCCTTCCCCTCCTGGCTTGAGTAGGCTGCGGCGGTTGGGACAGCCCATGGTCAACTTTTTTAGTTGGGCCATGCGAGGAGGTTGAGCCCAACTCTTTTCTCTTGGGTCTAGTATTTTTCCTGTTGGTTTTTTGGGCTCCCTTTCCCTTACTTGACTCCGGTATAGGCATCGTTGTCACGTGAACAGGGGTTAGAGACTTCGGCCTTGTCTCATTATCTGCCAGGAGATACGGCACAGGTTCCAAGGTTGCATCTCTGTGCCCACCTATCTCCTGTGGCGTTTCGCTAGTGGGCTGAAATCTGTCACGCGGAGGGGAGTAAGGTGCCTCTGCTGTCTGGTGCGGATCCCATGACAGGTCAATGGTGTTGCCTGGTGTAGCGAGTACCATTTCTTGCCCTATCCCACCCGTTTCATCACGTGAACTCCCACTCTCCGTCTCCTTTTCCCTAGTAAGAGTCGGCGTGCACTGTTCATCCTGCCTCATCCTAGGAGACTGACTTTCTAGGCCTGTGGGTCGTACCATACGTCTGCGACTAGTAGGTGAGCGGGTGAGGATCCTCTGTGGCGCACAAATGATGGATTTTAGGTGTACTTGGTCGAGGAGGTCTGGCTGGTGACCCGCTTCCCCTAAACGGACGGTAGGAGAAGGTGTAACCTTTGGTGTGTTCATCTCCTCCGCAGCGACAGTTCCCATGATCGGTGCTTGATCAAGGAGTTCATGGAGCTGACTCATATCTCGTAGGCCCACCCGCTGACCTTTTAGGATCATCCTCACCTCCTCCGGTATCCTCGCCTCATCCAAGTCCTTGCAGATCTCCATTAAGAAGGATCTAGATATGTGGACTAGGTCATCTTCATTCGGTGGTGCCTCGTTCCTCTGTTGCCGTGTCGGTGCAGGCGGCGGGGCAGGCTTGACGGGCTTACTAAACTTTATCGATGTCTTAGGGATGTCATCATTAGAATAGATGTTACCCTTAGCCCATCTGATAGGTTTAATTTGGATGTCATAATTCAGACCTCCCACTACCATGCCCACCGCTAGTGGTACCTCCTCTAGTTCCTTAACCCCCACAGCAACCGTCCAGTAGGAAAGGTCCTCTTGCCTGTCCTGAGCCAGAGTGCCCAGATACAGACCAAACTGACTTACTGCTTGGATGACTGTCGATTCTCTGTAAAGATGTGGCGGTATTTCATGCAGTTGCAAAAGCACCCGGTATGCCGGCACCAGGGCAGATGCACTGTCTTGCTGGCTCCACGTTCGAAAGGAGAGGCCTTCCTCCCAGACATGAAAAGGAATGGCTTCTACAAATGTCTGAGGTGCTAAACCCGCCGGTAGGTGAATGATAAAAGTTTTTTGGGACAGTTTGGATATGGTGATCTCCTTCTCATCAACCAAATCACCAGCGGTAACCCACTCCGCTATCTTATCCACCGAGAGGTCATAGATCAAGCCGTGATGGTACTCCACTACAACCGCCCGTTCTAGCTTGGCTACCTCATGGAAGAACTCGTTGTCCCTTTCAATATAGGTCACAATTTTTTTTGGTCGGTTTTCCGGCATAGGCATTGGGTTGAGAAGCTTCTCTCCCCTAAGCAGACAGGCAAAGCTTGGCTCGGTGTTAGTGCTGGGGCTGTGAGGTAAAGGTTGCGGTTTTGGGTGTGGGTGTAGGTTGCACTTGTTGCCTGTGTGTCCATTTTGCCAGCACTTTCCACACTTAGTCGGGTTCCGGCATGCCGCTGAGGTGTGCCCCGTGCGACAACATCGAAAACACCTGCCCTTCCATTCACTAAAGTGGTGAGATGGTGGGAAACGCAGGCTAGTCGGACTGTGGGGGGAAACGTAGAACTTTGGGGAGGTTGGGGCAGTAGGGGATGGTGGGGGTGAAGGTGACGGGGAGGCAGTGTGCTTACTGCCTTGGGCTACAAGCTGAGCATAGGTGGGGCGTGTGTGGTAGGGGACGTAGGTTTGAGTTCGTGGGAGACGGTGATAGGGCGGCAGGGACGTGCGAGCTGGCCTCCAAAGGTCTAGGTAGCGCACCTTACGTCGGACCACCTGCCATTCCGGCTGAGGAGGCTGGTTGCCCATGTTTCGCTTACTCTCTCCTTTCTCTCAAATAGTGGAATATTGCTCAAGAAGGCTCAATTAATATTCAAAAGCACGAATTTGATACCGAAATCTAAGATGAATACTTAATCTATGTTTAGTCTTGCCTTAGTCTTTCTCGACTTCAATTTAAAAACATCGGTTTCAATTTATGTTACCTGATACTTCATATATGGTCCTGTATTCATATCCGATATGTATCGTATTGCCATATCGATATCCGTATCATGTTAAAAATTGTCTTATCCTGTGTATGTGCATTTATCATCTATGATACAATATCCATACCCGTATCCATGCAACATAGGTTTCAATCTTTCAATAACCAATGCGCACACTTTTTTATCTGATTTATTAATATATGCTGTTCGTTAACCAGTAAAACCAAGAAAGAAAAAGTAGCACTTTAAATGAGTGAGGTTACAGTACTATGCATAGCGCATATTAGTCCGTACTATGACTTAATATCTCCATTTACAAATGCCAAACAATCGATCGAAACCATTGAACCGTTCAACATAATCTTCATAGAAAAATGTACTTGTAGATCAAATTTTACATCTTTTCAAACATTTTTACTATATTTTAAGATAGGCAGAAAATCACTTGATCTAAACATTTTCAAAAGTACTGATTTCTATCTAAAAAAATAAGAAAAAAAATTCAAAAAAAAATGTAAAACTTAGTCTGCAACTACATTTTCATATGAAAATTATATTGAACGGTTCATCTTGACTATTTGAACTTTGAAAATAAAAAATATTAATTCATAGTATGGACCAACTACGCTATGTATAGTACCACAACTTCACTCCACTTTAGATATTAAATTAGCAACACAACAGCTTGCTTCTATATGCAAAATTCAAAAACAACTGTAACATATAACACAACTCTATCTAATTCTTTCTTTTTAACCTTTCTACGAACACACATTATATATATATCTACGAATCGAGAACATTCTTACAACCAATAACTTGAGCATCATTCGATACCTTCTCAAGTCGGTGCAACTTGTCTACATCCACTGTTGAACTGACTTCATCCAGAAAAACTCTCTTCAGTGCCGGTGCAGATAACAGTAGAAACGACAGGAAGGAATATTCAAATTCTGAAGGGGTCAAATAGCAAAGTTTGACAGTTTTTAAGTGCTTGAAGAAATCTCTGTTGGCCCTTGAACTCCACCAATTTGTGCCAAGGGTATTATCACCAGAACAGAGCTGTAACATGTACCAGAAATTCAGCATTTAAAAAAAAAAAGACTGATCAGAAATTCGAAATTAACAAAATTTCACTGACGATAGTGTGTAAATAACTTCATTTTACTCCCTGAATCCAAACCCAATCACCCGAAAATTGAATTAACCAGAAGTCTGCCTTTCCTAAATCAGATCCGATCATTTCGACCCGAAACCCGAAACCGCAAAAACCTAAATTTAATAATCAGATTGAAGATGATCGAATCCAATCCTCGAAAGGTTCTACATGAACTCTGTATTGATGTTGAAACTCAATACTATGGAATTAACCAAAAGCCCCAAATAAATACAAGATAAGCTGTTTCTCACAAAAACCAAATTAATATTGGACATTTGCTACCTTTACATGCATACACAGTATTGATATTTAACAAATTTTACATTTTAAAATTTAATACTATGGAATTATCCATACAAAAATGTGCTTGGAGACCAAATTTTACATTTTTTTAAACTTTGTATTATTTTTTTTAGATAGATAGAAAATCAATGTTTTTCAGAAAAATCTGGACCATAAAAAAACTGTGATTTTCTACCTATAAATAAAAATAGGAAAAAATTTCCAAAAAATGTAAAATTTGGTCTCCAAGCACATTTTAATACGGATATCTCGTTGAATGGTTCGGGTCAACTGTTTGAACTTTAAAATCACAAAATATGGGTGCAAATTAAAACATTCTCTTTTATTCCCAAAGCACAATAGCCCAACTCTAGACATATAGATATAGAAGAGAGTACCTTCAATGTCAAACACTGTAGCTTATCGGCGCTGTGAAATAAAGCAAGCACAAAACCGGCTTCTTGATAATTCCCGGGATTCATTTCGATTTGAATTTCCTTTAAGTTGTTGAAATGAAATGGAAGAGTCTCAAAAGGAGGGTCTTCCACCAGTTCCTGAAAACAAATGTGGATAGAAGCATATTAGCCGTAGTATATTACACAATGTAGATAAATTTATTATTTGGTCCCGAAATATATACAAACAGGAACAAAAAAAAAGAATAAAAAAATAGAAGAAAAGAAAAAAATACCACCCGATAATTCTTAAAAACTAACAAATGTGCCTTTTGAATTGAAGTTTCTTACAGAATTGGTGAGATATTTAGGTCTGGATCCCCTAGTAACCCAATTTGAGTTTAGATCCAAACCGTCCGATCATAATTCATGCCAGAGCAGATCGGACAGTCCAGATCTAAACTCAAAATTTGGGTTACTGTAGGAGATCTGAATTCGGTTTAGCTGACATATAAGTGAAAAATAAGCCAGCAATTGAGATATCAATTTTAGGAGAGAACTCCCAACTTCCCTATGTTATTTAAATTGAACCAAAAATCTCAGAATCTCAGAATTTATCATAACTAATGCCAAGGCATTTACAAGGGGAAAAAAAAATAAACAGTTTGAATTACATACATACCCTCATGTAAGCATGGTTCATCTCCAGCCTTTCTAAACCATGAAGAAATTTGAATTCTTCAACAAAACTGCCCCTTTGCACGTTATTTGAGGGACCAAATTTCGTGATGCACGCTGTCTCTAAATTTGGTGTCTCAAGTTTTAATTTTCTGACACAACCCCAAAACCGTATTATACGAAGACTGCACGATTGGATCTTCAAATTTAAATCCGGATTCAGCATAAAAGAATCTAGTGTCAGATTCCGTAGCGAAGGGCAACTCACCACCCACCTCTCGATATCTTTCATAGACATCTCGCACCAGTTGAGATCTAGGGTTTCTAACTTCTCAAGGCCATTGATACTCTTTGGGACCACCACATGGCACTTGTGAAGAGACACATGTTTTAGTGAATGGCAAGAGAAGAAGGCCGATGGAATCTCGTACCAGTCAAGCTCTATAACAAGGTGCTCGATTTTTCTTCGTACCAAAACGGGTATCCATTTATCCATTGGTTTCGACAAATCCAACCCGCTAGCAATGTCGAATTTCATAATTGTGCCTTTAGTGCATGCTAAAACCTTATCACCTACTTTTTTAAACTGTCTCACTTCTAGAGAGTTGGTACCTTTCCAATGATCGGTCCAAACAGAGACACAATGCTCATCTCGAAGCACAATTTCTGGCATTGAAATCCATGCCTCTTTCCAGGAGCGGGATAGGAGGCATGTTCTGACAGCCTCTTTTACTGGCAAGCGAATTAGAATGTTTTCCTTTATTAATTCTGGTAGATCACTCAGTGGATCCCCTCCAATTACTGGAGTGACCTTTTTTCGCCTTGACCTACGAAGAACCAATGAATACGGCATTTTTGCCGCACCTACGTATAATAAATCATAAAGAAAGAGCTTTAGTTTATTCAGAATTTCATGTGTTTTCAATATAGATTTTGAAAAATAAGTATATGTAAATGTAAATCACATTTTTACCCGTCCATGGCACGTGACATTCACTCTCTCATGGCACGTACACCGTAATCTCTTTAATGTTTTTTTTTCGAAAACATCTGAATTTGTGAAAAGATCTTGAATTATATTTTAGTTTTTAATTGCCAAGACAACCTTATTGAGAACTGCAAACAGTAAGATAAGTAACTCAAGGCACGGCCTGATTTTTCCATGCGCGAATCTCAACTAAATTTTTTTTTTTATGCGTGAATCTCAACCAATATCAACGGCTGGGATCAGAATAACAGGTTCCTGTATTCCTTGGGAATAACAACAGATTTATTTCACTGATTTTATAGTGTTTTTTTTTAACATTACAATCAGAGGGAGAGAATTGAAAATTAATTTCACCTCAGATTGAAAATTAGATATTTCCATGAAGAACAACTCTACTGTTAGATAAGATTACTACATTGATGTTTTTTTTTTTAAAAAAAAAACTTACCTTAGCATATAACCAATTCTTGAGCCTGAGAATTCACTTGCCCTACCAGTAGTAACCAAAACAAAGCAAAAAAATAGGAATCAGGCCTAGAATAACAGATTGATATCACATGAAATCAAATTCTACTAAATTACACTGTTTCATAAGAGAATTTCAGGATCAATGTTGAACCAAGAAGTATCGATTTCCACCAAAAGAAATCGCAGAATTCAATTTCAAGAAACCCTTAAAAGATTAAATCAAAAGAGATGAGAATTCATACAGTGATCGGCGCTGAGACTGTAGAGAGAGAGAGAGAGTGAAAAGGAAGGGGGAATGAATGTTGATACAAAGGGAAAGGGAAGGAGAGGAAGAAGAAGGGTTTTCGCTTTGCACCTTTTCGTATTCACCGACTGGAGCTGAGAATGGGAAATGAGAGAGAGGGGTTTGGGTTTAAAGGCGTACGGAGTATAAATATAATAACAGAGAAGTTTACGCTTCATACAGAGTACAAACTAAGGAATTGAAACAGCGATAAATTTGGTTCATGCGCTGCATCAAGCTGAAACTACTCTGTTAAAACTTTCACCCAGTACGGAACTAATTGGGTCCGGTTCGACCTTCACGGTTTATTTTTGTTATTTGTGTGACACGATTAATTGGGCCGGGTCCGGCAAATGCTCCTACTAGGGAAAAGATATTGACCGGAATATGAACATTATATTATGTTATGCATACGGTTGAACTAGTTGGGTGGCTGAGATGAGAATGAGGATTCGTGGGACAGAAACATTATTCTAACACATTATCATAAAATTCTTGTAAAACTTCTATTCTTTTCCTTTATTTTAATTTTCTTTTAGACTAGAATATGAACATTCAAGTAAAAAAATTATTTCAAAGAAATAGTCAAAACTATTTATTACATAATTATAAATATATTTAAAAAATATATATGTTATAAAATAAAGACAAATAATAATAAACAAGATAGAAAAAACATAAAAGATGACAATCTCTTTATTCATATATTTCTCATGTGTATAATACAAGATTACAAAGCATCTATTTATAGGCTACAAATTGTAAATGAAAAGCCATATATAATTAATTACAATAGTAGTGACCTAGTGGGATATGAATTTCAATGGTAGTGGGAGTAGTGGAGAATTGAATATTGGGAGTCATGGACATCCACATCAATAATTTTATTTATAACACTCCTCCTTGAATATCCATTATATAAGAATATGCCTCATTAAAATCTTACTAGGAAAAACCCTATGGGATAAAAACCTAGTGAAGGAAAAATAGTACATTATTCTTTTTAACACGCAACTACAACCTTACAAGGAAAATATAGTGCATATTAACTCCCCTCATGACAACATCAATCAAGATCTTTAAGTCGGCGAACTCCAATATTACGAACTAGTTTTTCGAATATTGTAGTAGGAAGCGCCTTAGTGAATAAATCTGCTAGATTCTCACTTGAACGGATCTGCTGAACATTAGTTGTATTATCCTTTTGGAGATCATGTGTGAAAAAGAATTTTGGTGAAATATGTTTTGTTCTATCTCCTTTAATGTATCCTTCCTTTAATTGAGCAATACATGCAGTATTATCTTCATATATGATCGTTGGGATCATTTCTCCAGAAGACAAGCCACATGTCTGATGAATATGCTGAATCACAGATCTTAACCAAACACATTCTCGGCTTGCTTCATGTATTGCTAAAATTTCTGCATGATTAGAAGAAGTGGCTGTTTTAGTTTGTTTCACAGATCACCACGAAATAGCTGTTCCACCACATGTAAACAAATAGCCCGTTTGAGATCGGCCATTATGTAGATCAGACAAATATCCAGCATCCGCATAACCAATTAAATCTGATTTGGATTCATTTGTAAAAAACAATCACATATCCATTGTACCTCAGAGATAGCGAAGTATATGTTTAATTCCATTCCAATGTCTTCGCGTATGAGAAGAACTATATCTTGCTAATAAATTTACGGCAAATGATATATCCGGTCTTCTATGTCCAGCAAGATACATAAGTGCTCCTATTGCACTAAGATATGGTACTTCAGGACCAAGTAGTTCTTCTTCATTTTCTCGAGGTCTAAAAGGATCTTTGTTCACATCTAATGATCTTACAACTATCGGAGTGCTCAACGGATGTGATTTATCCATATAAAATCTTTTTAGCACTCTTGCAACGTAATTTTCTTGATGCACAAAAATACCATTTTTTAAATGTTTAATTTGCAATCCAAGACAAAATTTTGTCTTTCCAAGATCTTTCATCTCAAATTCTCCCTTTAAATAATTTACTACCTTTTGAAGCTCTTCAGGAGTTCCAATGATATTTAGATCATCAACATAAATTGCAATTATAACAAACTCATTTTCAGATCTTTTCATGAAAATACATGGACAAATTGTATCATTTATATATCCATGTTTCAATAAAAATTCACTGAGACGGTTATACCACATGCGTCCAGATTGCTTTAATCCATATAAAGACTTATTCAATTTAATTGAATAATGTTCTCGAGAACCTAAATTACATGCTTCAGGCATCTTAAATCCTTCAGGGATTTTCATATATATATCATTATCAAGCGAGCCATATAAATAGACTGTGACAACATCCATTAGACGCAAATCGAGCCCTTCATGTACTGCCAGACTAATTAGGTATCGAAAAGTTGTTGCATCCACCACATGTGAGTATGTCTGTTCATAATCAATTCCAGGTCTTTGCGAAAATTCTTGAGCTACAAGTCGCGCTTTATATCTCACAATTTCACCTTTCTCATTTCTCTTTCGCGTAAATACCCATTTGTATCCTACTGGCTTCATGCCTTCGGGTATTGGGACTACAAGCCCAAAATTTTGTTGTTTTTCAAGAGAGTTTAATTCTGCCTCAATTGCGCCTTTCCATTTTTGCCAATCATTTCTTTGTCGACATTCAGTAATAAATTTTGGTTCATGATCCTCATTATTCATTACATCTAGCGCCATATTATATGCAAAAATATCATTAATATCAACTTTATCTCGGTTCCATCTTATTCCATTCATGATATAATTTATCGAGATCTCTTCATTTTCACGAATTTTATATACTTGAGTTTCTGCTGGAACTCCAATATTAGTTATAATTTGATTTTCTTCTGAATTGTTTTCTGTCATATCCTCAACTTGGCCATTTTCATCCTTTGCTCCTTTTCTTTTTCGAGGATTTTTATCTTTGGAACCGATTGGTCTTTCACGCTTCATGTGTGTTATAATTTCATTAGTTTGTCCAACAGGGACATCAACTTTTATTGGAGCATTAACAGCTGGTACATGTGATTTGGTCACTTTCTTTGAATCTGTAAATGCGTCTGGCAATTGGTTAGCTAATCTTTGCAAATGAATTATCTTTTGAACATTTAGTTCACATTCTTTAGTACGAGGATCAAAATGTGATAATGATAATTCATTCCAACTAATGTCTTTCCCCAGCTGATTATTTTCTCCCCCTAATGTTGGAAATTTTGATTCATCAAAATGACAATCGGCGAATCTAGCCGTGAATAAATCTCCTGTCATTGGCTCCAAATACTTTATTATAGATGGAGATTCAAATCCAACATAAATTCCCAACCTCCTTTGAGGTCCCATTTTAGTGCGTTGTGGTGGAGCAATTGGAACATATACCGCACATCTAAAAATTCTTATATGGGATATATTAGGTATGTGACCAAAAACTAATTGTAAAGGGGAAGTTTTATTATAGCTAGTTGGCCTGATGCGAATTAGTGCTGCTGCATGCAAAATAGCATGTCCCTAACAAGATATTGGAACTTTAGACTTCATAAGTAGTGGTCTTGCAATTAATTGTAATATCTTTATAAATGACTCTGCAAGTCCATTTTGTGTATGAACATGAGCTACAGGATGTTCAACATCAATTCCAATAGACATACAATAATCATTGAATGTTTGAGAAGTAAATTCACCAGCATTGTCTAGACGTATTTTCTTAATTGGATAATCAGGAAAATGTGCTCTTAATCGAATCAATTGAGCAAGTAATCTCGCAAACGCCAGGTTGCGAGTTGATAATAAACTTACATGTGACCATCTTGTTGATGCATCAATTAAAACCATAAAATATCTAAATGGTCCACATGATGGGTGTATTGGTCCACAAATATCATCATGTATACGTTCTAGAAATGTAAGAGATTCATTTTGTATTTTCGCTGGTGATGGTCGAATAATCAACTTTCCTTGAGAACACGCAACACATGACAATTCATTAGATTGAAGAATCTCCTGGTTCTTTAATGAATGTCCACATGAGTTCTCTATTATTTTTCGCATCATTATTGATCCGGGATGGCCTAACCGGTCATGCCAAACTATAAACGTATTCTTATCTGTAAGCTTCTGGTTTACAATAACATGTGCTTCAATTGCACTAATATATGTGTAATACAAACCGGAGGAAAACATAGACATTTTTGTTGTCCCTAAGGCACCACTAATTTACTTTAAAAACTGAAATTAATTGCAAATAAAGTAAATAAAAGAGTTTAGAGAAATTGACACTCGGGATGTTAACGGAGTTCGGCAAAATGGCCTACGTCTCTGGGGTGTCGCAACCACTTCTCGGTGCACCTTTCTATTACCCAATGAGAAAGGTTACAACTTGTGAACCGGTGAGCCCTTACAACCAATGGGAAGTCACTCGGCCAACTAGAGTAGAGAACGAAGTCTCTAAGTCTATAATCTCAAGAGAAATAATCACAACAACTAACTTTAATCTAATCTAGCAAGATTAGTGAAGTAGATTTGAGGTTGTGTGAAGGAATTTTGAAGTTTTAGCTCTCACAACAATGGAGGGAATATTGCACAGTAAAATCGCGTTTTGAATAGCTGGGGGCGGCTCTAGTTAATTTGGAAGAAAACCTAATTGCTCTATTTATAGAGGCAGCTTCCAAAAGAGTATTCTGCCTACAATCGTTACAACGATTAGTACTAATATGCAATTAGGGTTTCAGCCAAATTCAAAATTCTGCGAAGCTTTCATAATCGTTACAACGATTATATAATCGTTGGTAACGATTACACTCTGGAAGAATTGTGTTATTTCTCGCATTCTGATTTTCTGTGCAGCTATTTTAATCGTTGGTAACGATTGTTCCCTGACTTCAACATCAAATCTATTTTACCAATTCTATGAATTTTACAATTTAAAATCTTGATAAAACTTGATAATTTCTTCAGGATAACAGATTCAGATTGCAATTCCAATTGTCTTAAACCTGCGAAATATCTTAACTCAAAGAAATTGTTAAATTCAATTGTTGTATGTTTTGCAAATTAGTCAAATAGCATACTAAGAGTATTGCTTGCAACAACAATCTCCCCCTTTTGACGATTTGCAAAACATACATCGCAAGTAAGTGCATAAATTGATTTGAAATTATATTTCCCAATTGTTTGTTTCCCAATTGTCAGTTTTGCATGTCTTGCAATTTCTCCCCCTTTTGGAAATCGACGAAAGGGAAAACAACCAACGAGTGCTCCCCCTCAAAATGAGCACTCCCCCTCAGTGTTTGGAAGATATAAAAATTTAAAGAATAACACAGATAAAATAACAGAAATTAAAATTGAAAGCACAGAATAATGAAACCACTAACATGCAATTGAACATAACTAAACCAAAGCTACTAATAAGCAGAAAATAGTATTAAAGTTCCACATAGCATGCAAAGCAAAATAATAATAAGTTCCTAGCATAGCAATCGAATAGTACGCAACAAATAGCGATCTGAAAAAAAATAAAAGGAACTAGATATCATCGTCAGCAGCATCACCATCGGCATCATCATCATCATCATCATCATCAGCAGGGTCATCATCATGAACACCACTGCCCGCTCCAAAGCGGCGCACCCAACGCTTGGCAAGATCCGTTTGAGCATCATCAAGGATTGAATATTCTTGGCATTGAGGCGAACACCCTTATTGACCTTGTCAATTTTAGTACCAAGGGTAGAGAGAGTGGAAGTAATGCCGCGCAACTGGTCCATAACCCAAGCCATTTCGGCGGTTAAGGCCTGTGGTGGAGCCGGAGCGTCGGAAGGTGGGGCTTGTGGAGGGGATGGAGGATTGGCTTCAGTTGGATCCCAATATTGATTTGGAAGTGCATTGGGAGCTTTAATCCATCGATTTACGGGACGGTTATCGGGGCGGAGACCGGGTGGGCCACCTGCGGAGGCCGTTAAAGACCAACCAATATTCGGCATTTCACTAACCAAATTTACCGGGCCGAGAAGAGTTAGGTCAGGTGAAAGATGAATTCCATTGAGATGCATAATTTTGTGAATAATATGAGCATAGGGTAAATTATAAACCTTGCTGTTGAATGCATTTCTCATGTGACGGAGAATGATATACGGAATGTTGAAGCGTTTCTCATCCAAGCAAATGAGATGTCGCATATAGAAAGTGGCATTCCATTCCATGTTAGTTTTGATTTTGGATTTTGGAGTGAGAATATTGTTGACAAAAAGGTATAGCAACCGATGAAGGGATGGAAGATGTGAAGCATAAAGAGGGGCACCAACTCGATTGGTACGGTCAAACCAGGTTTTGTAATTATCTGCCGTATCGACGGCTGTATCGGGCCATTTTCTAAGTGGGTACGATTCATCACCTTCATTTGGTAATTCAAGCCATTCGGCCAGGTTGTCAAGAGAGAGATTAATTTCAGTTCCGCACACATAGGAAGAGGCTCGGAATGGAGACAAAGACATGAGAAAATTGGCATAGAATACCCGGGTTAATATAACGTTGTACGGTTCCATACAATTAATAAAAGGTTCCCAATCCCAATGGGCCAAGTACTCATTGATTTTGTTTGTCTCATAGGCAGGAAACTCGGCAGAATTCTTATCAAAGTGATAGCAATTGGTCAAATCCCGGTTTTCAAATAAACCAATATAGTTGGTGTATGATTCGGCATCTCGAAATAGGTACCGATTATCTCGACCGATTATCCAATTTGGTAATTGAGGATTAGGAGAATCATCTCTTTGAAGAGAGGTTTGGCCTGAGTCAGTACGGCTCCTTTTGCGAATAGCAGTTTTGGTCAGTTTAGGAGGCATTGTAAATGGTGAAAAGAGGAAAATTTACCGATTGAGAAATGAAGCACACACACATGAGGAGAAGGACGAGAGGAGCACAATGATGAAGACGGATCGTCGATCAAGTGGTCGGATGGCCGGATTTGAGAAGAGGTGAAACTAGGGTTTCGGTGGAAAGGAGAGAAGAGAGAAGAGAGAGGGTAATCTAGTGAGAGAATAGGGTAGAGAGGAGAAAGGAGAGAAGAAAGGGCTTAAAATGGAGAAGAAGGGTGGTTTGTGGAGGCCAAACTGGTGTAGAAAGGGTAGAGGCGGCGGAGAGGAGAAGAAAGAAAGAGAAGAGAGAAGAGGTGCGGGTAGGAGGGGAGAGAAGAGAGAAAGAAGAGACGGATCCGACTTTTTAAATTCTGCTGACAATCGTTACAATGATTGAATAATCGTTCACAACGATTATGCTCTGGAAAGAATGGTTGACAGACGAAATTTTGAAGAGAAAATTTGAATATTAAGATTTAATTAATCGTTACAACGATTGTTTATTCGTTGGCAACGATTGTGCTCTGGAAATTACTGCAATAATAGATGAATTTAAAAGTAAATTTGGATTTTGAAATTTAATTAATCGTTGTAACGATTAAACAATCGTTCACAACGATTGTGTTCTGGAAGAAATCATGTAAAGTTTGTGTTTTGCAGTCTGAAGAATTAAGATTTTCTTTAATTAATCGTTATAACGATTAGTTAATCGTTGGTAACGATTGTGATCTGGTAGGATTTTCTAAAGGGCGTCGGAGCGTTGATATGATCAAGTGATTGCTATGCGTCCTATCTAAGATGCAGATGCACTAATTTAGGATAATCATTTGACTAATCAAGTTCAAGCATGCCTAATTTAAACCTTAGTTCGTTATGTTGTTGAGGATTTAAGGGCTTGGTGAAAATATCGGCAATTTGATTTTTGGTGTCAATATGGATAAGTTGAATTTCACCTTTCTCAACATGATCCCTAATAAAATGATGCCGTATTTCTATGTGCTTGGTACGAGAATGGAGAACTGGATTTTTGGATATCATGATGGCACTGGTATTGTCACACATAATTGGTACGTTGCGGAAGCGTATTTCATAATCTTGGAGAGTTTGAATCATCCATAGCAATTGTGTGCAACAACTACCGGCCGCAACATACTCGGCTTCCGCGGTGGAAAGCGCAACCGAGGTTTGCTTACGGCTCGACCAAGAGACAAGTGATCCGCCCAAGAATTGGCATGTACCACTTGTACTTTTACGGTCCATTCGGTCTCCGGCAAAATCAGCATCGGTGTAACCTATCAAATCTAATTCCGATTGTTTGCCATACCATAATCCCAAATTCAACGTGCCTTTGATATATTTAAGTATTCTTTTAACGGCTTTCAAATGCATGTCTTTGGGATTAGCTTGAAATCTAGCACATAGACATACCGCAAACATAATATCAGGTCTACTAGCAGTTAAATAAAGTAAGCTACCTATCATAGCTCGGTATTGAGTGATGTCCACCGGTGTACCGCTAGGATCAGAGTCAAGATTTGCATTTATCACCATTGGTGTAGGACTCGTCTTGCTTTCAGTTAAGCCGAATTTCTTGATCAACTCCTTAGCATACTTGGTTTGACTTACAAAAGTTCCATCGATAAGTTGCTTTATTTGGAGTCCCAAGAAGAAGTTCAATTCACCCATCATGCTCATTTCAAATTCACTACTCATAAGAGATGAAAATTCCTCGGCAAGTGCCGCATTAGTAGAACCAAAAATGATATCATCAACATAAATTTGCACAATTAAAATTGATTCATCTCTTTTCTTAGTAAAGAGAGTTGTATCATTTTTACCTCTTGTAAAATCATGTTCAATTAGAAAGAAACTAAGTCGACCGTACCATGCTCTAGGAGCTTGTTTAAGTCCATAGAGTGCTTTAGTGAGTTTATAAACATGATTTGGAAATGTTGAGTCAACAAAGCCGGGTGGTTGTTGAACATATACTTCTTCTTCTAGAAATCCATTCAGAAATGCACTTTTAACATCCATTTGGAATAAGATAAAACATTTGTTAGAGGCATATGCTAAAAGCATCCGAATGGATTCTAGACGCGCTACAGGTGCAAAGGTTTCTTCGAAATCGATACCTTCTTGTTGCTTATACCCTTGAGCAACTAACCTAGCTTTGTTCCTAACTACATTTCCAAATTCATCATTTTTATTTCGAAAAACCCATTTAGTTCCAATAATCATTCGATCATTTGGTTTAGGTACTAGTGTCCAAACTTTGTTTCTTTCAAATTGAGCAAGTTCTTCTTGCATGGCGCAAATCCAATTTGAATCAATATTTGCATCTTTAAAGTTTTTAGGTTCAACATTTGACACGAATGCACAATGCGCAATCATTTGACTCAATCCCGATCTTGTTCTAACCCCTTCCTTAGGATCCCCAATGACATTAGAAAGAGGGTGAGAGGAAACTTCCCTTAGTTCTTCGGGAGGTTGATATTCAAATGGTGGAGGTTGTGACTCTTCGGTTTGCATTGATGTGTTCAAAGGATTCTCGACATAGGGTGTTGCATTCTCTTCGGATTGATTTTGTTCGGATGGTTGTTCACCTATGATGATTTGATTTGCAGCCTCGTCAACTTCAGGAGTAATATCTTCAACACCTACAATTAAAATACCTTTCTCGACCTTTTTGTGAGTAGCTTCATCAAATTTAACATGTACTGATTCAATTACAACCCTTTGATTTGCAATGTAAATTCTATAGGCTTTCCTTGTCATTGAATATCCTACAAAAATGCCTTCAATTGATTTTGAGTCAAATTTTGTTATTTTAGGAGATTCGTCTAGAACAAAGCATTTTGAACCGAATACTCTAAAGTGGGATATTTTTGGTTTGTATCCCTTCCATAATTCATATGGTGTTTTCTTCAATATCGATCTAATACTAACGCGATTGATCACGTAGCAAGCCGTATTTGACTGCCTCGGCCCAAAGATGTTTGGGCAAAGGATATTCATTTAGCATGGTTCGGGCAAGCTCTTGTAATGTTCGGTTTTTCCTCTCGACAACCCCATTTTGTTGAGGTGTGCGAGGAGCCGAATATTCATGTCTATATCCCCTTTTAGAGCATAATTAATCAAATTTCGCATTTTCGAACTCCCCCCCATGGTCACTTCGAATTCGAATGATATTTAGACCCTTTTCATTTTCAACACGAATGCAAAATTTGATGAAATATTCAATTGCTTCATCCTTGTGTTGTAGAAATATAACCCAAGTAAAGCGACTATAGTCATCCACAATTACAAATGCATACTTCTTTTTAGCTAAACTAGGTATGATAATTGGTCCAAATAAATCAATGTGAAGTAATTGTAGAGGTTGATTAGTTGATACCATGTCTTTGGACTTAAAACAACTTTTAGTATGTTTACCTTGGACACAAGCATCACATAAGCCTTCAATTTCTAATTTGTGAGTTGGTAGTCCACGAACAAGATTTAATTTAACCAATTTTTTAATTGAATCAATTGAAATGTGGCCTAATCTACAATGCCATAACCAAGATCCGGTTGTTATAGCACTTAAGCATGTTTCACCAGAATCAAAATGAGTAAGATATAGATAATAAACATTTTTCTTTCTCTTACCCATATACACTAGAGTATCATCCGAAGCTCTAATTAAGAAACAAGCATTAATGTCAAATTTAACATAATAACCGGCTTCACATAACTTACTAACACTAAGTAAGTTATAGTTCAACCCATCAACAAGGTAAACATCCGATATGGTTAAGTTTTGGTTACCAACCGAACCTAATCCGATGATCGAACTTTTTCTTTGATTACTACCAAAAGTAACCAACCCACCATCATATGGTTCTAAAGATTTGAAATTAGATTTATCACCGGTCATATGGTGTGAGCATCCACTATCAATGATCCAAGCATTTTCTTTATGAGTAGTAATCAAACACACCTACAAGAGTATATATTATTAATTAACATATACCTTGTTGTAATCTCCCCAATTTTAATATTTTTAGCAATTTTAGTATTTTGGGGAGATTTCAAATACAAATTCAAGCTAGTTTAGCTTTAGGAATCCAAACAACATTTGCATTGTTGTTTCCTTTCCTAAATCTACATTCTAATGAGGTGTGACCAATTTTACAGCAATAGTTACAAAATGTCACCGATTGCTTGATATTGCGCGAACCATGTGTGAAAGTTACTTTAAAATCATCTTTCACTTCTTGAATTTGATTCCTATGATTGTTGAATGACCGAGTCTTGTTAGAAATAAATTTATTGTGATGTTGGGGAACATCTCTTGGTGAACTATTCTTTTGAGTTCTATTTTGCAAAGCATTTTTGTTTTTAAGTTCATAACACCATCCATCCGGTCCTTTGAAATAAGTTTTATTTGACCTTTTTGGATTAAATGTGTTCCTATTACTATTTTCAAAAGTGTTTTTGTTTTTGTAATTTTTGTTGGAATATCCATACTTAAATGCATGATGTTGAGACTTTTGGTTTGGGGTTTGACAATTTTGCTTTATATTTGACTCATTATTCAAAGGAGTTTTACCCTTTTTGGTATAAAATTGGTGAGTTAAATAATCCTTACTATCAAATTTAAATTTGTTTAAATATTTTTGTTGATTTTCTACATTTAAAGTTTGAGTATGTCCCCCTTTTTCTTTCGGGCTTTGTGAATAATTTGATTCAAATGAGGAGTGACCCTTCTTGTATCCAATGCCCGTTCTATCAACTTTAGCATTGGTCAAATTATCCATGTAATAAGGATCTATACTAGTGATATTTGAGAATTCACTAGGAGATCTTAATGCCCTATTTTCGGTCTCCAATGTTTGAACTTTTACTTTTAACATTTCTATTTCTCCTAAATATGATTGACAAGAATTTGAATTAAATAGTACCATTTCTAATTCTTTTACTTTGGACTCAAAATCAAGAAGTTTGGATTTTAAATTTTGTATGATACCTTCCTTTTCACGCAATACCCTTTTTGATTCATCAAGCAACCTAGGTGCATTATGACGTGTTAGTATCTCATTTACGAAAGTGCTTGTCTCATTGATAATTATCCAATTATTGTTCAAATCAATTTCGGGTTCATTGGTCTCTATTTGGTCATTGGTCAGTTCAGTTTCGGACTCACAACCTTCAAAGTCAGAATCAAAATGTACCTCATTAGCAGAGCTTGTTGAAGCTTCATTCGTATCCACCTTCTTGTTATTCCTTGACTTTGCAAGATTTTTGAGAAATTCAATGGTGGTCTCATCGGTGATGTTCTTGTTAGCAATGATTGAGTCCACATCGATTATTGACGGACCTTCATCCACACTTGCTACCAATGCGAGGTTGATCTCTTCTTCATTTCCCGACTCCGTGTCAGATTCCTCTACATCACTTTCACCATAGTCTATGCTCCACATAGCTTG
Organism: Carex kokanica; assembly: GCA_025461125.1. Lineage (NCBI taxonomy): Eukaryota > Viridiplantae > Streptophyta > Magnoliopsida > Poales > Cyperaceae > Carex > Carex kokanica. The sequence goes on along the minus strand of JAJGRX010000093.1, from coordinate 134,355 downwards.
CATTGCTTTCGCCTTTTTCTTGCCTTTGTATCCATCATACTTTTGTTTTGGCCTTCGATCGTGTTGTCCTTCACCATCCTTGTTCTTCAAATGGGGAAATAGCTTGAAGCATGTTTGAATGGTGTGCCCTTCTCTATGACATGCAAAGCACACCACTCTTTTGTTCTCATCCTCACGTTCCTTGTTATACTTTCTTTCAAAATCAAGCATTCCTTGGAACATTTTGGATAAGAGAAGGGCATCTTTGGAGGATTCATGGTCTATTTTATTTATGAATTGGTCATTTGGCATACGGTTATTTGAGGAGCTAGAGTGGTTACGGTTTTGTGCCAGGAAAGCTACGGTTTTTGATTTAGACTCTTGCTTCAGTTCACCGGATTGTATTAGTTTTTCTTCAAAACTTCTAAAGTGCGCGTACAGTTCATCTGCAGTGAATGATGCATGCGTTCCTTGAATTGCTTCTAGGGCACTCACCAATCCTTCCCATCTAGGTCTCCTAAGCATGACTCTTAAGAGCTTTCCTACAATTTTATCGTTAGAAAGTGGTTCTCCCAATTCGATAAATTCATTTTGTATATGCATAAGTCTATTATACATTTCCTCTATGGTTTCACTATTTTCTACCTTGAATGTTTCAAATTTGGTCTCTAACCCGGTTATTTTGGTTCTTTTGATTTGGGTGTTACCCTCATACCGATTTATAAGGGCATTCCACATTTCTTTGGCGCTAGTTGAGTTACCAAAAATCAAGGCAACTGATTCACTAACTGCGTTTAATATTGCATTAACCGCATTGTCATTTTCTTTCTTTTCAATTTTTGATGGAAGAGTTTGGATTTTGTTATCTTCTCCCTCAAACTTAGGTGTATACCCCTTTTCGATAATATCCCATACTTCAAGAATATTTAAATAATTAATCATAATTCTTTTCCAATGACTAAAGTTTTTGGTTGTAAGACCGAAGGTTGGGGGTTCTTTCACAAATATATTTGGTGCCATTTTAGATCACTAGAGCTAGAATTAAGTGAGTCTTAATTCGAGTAACTTGCTCTGATACCACTTTGTTGTCCCTAAGGCACCACTAATTTACTTTAAAAACTGAAATTAATTGCAAATAAAGTAAATAGAAGAGTTTAGAGAAATTGACACTCGGGATGTTAATGGAGTTCGGCAAAATGGCCTACGTCTCCGGGGCATCGCAACCGCTTCTCGGTGCGCCTTTCTATTACCCAATGAGAAAGGTTACAACTTGTGAACCGGTGAGCCCTTACAACCAATGGGAAGTCACTCGGCCAACTAGAGTAGAGAACGAAGTCTCTAAGTCTATAATCTCAAGAGAAATAATCACAACAACTAACTTTAATCTAATCTAGCAAGATTAGTGAAGTAGATTTGAGGTTGTGTGAAGGAATTTTGAAGTTTTAGCTCTCACAACAATGGAGGGAATATTGCACAGTAAAATCGCGTTTTGAATAGCTGGGGGCGGCTCTAGTTAATTTGGAAGGAAACCTAATTGCTCTATTTATAGAGGCAGCTTCCAAAAGAGTATTATGCCTACAATCGTTACCAACGATTAGTACTAATATGCAATTAGGGTTTCAGCCAAATTCAAAATTCTGCGAAGCTTTCATAATCGTTGGTAACGATTACACTCTGGAAGAATTGTGTTATTTCTTGCATTCTGATTTTCTGTGCAGCTATTTTAATCGTTACAACGATTAGACAATCGTTGGTAACGATTGTTCCCTGACTTCAACATCAAATCTATTTTACCAATTCTATGAATTTTACAATTTAAAATCTTGATAAAACTTGATAATTGCTTCAGGATAACAGATTCAGATTGCAATTCCAATTGTCTTAAACCTGCGAAATATCTTAACTCAAAGAAATTGTTAAATTCAATTGTTGTATGTTTTGCAAATTAGTCAAATAGCATACTAAGAGTATTGCTTGCAACAACAATTTTTTCCAATATGCATTTTTTATCTAAGATTTTGCTAGTTATATAGAGATATTCAACATTTTCTTCATTAGTTGTCTCAACATGGTATCCATTTCGGCGGATATTCTTAAAACTTAATAAATTTCTTTGAGACTTAGAAGAATATAATGCATCATCAATAAAGTTGAGTTCCTCCATGTAACAACAATGTTGCTCTTCCGGAGCCTTCTATTAAATTTGTACTACCCGAAATAGTACTAACATTGGCTTCTTGCATTACTAAATAAGAGAAATATTTTTTATCTTTAAGAATAGTATGAGTTGTTGCACTGTCGACGAGACATATCTCTTTATTATTGATGTCATTGTTGACCAAATGAATATTCATTCTTCAATAAAAAAATAAAAATAACAATAAATAAATAACTCTTCAACAATAAAAATAATATAGTTAAACTTGTATTGTCCTTAAAAAAATGCAATAATTGCCACTCCAACAATAACAAAGATTACTCTATTTTAAACAATTTACTTCTAATTTTTTTTTAGTGATGCTTGATATATGTCAACAATATGTTTTGACATACGACAGGTACGTCGGCGTACGACAGGTTCGTGACCAACGAACTTTATCACTATAATGATAGCATGAATTATCTTGTTCGCTATTCTGTTGTGAACTAAAACTGCATATAAAAAAAAATTACACATTATAAATTATATGTAGCTTCCAGCCAAAAATTTTAATCTTATAATTGAACTTCGGGCCAATTAATAAAATTGTTAAAATGGCTTCCGGCCAATTTCATTAGCATAATTTATATTCATATGGCTTCGGACCATTAATTAACATAATAATATAATTAGATGGCTTCGGGCCATTCCATATAACATAATTTATGTTGAACACAAAATAATGTAAAAATATAACACAATATTATCATAATATAACTTAAAAGGTAAAATAATTAAATATTAAAAAAAAAATTACCTTGAATCTTCAAATAGTAGAGCTCTCGTGCTGATAACGTGTTATAAAATAAAGACAAAGAATAATAAACAAGATAGAAAACACATAAAAGATGACAATCTCTTTATTCATATATTTCTCATGTATACAATACAAGATTACAAAGCCTCTATTTATATGCTACAAATTGTAAATGAAAAGCCATCTATAATTAATTACAATAGTAGTGGTCTAGTGGGATATGAATTCCAATAGTAGTGGGAGTAGTGGAGAATTGAATATTGAGAGTCATGGACATCCACATCAATAATTTTATTTATAACAGTTTTTTAGTTTTTGTAAATCAACTTTTAGAAAAAAAAAATAAACATCTCGTTGAAAGAAATTATATTTATATATCCTCAGAATATCAAAAGGAGAAAAAAACAATGTGTTGTGGTGTATATATGGAGGTATTGTTAGACGTTGCCTAATCATGATAATCTTTATTAATGGGTCATTAGGCAAAAGTTTCAGATTAACAAGGATTATAAAGTTGCATTGGGGCATGTTAATTTATTCCAGAATTCAGGTCATGGGAAACAGACAGTCAAAGATGCATTTCTTTTATTGCTAAGCATGCTATTAATTTAACAATAAACTAGATCAGCCTTGTTTCTTGCCACATTATATATATCTGTAGCTAGAGTGGAAAAAACATGCCGTGACTAACACGCCGTAACTTTGGTCTCATGCCGTGCCGTGCCGTGACCAAGTTAATTTTTCACGTGCCGTGTCATGCCGTGACCAAAATGTCAAGAGGTGGTGGTCACGGCACGTGAATGGTCACGTCGTGCTTAACGTGCTGTGACCATACGTGACTCGTGTGACTCGGGTGACCATTTAATCATAATTTAGATTAGTTTATTCAAGATTCACTATTAAATCAATATCTAATGTTCTTAATTACACGTGAGTCGCGTGACTACGTGTCGTGCCGTGTCGTGACTAAATCTTTCACGTGCCGTGCCATGCTAAAGTTTCAAAAAATGGACACGGCATGCAAATGGTTACGGCACGGGACACGCAAGTCACGGCACGTAACTGACACGCGTGCCGTGCCGTTGCGTGACGGAGCCGGCTCCGCCGTGCCATTTTTCCCACTCTATCTGTAGCCCTTGCAGCCTTCAGTACTAGATTTTCAAATTTGACGATCTAATTTAATGTCATATATTTAATTTTTTTTATAATATAGAAAATAAATTGGTGATCCTCCTGTCTTTATATAATTGACACAAATTTTATAATTGCAGATCCATTTACTGAGATATATTACCACCCAAATTCCCAAAATGTGTCATGAGTATGTAGATCGCATGCATTTTGGATCATATTTATAAATTCAAATTTTAAGAACTTATAGACATTTTTCAGTATGCATATCCTCATATTTTTTGGTTCAATTTTATTTTTAATTCCATAGTTATATTGGTTGCTTACTCCTATCATAGTAACAAGATTTGCGATTTATTCGCAAATAATTCGCGTATTAAACGTTTTTTTGACGTTACCGAACCGAACTCCAAATAAAACACAAAAAACCGTATAATACGTTTTATTCGCGAATAAAACGTGTTACGAATTATTCGCGATAAAAATGCGAAAAATTTATTTTTATTATTTTTTTTAGGATTTTTTTGGATTTTTTTTTCTTTGTTGTTGTACGGAATCATTTCCGAATTATTTTCAAATTATATCCGAATTATACCCGAATCACGAATTTTTGACTTTGCCGAACCGAACCCAAACTATTGGTTTGTCACGACTCCTACTAGTCTACAAGACAATTTGTCACGACACATATGAGCTGGTTTAAGTAGGCCACAGAAATTCTAATCTGGGGAACATATCACATGTTGCTCTTGGTTTAAGTGATACCTGCCCCTGTGGGCCTGTGCCTTCAAGAGAAAAATAATCTCTCTCCACTGGCGCAAGTTCTCTCGCACACTAGCACACAACACTGTACTCTCTCTCTCTTTCTAATACCAAGCTTGCATGAGAACAATCCATGGTGGATCCATTAACCACCTCGGCAATTGGCTGGGGGTTCTCGGCTGCAGGTTGGCTGATTTCCCCTGTTCTAGCCCGTTTCTTGAACAAATGTTTTGATGCACTCGGTATAGATCCACAGTTCCAATCTCAAAAGCAAATCCTCCTTGTAAAATTGGAAAATCTCCAGACCACGCTCCTCCCACAGCTGCTCATCCTCACAGATGCTGCACAACAGAGCCCCCACCGGCCTTTTCTTGAGAATTGGAGTTGGAAGCTCAAGTCTGCTTTCTATGAGGTTGAGGATCTGCTCAGCTTAGTCGAATACCAGCGCCTTGAAAAGGAGGTCAATTCCCTCTTTCCTTCTACTTCTAAATTTAATTTAAACAAATTAAAAGACAAGCTACCGGAATTTTCATCTGAGAAGAAAAAACTCATTAAAAGCCTGAAGAATTTGGAAGAAATTGTTAATGAAGCAATGAAATTGGTTCCCGTATTGAGCCTACCGAGCAGTAGTGGCAATAGTGCGACTCGGAGCTCTAATGAGATGCATAGGGAAACCATTTCTACTCCAGGTTTCACGATTATTGGTCGTGAAAAGGACAGGGATTATATTGTAAAATTGTTGCGGGAGGATTTCCCAGAATTGTCTAATAATGTTAAGTGTTCTTCTGTTATTGGAATATGGGGCATGGGTGGGGCGGGGAAGACGACCTTGGCACAGTATGTTTCTGACCATGAGAAAGAGGTTAAGTACTTCGACCGTGTCATGTGGGCTCATGTTTCTCAAAAGTTTAGTGTTGATACCATTTTGAGAATGATTTGGGAGTCTGCTTTTAAGGAGGCTTGTCCCAATTTTTGTGGCCTTGAAGGTCTCCAATCTGCACTTCAAGAGAAATTAAGAGGAGAAAGGTACTTTCTAGTGTTGGATGATGTTTGGTGTGATAAAGGGGTTAGTGAACAAGAAATTGAGCAGCTATTTGCTCCTTTAAGAGCGGGTAAGAGAGGTAGCAAAATATTGGTTACTACTCGGATTGAAGCGGCAGCGAAAACTTTGGGTGCTATGAATCCAATCCCGTTGCGGGAACTTGATGATGAAGGGAAGGTTAATTTCCATTGGAAAGAAGATTGCAGCAAAATTATGTCGATCACCATTAGCGGCAAAGACTGTGGCAGCTCAATTGCGTAGAAGGCTAGACCCAGAAGTTTGGTTATCTATGCTAAATAGAAGCTTGTTAAATGATACCATGGGAGCCTTATTTTTGAGTTATCAGAACCTGCCTCCTCCATTGCAACGATGCTTTGCATTTTGCAGCTTGTTTCCTAAAGGGTATGTATTTCAGTACGACAACAATTTGGTTAATTTATGGATTGCTGAGGGCTTCATTGAAACTGAGGATAGTAATGAGCATATGAAGGATATTGCTAATCGGTATATTTTAGAGTTAATATCTAGCTCTTTCTTTCAAGTTGACGAATGGGGTCGCCCATCTATGCATGACCTAATCCATGATCTAGCCCAAGAAGTTTCTGAAGGTGAATATTTTAGAATTGAAAGTGAAGAGAAAAAGGAAATCCCTGCCCATACTCGCCATATATACGTTGATGATAATCATATGCTTGGGGAGTATGTGGAGAAAATATGCAAACTCAAAGATCTACGTACAATTATTTCAAAATCATATTCTCCTTTCTCTTTGAAAGAAGAGGAGGACCTTGATGCTCTTTTTAAGAAGTTAAGAAAATTATATGTAGTGGAAATAAAAGGGTTTGATTTTATTAAAAGAGTACCTAAGTCTGTGGCTCATTTGAGAAACCTACGATACCTCAATCTTAGCACAGTTACACTTTCTGGATTACTAAACAAACTCTACCAATTACGTTTCTTATATACTTCTAGCCAGATTCCTGACCTTGGGAGACTAATATCACTTCTGGATCTCAAAGATTTTAATGTTAAAATGGAAAGAGGGTTTGAGCTAAAACAGTTGGAGTATCTTAGAGACCTTTATGGATCGTTATATATTCGTGGTCTAAATAATGTAAAAAGTAAGGAGGATGCATATCAAGCGAAGTTATCTGACAAAAAATGGCTCCATGAATTACATTTTTGTTGGGACTATGAAAGTAGAGATGTCCTGAGAGACATTGATGTTGAAATTCTAGATAGCCTTAATTTGTCCACCACCCCAAATAAAAGAGTTGATTATTGAAAACTACAGTGGTAAGAGGTTCCCCAGTTGGATTTTAGAAAATACTAATAACATTATTGAACTCCAGCATCTTCAACTTCGTGGCTGCCAAGGCTTGGAAACCCTTCAAGGAATAAATGAACTATCAGATCTTCTATCTCTTATCACTGGTTCTCTGCCTGGGCTCAAGAGTTGGGTACCTCTTCCCTTAAATCTAACTCGATTGGAAATTCGTGATTGTATCTCTCTTGCATTTGCGGTGAAAGAAGACTTAGATATGATAATGTCAACAAAGGGTACACGAATATACCCAATTGTCTCCCATGACGGGCCCCTTTGATTTTGATCCTTTGTACATTAATAATCAGTTCGATGGTGTTAAGGAAATGATGAAATATGGTGATTATATAGAGGATGAAACATTATCAACCATTTCAAAAGATCTGAATAAATGCTTAGAGAAAAGGTTAGACCTCATTTTCCAGCTGAAAGATGTTTATGGTGAACCAATCCTGCCCCCTGCCCTCGAGAGCCTTTCAATTAAATCATGCTTCATCACAGACAAAATCTTAGCTGGGTCTTTGCAGAGACTTACCTCCCTGACCTTCATGAGGTTAGAGGATATCATAACTATCACATGTATACCTAAAGAGGTTCTTAGTTCCCTGACAAATCTTTTGAATCTCTATATTTTCGGATGCTTGTTGCTTACTTCAATTGGTGGGTTAGACAGTCATAGCACCCTTACAAGACTCCATATAAGATGCTGCCCCTACCTAACCTTTGAGACATCTTTAGTTGTTGCAAGCAGCAGTGAAACTGTTAAATTAACATCATCATCACCCGGGAGGAGAACTAGATCTAGTGTTCTGAAATATGTTGCACTCAATGGATGTATGCCTTCAGATGATATGTTTCAGGGTCTCGTATCAGTAGAAGACTTGGATGTTTGCAACTGCCCAACGATGGTAAATCCTCATATCGGTCATTTGAAGGCACTCAGTGTCCTAGAACTACAAAATTGCCCAAACCTTGCTTCATTAAGGGGCTTAAGTGAGTTGAGTAATCTTAAATGTTTAAAGGTGTTGTCTGGGTGTGATAAGCTCAAATGCTATTCTGATGCTGATAAGTTGCCCCAGTTAAAAGAACTTATTATCTTCAGCAGATTTTCACTGCTTCAACAACTTGTCTCAAGAGATGGGTTTTCATCCCTGGTTTCTCTAGAAATTAAAGGTGCACAACAAGAATGCTTTTCTCAAGAAGAATGTGATGTGTTTTGTTATCTCTCTTCCCTTAGAAAACTTATATTTCATGAATGTAAAATGCGATCGTTACCCAATCTGATGTGCCTGCATTTTCTCAAAAATCTGGGTATCTTTTCCTGTGAAAATCTAAGTTGTCTCCAAGATATACCGCCATCAGTCCAGCAGCTTGAAATTTATCTCTGCGAGGAAGAGTTCACAAGGAGTTGCAAGGATCCAAATCATCCAAATGGGCATAAGATCTCCCATATTCCTGACAAGAAATTTTAAATGACACGCCAATAAAAAGGTAATTTCTATTTGCACAATCCAAAGAATTTTGTTTTAATTTGCAGCTTCTGCATAATGTTATTTACAAGCCTAACTACCAAATGCCTCATCCCATGAATCTTTGTTTCATATTCTGGAGGCCAAAATCTGTTCAACTAATACTAGTTTTTTTTATATTATTCATACCACTTTTGGTATTGTTATGTGTGTGTGTGTGTGTGTGTTTTTCTAAAGCACAGTGTTTGAGACCAATTGGGACCAATGAGTATGCAGCATGTAAATATCAAAAGATTCAACTGGTACATATAGGTGTAGGGCCGAAAAGGTTTCTAATTTTATGATTTTGAATCCTTGATCACCGTAGGGCATATGTTAGAATAGTCATGTCCATAAAACAATTACAGGATATATATTTAGAAGTGGTAGTTATGCCCCTTAGACCAGTGGTGGAACTAGGAAATTGAGATAGAGAAGGCTTAATAAGTATCATATAATTTTATTTTATGAAGGGGGCTAATAATAATATTTTTTGTAAAATTTACAATTTTGAAGGTTAAAAATGCAAAATTTTCAAAGGATAAGGGAGCTTAGCCCCCTTTTCTTACCATGTAGTTACGCCCCTGCCTTAGACATTCAAATAGTTTTTCATCCCTTAAAAAGTTTGCTTCATCTGATTAATTAATGATTTTTTTTATGCTTGCCCTGTTCTAAATGACAGTACTTAAGTCATGTAGAACACAACATTAATGTAAAGTGATTAATGCTTCGCTAATTAATTATTTGTCCAAACATATTGAGTATTGATAGTATTTAGACAATATTTTCAAAAACTATGAATTGATTAAAAATATGAAGTTAATTAATGTGTTTTTCTCTATTTGTTGATTGGATTGTTTGTAATTTTTGTTCTATTGCAAACATTAAGCAACAGTTTATTCAACTATTTGCAGTTTCAAGATGAAGTTTCAATTGTGCTACAAATAATAGAAGAGGAAAAAACAACAGATGAGTTTCCTGAAGCTTCTCACTTACGCTCCCCTGCTATGTATTTGCTATTTTGTTTATTAAAAATGATAAAAAGAAGGAAATTGAAAAATACAAAAAAATCAGTATTGTGTTTTGTATGTAGAAGTATACTGGTTGGTTGTTCTTGTATGCCCAAGAAAATCTGTATGGGTTGTGTTTTTATGTGGCAACTTCTGTATTTCTAGTAATGTAAGTGTGTTGCTTGTTTTGGTTTTTAGTCCTAAAAGAAAAATACCTGGAGATTGATTGGAGATCCCTGATTTGCTTTTAGTGTTTTTGTATCCTGCCAAAATAAAATAAAAAGTGTCTTCTCGAAGTGCATGTTTTTGCAAGAATGGTCTGATTGGTGGCAAAATGGAGCTCTCAATGATGCTACAATTAAGGTGCAGTAAAATGAAATTCTTTCTTTTAGATATCCAAATGATCTTATTTATTTGTTAAATTAGAAGCTTATTCCATTTGTTTTTCTCTCTTGAAATACCATATCTCATGTAGGTTCTTAGATGCGATCATCCTTTACTAAAAATTGAAGGAAGTACGGTTTGTGCCTTTCCGGTCAGTTTTCTTTTGTGATCAGATGTGCCTTAGCTTTAAATATTGGTGTGCTTCAAACAATGAAAATTTAAAGTTTGCTTTTATTGTATCAAATATTTTTCTTTGCTATGGTTGTTATGTATCGGAATTTGTACTTTTGTTTGGTCTTACTGTACTGTTATTGTAATAAGCGGTTATCAAACTCCTTGTGTGATAAACCTTGTGTGTAAAATATTTATTCTTTGGGACAACTAGATGTATTGAGTGTGTTTAACACATGCTTTTTTCTTTCATTTCATTTTTAGTTTTTAATACAGATCTAGAATATGTTTTCTGGTTAATTGTTCAAAAACAAACATGAACTAATTAATTACCAAATCGGATGGCTAGCTGGGAACAATTTATAATTATAAATGAAGGAAGGCTAAATTTTCTGTAAATTATCCTTCCTCATTTATTCTTTGAAGCTATATATGCTGGAAGGATACTTATTTAGAGAAAAATTATCCTAACCTTTCAAAAATTATCTCCAAATTTAACGAATTATGCTCAATGGAAATGAAAAGATGAAAACTAACTTCCCTTTGGATGGCATCAAGTATAAAGTTGTTTAACACAAAGTTAAATCGATAATAATTAAAAAAGACCGTTAAGTTGGCTACATACTCTGCGTGGCATTTCATCAAACACATGCGCTCACAACCGGTTGAACATAACAGAGTATCAAAATAACAACAGCTAATTAAGAGATGAAACTAACTTGTATGTGCTCTGCTCCTCTGTCTCTCTCTGTCTCCTTTTCTCTTATCCCTTGTAAGTTCTAACTGCACATGGGCTTCGACAATGGAGCAAGTACGCCAGATATGGGAACATGCGGATGCGGGTCTGATTCGACTTAGCTGGAACCAGGTTGGACAGGTCGGATTCGATTTCGATGGAATCGGGTTATCGTTTGGTGTGACAGTCTGTGTCGAAGTGTTATTAATTTCATATACAATTCAATCACATATAGTATTTTTTTTTTCTATTAAAAATTAATTTATATTACCTAACTTCTCTCAATTAAAATTTATTCTTTAAAATCATATATGATGGAATGATAATTTAGACAAAATTTCATCTCTAAGTTATCTTTATTTTATCTTATTGTCAAACAAAATATTTAAGAATAATATATGAAAGTAAAAAAAAAAAAAAAAACTAGCTATGTTAATTTCAATGTAAACATTCTTAAATTAACTATTTGAATGATCGTTTTCCTATTTAAAAAATCGAATCCACATCAGATAAATTTTCAATCAAACTACCTATGTTAACAATTTTAAGAAAAATCAATTGTAAGTTTGTGAAAACCTGTATCATTAATAAAAAAAATTACCAAAAAAAATTAACAGAATTTCAGAAGTAGATCTGGATGCAACAGAGCACTTGAACCCAATATCATTTCTTTGTGGAATATTACACAAGGATTATTGTAAATTTATATAATTTTTCTTGTTAAATTAATCTTGTAAAATATGATAGATTTTCACAATTAGTTTATGTAAATATTAAAATCTGTTATAATTGAAGATAAAAAATAGAGAAAATAAAGTAACAAATATAAAATGTATTAACCTTGATAAAATAAATAAAGAGGAGGGTTCAAATGCCTTCATTTTTTGTGCCTCCACCATGCCTCCATTTTTAAAAACTTTAATAAATCAAAATTTAAAACTTAAAAGTCAAAATAAAACCGTTAGATATGATCTACATCATTTTATCTATGCACGTGTAAAAAATTATGACATTTCAATTTTGTTTTGGCTGTCATCAAGAGCTTGTAAAAAACGTACTAATGTGGATAATTTCTAAACGTTGATTTTTCAATTTATTGATTCACATAAAAACAAAATCGAAATGTGATAATTTTTTATGAGCACATAGAGAAAATAACATAGATCACATCTAACGGTTTTATTTTGACTTTTTAAGTTTTAAATTTAGAGTTATTAAAGTTTTAAAAAATAGAGGTATGGTGGAGGCACAAAAATGGAGGCATTTGAACCCTCCTCATAAATAAAAGAGATACAGTGCATTTTCATTTACTTCTTACTAGCAAATAAATATAGTTCACTCAGCTAACACTTTGCAAGAGATAAATTTATATTCTTGCCTATAGTTATTTTGTAGTCCGATCAAATGGGCTCAAAGGGAACAGTAAATATATGCTCTCGGCCCAAAAAGAATCACTTTTTTTAAAATTGGCAACCTACCCATTAGCCTACTTATTACCCAAGAGAAAGATCTGAGTATGTGAAGTGGAAAAATTATTATCCTCATTGTTTTTGGTTCGATTCCTCCGTCAAACCACAGCCCAGCCCAATTACATGTGCCAAAATTAATCATTGAATCAGACACTTCAGACTCGACACGCTCGACACTGACAAACAAAATGCCAAAAGCGAATCCCCAACAATCCCTCTTTCTTGAGTTCTGTCTTCTCCAGTTGTAGTGCACTACTGGAGAAGTTGATGAGTCACTGCAATGGTTGGCTCTTTAACGCGCCAGTGGATGTCTTTTTTTTTGCAAAATTTCACGCCCTTGGGCTTCTCATACCACACGCAAGCAGATTTGACCAACCATCTCGATAATAGCGTCAAGTTTCGCTTCAAGGATAGTACGATTGTCTCCATGGCCCCGATGTGCCTCTTGTATCCCTTGCTCTAAATATGAAAAATATGAATTCGTGGCGAAGATAAAGTAGCATCTATTCCTGAAAGAAATAAAAACTTAAATGCTGAAAAGTAAATAAATTTTTTTTGACCTAGTCCCAGTTATTATGTTAGACACCTAATTACAGCGTAAGAATTTCTCAAAAGGAGAATTCTTACTCTATCCCCGACAACGGCGCCAAAAAGCTTGATGAGTCTAAATTGAACAACCTACTTTTAAAGATTTATAAACCCTAATTTCTATTTGCATTCAGATCACAACAGCATGATCCTACCGTGTAGTATAATTGGGGTGTCGATCCACAATGATAGTGTATTAGGTTATAAACAATTTTCACTAGTCTAGGTGCTTCAAGGGGTTTTAAAACAGGATTTTTAAAGCAGGGTTCAATTTTGAAAACACACGAAATTTTGAAAACACATAAAAACACACGAAATTTTAAAAAAATTCCGAAGAATTATATCTATACAATGTTGTTAAGGCAATTCCTAAAATGAAAAGGTAGCGTAGTCTCCAAGACACTTGATTGAAATTTTGGAACATGGAAAGGCTAAGGCTAACAACATATTGATTAGAAAAGGAATATTTTTGAAAGATAATTTTCTTTATGCATTATGTAAGAAAAAATTTCTTAAAGTTGGGAACATTTTCTATATACATCCTTTTTAAATTGAGATCCTTATATTTTGATAAAAATTATAAAAGATAAATTTTTAGATATATATATATATAAATGTCTAGAAATTGTGTGTATTCATAGTAGATGCAACTAGTACTAAAAGAGGGCATAAAATGAGTCCCACCAAAAATCCAAAAATAATAATTATTAGAAGATGACGCAAAATAGGTCCCACAACCGTGTTTCAATTTGGGATTCGATGAAATCCTTAGGTGCATTCGGAACGCATAATCTCTCATTTATATCTATGCGATAGAAGAATCACCCGATGAAATCCTTAGGTGCATTCGGAACGCATAACCTTTCTTTTGTATCTATGCGCTAGAAGGGTAAAGCCAAATTGAGTAAGGTGTATTTACTTTCTTGCAATTTATTTTTTCAATAAAGTTGCATTCTACTAACACACTTAGTCTTCAAAAATTTAGTTCAAATGAGGGATCGAAAATTTAAAAGGATGAAAAATGAGTATTGATTGATTTTAAGATATCTTTAACCTTAATGATTCTAAGACGGGTTGTCTTTTAAATATTTTTAAATAAAATCAAAACTGTTGTGAATGCAAAGGTTTTCATTCTCTAAAAATTTCACCAAGTACAAATATTAGGAATTGAGTAGACATTTTTGTAATAGGTTGATTCTTAGAAAAATTTTCAATATTTCTGAAAATCTTATTCAAGGGCCAATTTTTAGCCAACCTACCTTAGTAGCTTAGCTTATTTTGTTCCAGGACGAACAAAAGTTTAAGCTTGGAGGTGTGATGAAGCCAAAACATATAGTGAAAATTCATATATTTTCTTTCAGAAAATGGCAAAAAGCGAATGCAAAACCTCACACGTGTTTTTAGGTCTTTTTGACAGATTTTTGAGAAATTTGCTTATTTAGGCCAAAAATAGAGCAAAAGTGTCGAATTTTGGCGATTTATGAAGATAGCACCAAAACAGGACATCACATGGAGCATGCAACACCTCACACGAAGTGCACAACATGCGAAATGGTAAAATTACAGCAAAATTTGCCAAGTCAAGAAGTTGTCGGGGTCCCTTATGCCGTACGATCCGTGGACTCAATCCGTAGATTGTTCAGATCAAATCTCTATCGTTGATGCTATTTTCGGCAGAATTCTCCCAGATGGATGCAATTGCTTCACAGCAAGCTTTCATAGCTATTTTTGGTTTTATCTAAGCAAACTTGAAGTATACTCCAAGTTTGCTCTACCTCCACTACTCCCACTGCTCTCCTTCTCATTTAGAAAGGCCATAAATACCCCTCTTGTAATAGGATTTGGTGTGTGTGTTTAATTGTGTTAAGTCCATAGAATTGAGAGTGGCAATCTTCATTGCTAGGTTAGGTTAGACAGTTACTTCGAGAGAGAAGGGTAGTCATTGGAAGCCGAGCAGGAGAAGAATGTGCCATCTAAGGAGGCAGAGGTTCATACATTTTCAAATGGGTTGTAATTTATGTTTTCTTTTTATTCCTTTTATTTTGACATGGCCATGATGAACTAAACTTCTCGTCTCTAGGGTGAGGGTTGTAATCAAATTCTTAATTATGTTTTAATATATGTTTATATTTTGTGTATGCTGATTTGAGTTTACTTTTATTGTTAAAATCCTTTTTATAATATCCTTGCATACATAGTTCTATCTACTATATGCCAATGTCCTCCACATACCAGTAGGTGTATGATTTTGTTGCATCCCTGTGTGAGAGGGATAATGCATGTAAGTATATGTAATACTTCGGCTAATGAGGCTTGGTAGCGGTTCAAAAACTAGGGTTAGAATCCAGTGGGCTCTCTTGGCAGGATAGCATAAATTGGTAATTTAAATTATATTAGGAGATATCTAATTTAGTTAGGGTCTTTGGGGCATCTAATTGAGGGGTAGAATAGGATATGATCAATTGTATTTGTGTGAGAAAGATGATTGAATACCTGTAATACTTTGAATTGACAGCCCAAAAGTCGATCGCAAGATTAGAAAACCTTTCAAATCACATACACAGAAACCCAGCACACCCTGCAGGGTACTGGCAGTGTCATATTCGGGGAAGTTGTGGGACTATCTATGCCGCATATGGGGTGACATACCGCATGTGGGATAGAGAGATGTCAGAAAAATATATTTTGCATAATTGAGAAGGAGAGAACTTGAACCCTAGAGAACCTCTATTTAATAATTTTAACTCAAACCTTAGCACAATAAGCGCCACCGCATCATACTTTTGGGTATTGAACCCGCTAAAAACTATTTTATAACTATTCTAAACTTGTTTTAAACCCCTCCAATAACCTAGACTAGTGAAAACTGTTAGAAATCCAATACATTATCCCTGTGGATCGACACTCCAATTATACCACACGGTAGGAGCATGCGCTTGTGATATAAACGCAAGTAGAATTAGGGTTAAAAGGTATATTAATATATAATGAAAGTTAGTAGTACCATTTTTCATCACTTAGTAATGAGAATTGCTAATCTCGATTATATGGACTTAACACAATTAAACACGCACACTAAATCATATTACAAGAGAGGTATTTATAGCCTTCCTAAATGAGAGGGGGAGTAGTGGATGTAATGGAGACGGTGAAAACTTGGAGTGCACTCCAAGCTTGGTTAGATGAAGCCAAAATAGCTAAGATAATTTGGCTCTGAAGCAATCGACGGTGGATGATCTGATCTAAAGAAAACAGTCAAGGATTGAGTCCACGGATCCGGTGGCATCAGGCTATGTTGCATGCGGCATAGAGGAGGTGGCATGCGGTATAGGGGATGTGGCATGCGGCATAGAGGATGCCATACGGCATGGAGGATGTCATATGGGATAGACACTTAATCGTATTTTAGCCGTAGTTTGGTCATTTGGACTCCGATTGAGGTGATTTAAAGCTCGTTGGAAAGTAGACTTCGAGATCTCCAACTCTATTTGGAGCTTTGCCTCTGGATTGGTGTGTAGGATACCTTGAAGTTCATATAATGTGAGGAACTTTATTGATCTTCATGACTCAGCTATGCTACCATATGTGTCATATGTAGTGTAGACTTCCGGACTTAAGCGATTCTTAGCTCTTCTACTCCATGTTGCATGCCATATATTAGCAGATTTTCTTCAAAATATCTTCATTTCGGATGTTGTGCACTTCGTGTAAGGTGTTGTATGCTCCATGTGATGCCCTATTTTTACGCTATCTCCAGAAATCGCCTAAATACGATACTTCTGCTATGTTTTTGGCCTAAATACGCAACTTTCTCCAAAACCACCCAAAATAGCTGAAAAACACGTTTGCATTAATAAATTCGGAAAATAGCTACTTTGCATTCGCTTTCCGCAATTTTTCGGAATAAAAGATAGTAATTTTTGCTATATATTTTGACTTCATCACACCCCCAAGTTTAAACTTTTATTCGTCCTCGAACAAAATAAGCTAATCTACTAGGGTAGGTTGGCTAGAAATTGCTCCTAAATAAGATTTTCGGAAATATTGATGAATTTTCTAAGAACTATCTTAATACAAAAATATTTACTCAATTCCTAATATTTGTACTTGGTGAAATTTTTAGAAAATATATGGAAACCTTTGCATTCACAATACTTTGATTTTATTTAGAAATATTTGAAAGACAACCCGTTTTAACATCATTATGGTAAAAGAGATCTTAAAATCAATCAATACTCATTTTTTTTATCCTTTTAAATTTTCGATCCCTCATTTGAACTAAATTTTTGAAGACTAAGTGTGTTAGTAGAATGCAACTTTATTGAAAAATTATATTGCAAGAAAGTAAATACACCTTACTCAATTTGGCTTTATCCTTCTAGCGCATAGATACAAACGAGAGGTTATGCGTTCCAAATGTACCTTAGGATTTCATCGGGTGATTCTTCTATCGCATAGATATAAACGAGATGTTATGTGTTCCGAATACACCTATGGATTTCATCGAATCCCAAACTGAAACACGGTGATGGGACCTATTTTGTGTCCTCTTCTAATAATTATTATTTTTGAATTTTTGGTGGGCTCATTTTATGCCCTCTTTTAGTATTAGTTGCATCTACTATGAATACACATAATTTCTAGATATTTATATATATATATATATATATATATAGAGAGAGAGAGAGAGAGAGTAGAACTAGGGTGTTCCTAAGTTCACCAAGCATCTTTGTGAACTCAACTCTAAAACCTATTGAATTAGCTTCAAACGACGAATCCAAACCGTGGAAATCCTTCTATCTTATGAGTGATGCGTCCACATGTGAAAATTTTAAAGTTTTGAATTAATTTAGTATACAGTCAAGTGGTCAAAATTAGAAGGCTTATAAATTAATTTTAATGCATTCATTATTTGAACACCTTTTGACCACTTGACTCTATACAAAATTAATTTAAAATTTTAAAATTTTCACATGTAGACGCATCACTTCTAAAGTAGAAGAATTTCAACGGTTTGTATTCGTCATTTGAAGCCAATCTGATAGGTTTTAGAGTTGAGTTCACAAAGGGGGCTTGGTGAACTTAGGAACACCCTAGTTCTACTCATATATATATATATATATATATATGAGGAAGGATCCAATTACACCTTTTTTGGTGACACATCATGACACCGTTTTTTTTATAGGTCAATTTTGCGATTTCAAAATCCAAACCGTCGATCCGAACCGTTCAACATGATCACCATATTAAAATGTGCTTGGACATCAAATTTTACATATTTTTGAATTTTTTTACTATTTATTAAGATGGTTACAAAATCACCATTTTTCAATGGTCTGAAAACAACGATTTTGTAACCATCTTAATAAATAGTAAAAAAATTCAAAAAAATGTAAAATTTGATCTCCAAGCACATTTTAATATATCCATCATGTTGAACGGTTTGGATCGACTATTTGGACTTTGAAAATGGTAGGTGTCAAAGTGTGTCACCAAAAAAGGTGTAATTTGATCCCTCCTCTATATATATATATATATATATATATTTAGGGATGGGCTATGGTGAGCTATAGAGTAAAACAAGTTTTTACTCCACGCCTCATTATTTCCATTTTGAAAATTCAAACAACCGATCCGAACCGTTCAACATGATCTCCATATTGAAATGTGCTTGGAGACCAAATTTTACATTTTTTGGAATTTTTTTACTATTTATTAAGCCACTTTGAAAATCGCTGATCCATTGGTCCAGAATTTTTTACTGTTTTGCTACTGTTCACCCGTATCAGCGATTTTCAAAGTGGCTTAATAAATAGTAAAAAAATTCCAAAAAATGTAAAATTTGGTCTCCAAGCACATTTCAATATGGAGAACAACTTGAACGGTTCGGATCGGTTGTTTGAATTTTCAAGATGGAAATATGGCGTGAAGTACAAACTCGTTTTACTCCATAGCTCACCATAGCCCATCCCTATATATATATATAGAGTAGAACTAGGGTGTTCCTAAGCTCACCAAGCCCCCTTTGTGAACTCAACTCTAAAACCTATCGGATTGGCTTCAAACGACGAATCCAAACCGTTGAAATTCTTCTACCTTACGGGTGATGCGTCTACATGTGAAAATTTTAAAATTTTAAATTAGTTTTGTATAGAGTCAAGTGGTCAAAAGATGTTCAAAAAATGAATGCATTAAAATTAATTTATAAACCTTCTAATTTTGACTTTTTGACTTTATGCTAAATTAATTCGAAAGTTTAAAATTATCACAAGTAGATGCATTACCCGCAAGGTAGAAGGATTTCAACAGTTTGGATTCATCGTTTGAAGCCAATCCGATAGATTTTAGAGTTGAATTCACAAAGGGGCTTGGTGAACTTAGGAACACCCTAGTTCTACTATATATATATATATATATATATATATAAATTATCTTTTATAATTTTTGTCAAAATATATATAGGGGTCTCAATTTAAAAATGATGTATATAGAAAATATTCCCAATTTTAAGAAATTTTTGCTTAAAATCTTTCTTAGTTCATCAAATATGAAATAAAAATGCTATAAAGTAGGCAGCTAGTAATTGAAATATTTTTATAATGACGGTATGAAGAAGAGTTATTTTGTATGTATTATTTTTACGGTAGTCAATACAAAAATCATACTTGATGATTATTAATCCTCCATTTAACCATATATTGTTTATTTAAATAAGTAATTGATATATTAAATAATAAGATCAATAACTGTATACATTTTTGTTTATATATTGGTAGTATGCAAATGTTAAATTTATCTTAGGACTCTACAATATTTCTGAAAATTACGAGTCTTCCATAGTTCCGAAATAGTTATGACACAATTATGTATGAAACC
Organism: Carex kokanica; assembly: GCA_025461125.1. Taxonomy (NCBI): domain Eukaryota; kingdom Viridiplantae; phylum Streptophyta; class Magnoliopsida; order Poales; family Cyperaceae; genus Carex; species Carex kokanica. The sequence continues at coordinate 114,415 of JAJGRX010000093.1, read as the reverse complement.
CAAACATTTATATATAGTATACGTACATGCTAATAAGGGGTGGCAAAAGTTTGGTTGGATGAATAATATAATAATATAATAATAAATATTGAATGTTTCAGACCCAACCCGTTTTATAGTATGTCAAGATATTTTTTTTTATCTGAGCTGACCTGAAGAGTCATAGGTCAACTTAATCCTACTTGTTTTAATTATATAATTCTTATTGATATGTGGTCGTTAATATTTGATAACAACATATCCGATAGAAAGCGAGTCACATATGGGGAAAGAGAGAAAGAGGAAGACTTTGAGAAGACTGGAAAAGAGGATAGGGCGAGTCACATATGCACTAAAGAAATGAGGAAGACTTTGAGAAGACTGGAAAAGCGAGTCACATATGCACTAAAAAAAAAATGTAATGTATATATATATATTAAAAAAACAGACAAAAAAGTACATTACAATAATAAAAGTGAAATAATATCGACCAAAAGTGAACTAGTGAATACAAAACTAATATTATTATTTTGCTCAAATCTATTTTATTTTATTTTTCAAAACGAGAATAGATAGGCATGCTAAGACTACCAATAGGGCATTCGAAGCAACTTCGATGGAAAATCTTGGAAATCAAATCTATGACAACAGTCGGATAAAAATATTTTTAGCAATATTATGGTAAGATGGCAATTTTTAGATATGAAAGAAAACGAGTCACATATAAATCGGGAAAAAGAGAAAAAAGGAAGACTTTGGGAAGACTGGAAAAGTAAAGCAGCTTCTAACAGTGGAATCCAATTGGACTTTGGGAAGACTGAAAGAGTAAAATGACCGATTTATGGTTGATTGGAATCCAATTAGTTTGAAGGTGTTAGGTGGAACGCGGAAGGGTTCGCTATCATAAATTAGGCCTATTGATTTAAATATTCCAATTAGTTTGAAGGTGTTTAGATCTGTTGACTCTGTTATGGACAGACCAGATAAGTCTCACCTGTGAGTTTATAAGAGGGCCAGCTCTGATGTATTTTAGCTATAACTTGAGCTCTTACCATTTCACCAGCAATGAGGGGCATTCTCTTGTTCCTTACACTGTTTCTACTCCCTGTGGTTCAATCTTCTCTCACATCTCAAGCACAAGCTCTTCTTCAATGGAAATCAACACTCCAGACTCAACAGCCGCTTTCATCTTGGAATCTGCATGTCCACCCATGCAACTGGACCGGAATCACTTGCCGCGACACTAATAAAAGAAGGCAAGTCATTACTAAAATCATTCTTTCGAAAAAGGGTCTAGTTGGGAAATTAGATGCTCTGAATTTTTCTGGTCTTCCATCCATTAGAACTTTTGATCTCAGTGATAATAAATTCAGTGGGGTAATTCCTCCATCAATATGTCTCTTCTCAAAACTCACCTATCTTGATCTATGTGATAATGTTCTCACAGATTTGATCCCGTCTTGCATGGGAACCTTGACAAACATAAAAAATTTGTCTCTTTGCGGTAATAAGCTCTTCGGATCGATCCCTCCTGAAATTGGTAGACTTACACATGTGACACATTTATCACTATCAAACAACTCTCTGAGTGGAGAAATTCCTGCCTCTATAGGAAACCTAGGTAATATGACCACTCTTTATCTTTGGAATAATAAACTCTCCGGACCAATCCCCCCTGAAATTGGTAAACTTACACATTTGACACATCTGGACCTATCAACTAACTTTTTGAGTGGAGAAATTCCTGCCTCTATAGGAAACCTAAGTAATATGACCATTCTTTATCTTTTTGAGAATAAGCTCTCGGGATTTATCCCTCCTGAAATTTGCAGACTTACACATTTGACAGAGTTGGCAATGTCAAGTAACTTTTTGAGTGGAGAAATTACTGTCTCTATAGGAAACCTAAGTAATATGAATACTCTTTATCTTTGGAATAATAGTCTGTCTGGATCAATCCCCCCTGAAATTGGTAAACTTACACATTTGACACATCTGGACCTATCAACTAACTTTTTGAGTGGAGAAATTCCTGCCTCTATAGGAAACCTAAGTAATATGACCATTCTTTATCTTTCTGAGAATAATCTCTCGGGATCTATCCCTCCTGAAATTGGCAGACTTACACATTTGACAGATTTGAAACTGTCAAATAACTTTTTGAGTGGAGAAATTCCTTCCTCTATAGGAAACCTAAGTAATATGAATACTCTTTATCTTTGGAATAATAGTCTGTCTGGACCAATCCCCCCTGAAATTGGTAAACTTACACATTTGACAGATTTGCAACTGTCAACTAACTTTTTGAGTGGAGAAATTCCTGCCTCTATAGGAAACCTAAGTAATATGGCCATTCTTTATCTTTTTGAGAATAAGCTCTCGGGATTTATCCCTCCTGAAATTTGCAGACTTACACATTTGACAGAGTTGGACCTATCAACTAACTTTTTGAGTGGAGAAATTCCTGTCTCTATAGGAAACCTAAGTAATATGAATACTCTTTATCTTTGGAATAATAGTCTGTCTGGATCAATCCCCCCTGAAATTGGTAAACTTACACATTTGACACATTTGGACCTGTCAACTAACTTTTTGAGTGGAGAAATTCCTGCCTCTATAGGAAACCTAAGTAATATGGCCACTCTTAATCTTTTTGAGAATAAACTCTCCAGATCTATCCCTCCCGAAATTGGAAGATTTAGACATTTGACAGAGTTGCAATTATCAACTAACTTTTTGAGTGGAGAAATTCCTGTCTCTATAGGAAACCTAAGTAATATGAATACTCTTTATCTTTGGAATAATAGTCTGTCTGGATCAATCCCCCCTGAAATTGGTAAACTTACACATTTGACACATTTGGAACTGTCAAATAACTTTTTGAGTGGAGAAATTCCTGCCTCTATAGGAAACCTAAGTAATATGACCATTCTTCATCTTTTTGAGAATAAGCTCTCGGGATCAATCCCTCCCGAAATTGGCAGGCTTACACATTTGACAGATTTGGAACTGTCAAGTAACTTTTTGAGTGGACTTGTACCTGCTGATTTGTGCAAAGGACGAGTTCTTGAGCGCCTTGTTTTGCATGATAACAAATTTGAAGGCCCAATTCCTAGTAGTTTGAAAAATTGTAGTAGTTTAAAACAAGTTACTCTACAAAGAAATCTATTTCATGGAGACATATCTAAACAATTTGGGGTTTACGAGAATCTATATTACATGGATTTGAGCTCCAATCAACTTTCAGGAGATCTTTCATCCACTTGGGCCCAGTGTCGGAACTTATTATATCTAGACATATCAGGAAATAAAATTGGTGGGGTCATACCACCAAATATTGGTAGCTTACATGGGTTAGTACATCTGCATCTATCATCAAATTCCCTATCAGGGGTTATACCGGCAGAACTTGGTAGATTAAAAAGATTGATTGAACTAAATTTAAGTCACAACAATTTCATAGGAAATGTACCCAAAGAGTTGGGAATGTTACCAGCTTTAACAAAACTTGATATATCATCAAATAGTCTGACAAGTGTGCCAGAGGAACTAGGCAATTGTGTTGACCTTGAATTATTAAACCTCAGCAATAATAGGTTTACTGGACCAATTTCATCTCATTTTGGAAACTTAATACACTTATTGGACCTCCTAGATTTAAGCTCAAATTTTTTTTCCGGGGAAATACCAATAACACTAGAGCAGTTAACCATGTTGCAAAATCTTAATCTCTCTCACAATAATCTAACTGGTCAAATTCCATCTTCATTGGGCAACATGTTAAGTTTGTCAACTTTGGATTTGTCATATAACCAATTGGAGGGTCCAGTGCCTGGTATAAAGATTTTTCATCAAGCCCCAGAACAATGGTTTATACACAATAAAAATCTTTGTGGCACAATTCAAGGTTTGCCCTCGTGTGATGGATTTGTTAACGATAAGAATGGCCCAACTAGACAACGAATGGTTAAGTTGATTACAACTCTAATTTGTTGTGCTGCTTTACTAACCTCTTTCTTACTCTGGCTACTTTACCTACTTTACTCAAAAAAGAGAAAAGCAAAACCAGAGCACATTGACAGTCGAAGTAGAGGAGAAATTTTTTCCGTGTGGAATTTTGATAGAAGAGATGCATATGAGGAGATTATGAGGGCCACAGAGAATTTTGATGAGAAATACTGCATTGGAAGTGGAGGCCATGCAAGAGTTTACAAAGCAATTTTAGCACCGGATAACTTCACAGTAGCTGTAAAGAAAATCCAGTTAGCAGATGGTGAATCCTCACTAGATGTTGAAGTATTCCAAAGAGAAATTCGCGCCATAACCCAAATTCGACACCGGAATATTGCTAAATTATTTGGGTTTTGTTCCTCACCTCAAAATAAATTTCTTGTTTATAAGTACTATGAGAAGAGGGATTTACATAATATTCTCAATAGTGAGGCAGTAATAGAATTGGATTGGCCAAAAAGGAACTCTATATTGAGAGATGTTGCATGTGCTCTCTCACATTTGCATCATGATTGCTATCCTCCAATAGTACATCGGGATTTAACTAGTAGAAACATCTTGCTCGATTCTGAGTTTACAGCATGTATCTCGGATTTTGCCACTGCCAAATTCCTCAAGCCAGAGTCTTCCAATTGGAGCATGCTTGCTGGAACCTGTGGTTACATAGCACCAGGTTAAGTATATTTCACTACGCTATTATTGTTTTTTTTTTAGTTCCATCACCATACTTTTATCGAAAAAGTGTAAATAATTGCAATCTAACTTTTCTTTTTTCTTTATGCAGAACTAGCCTATACCATGAGGATGACTGAGAAATGTGATGTATATAGCTTTGGAGTAATCGTGTTGGAGTTGTTTATGGGAAAGCACCCAGGAGATATGATCAATACACCAGCTTTCGACAAAGAGGAAATCATACTCCAAGATATCCTTGACCAACGCATTGAACCACCAAAAGGACAAGTTATTAATGAAATTATCAAAATGATTCAGATTGGATTTCAATGCTTGAATAACAACCCAACACTCCGTCCAACAATGCAAGAGGTGGTGAATAGTATCTAGAAGTGAATAACGAACTGCTTCATAAATTCTGGTACGTAGTAGCTTTATGCTTGAAGATTAGTTTTTGTTGGCAGTTAGAATTTAGACTTAGAGCATGATAATTTATTTTCATATTTTGTATTTTAATGGTTTTATGCTTTATTAGTATTCACTTATTCTATGCACGTGTGGTGATAAATATTCATCGTGCATACAATATTATTGCAATATAATTCTGTATCATTGCTTTTGTGTGGTAATAGTGATGCCGCATTGCTTCATCTATGTTCTGTAATTGTGTACCAGATGGCTACCAGGCACTATTTTGATTTCCAATGAAATGTTCAGATTTTCCCCAGTTATATTAACGACAAAATACGAAATACTTCCAATTTACCTATAATTTATAACAAAATGATTATTTTAGATTTGTAATATATATTCTTGAGGACATTGAACTTTAGTAGGAGTCATTAGTAGTATTAATTTTATTTTTTTTGCTGGACCATAACATGTGTGCTTCTTTTCTTGTGCTCCAATACTATATCCTGACAACTGTACAGAAGTTTTTGCGCTTAACTCTGATATGGTCAATCCGATGAGAACATTTGGTGAGTTGTTTGGCTTTAGCGACATAGTTTGATTGAGATGTTAGTTGTAGCTCTTTCAATATTGCACCTAGCAAGCCGCTCTGAGTACTTCGGCAATTGTGGTCAGCAGCGACCATTGCAGTTGCTGGTCGCTGAAGGTATTTTTCCCCAAAAAAAAGTCACAGGAAGTCAGGAGAACAATATTATTAGCGACCGGCAACAAAACCGGACGCTAAAAGTTTTGATAAAAAAAAAAAACCCAATTTCGCCAGCCAGACCCAAAACCCTTCCGCACCACGCGCCGCCCCTCTCCTCCACGACCGGTGATTTCTTACTCACCTATCTTTCCCTCTCCCCTAGTTCTACCTTCTCTACTCGATCTGGTACTGACTGCTGCTGTCGCTCTAAGCGTTGAGCATCTCAAAACCTCAACAAGTCAGGTCTCTCCCTCAGTCAAGGCAAGTCTCCTCTCTCTCTCTCTCTCTCTCTCTGATTCAAGTAGTTGTAGATATTTTTGTTTGCATTACAATCTCTGATTTGATGAAATTAGAGGGTTTAATATACAATTTAGTTGTAGTCAAGTTTGTTGGCTGGATTGTTTCTCAATCATGTTTTTCAATCCCTGATTATTACTTTATATTCTTGATTTCTTCTATCTAACAATCAGGTTTTTAATCCATGAAAAGGTTTAAATTTAGCAAATAGTTTTGCTTGTATATTTAAATTAGTTGATTCTAAAACTGTGTTGGATCTGTATATTTGTAAAGGTAGAGGACCAGTGTAGAAATATTATTTAAGCTATTAGATTTAGGATTTATATTACTTTCTGATTTTTTTAGGATTTATATATTCTCTCAACACCAGAAAAAGGTACAAATCTGTGCTTGTTAATTGTAGTTTAGACAACCGTTTTGAACTTCCAAACTTCTATTTCAATTTTTTTAATAAATTCATACCTAATTGTTGTAGAATTGTCAATTATATATTACATACTTGCTGTTTAAATTCATACCTAATTTTTTTTATACATACTTGCTGTTTAAATTTGTATTGTCATTTTTCAAACCATCAATAAAATATATTAAGGACTAGTGCATAATGCACACTTTAACACTTAATTATTATACAATGCATACTAGGTAATTACAATCATATAAATGTATTTATACTTATTTATAAACTTGGCAAATAGTTTGAGAAGATGACAACTTACAAGATGAATAAAATATTCGTTGATATTATTATTTTAAAAAGATAAGTGTCCATCGAGCAAAACTTTTCTTGAATTGTTCTATATTTCTTCTTTGGGTGATCGTTTTTTTCCAACTTTAGATATGGTTCATTTTAGATTGAACCCCTGGGACTGTTCTAAATGATAACTGCATAAAACAGACAACTCAAAATGGCCATCCAGTCAAGAGTATCCTGGCTGTCCGATATGAAATATACAGTCCAGATTTTCTTGTGATGATCCAGTAATCTTCTATTGATGAGGATCCCAGTGTCATCGACAATTGCTCGTCAATTTTCTTGCAAAAATCAATGATTTTTGCAATCTGGTCGGCTAGCTGTTTGTTAATTTTTTATTCCTTTATTGAAAGAAAAAGTTCTGTTATTTTTATGTTCCCACCTCCATTTGTTTTCTATTTTTGCTTTTTTCTTTTGCACAAATTAAACTTATGTTAATCTAAATCATACCATCTATTATATTGCATTTAGAATGCCTATGATTAGCAATAAATAATTACTGTAGCTTATGATTATTGCAGGTATGCCATGTAGAAAGGGAAAGGAAAATGAGGGATCTTCTAGTTCTGGAGTGCGCGGCAGGAACAAATATATTCCGGTGCTGGATGAGGGTCAGAGACCAGTGGTTCGTCGGATCAGAAATAGGTAAGATTCATCTTTTCTACTGGGGCTTGTGTATGGAGGATTATGGATTGTAGTGGTGGTAATTATTTGTGTTTGAAAATCTTTCGATGCAGGTGTAGGCGAGTCCGAGAAGGTCAATAAAATCATTTCATATATTGTCCGTAACATGTATCCTGGCACGTACAGGAAATATAGTAATTTCCCCGAATAAACTCAGTTGCTCTGCAATAATGAGTTTTTGGTGAGAAAAATCTTCTTTAAAAATGTCTAAATACTTTTATCTTTTTTTCAATGCTACTATGACTTTTTTATGATGCATTGCAGAAGTACTACAAGTTTCCTGAGGACAAAAATTTTGATGAGATTTGGAGGACATTTTCTAGGATAGCGAACAAAGGCGTACAGAACAATTGAACAAGTGTAAGAAGCCGGCCAAGAAGTTGTATGGAGATACTATTCAGTAGTGGAAGCAGCACCAGAAGCAGCACCAAATGCAAAAAATGCGGAAATAGAGCCGCATCCGTAGAAAGTGCATTCTCTTAGATTCGTAAGAAGCATTTCATCCAAATTAATTAATTTCCATTTCAATTGACTCGAACTAACCCTTGATAATCTGATTTTTATTGAAATTGTCTTTGAAATTCTTACTAGGAGCATATGCACAACCGCGAACCCAGATAGTCCGATGAGCTATTCAAGCCGACCCATACCAACAAGATGATGGGGCTAAAAATGCTTAACTTGTCGAGGAATTAGGGATGTGGGTTGAATTTAAGGTATTTAAAGTTTAAAGTGCTTTAATTGTCAATGAAGTAGGGTTTTGGGTTTAATTTAAGGGTATTTTTGGTTTAAAATGTTTTGTTAGGAAGGTTCGAACTGGCACCATGCATCGATGCCTGATCTCCATGATGAAGTCGGGATGAGGGGGAAGATACGTCAGGGATGAGGGGGTGTATGACGATAGCGACGACTTGGATGATCAGATATAGGTTTATGTTTAAGTTTATATTGATATTATTTGGTATAATACAGTGACTATATTTGGTACTTGTATTACACTTGATGTATGTTTGATATTTGGTATTTATCTTTTCGTTATCTTTGGTTTGTTTAAAAGATGTTTGATGTTATTTATGTTATTTATCATGTTTGGTTTGATGTTTGATATTTGATATAGGATGACACTTTTTATTTATGTTATTTGATATCTTTTTTGTATGTCAATATTGGATTATTGTACGATGTTTGATATTTGCTTATCCCTTGTAAGTTTTTGTATGTCAATATTCCGTATATATAAATCCATGTGGGCTTCGATAACGGTACTCTGGTACGATATACAAATGTACAAATTTTAATTTTTTTATATAACAGAATGAGAGGAGAAAATTGTCAAAAATTAAAAGTGATAAAATATGAATTTGTCGAAGCATTATGGCATTAATATATATATATTATATATAATATAGATATATATAATTGGTTTTTATTTCTAATTTACCCTTACCTTTCACAGAGAATAATTTTATTTTTAAGTTGTCCTCTTTATTTTATCTTATTGTCAAACATAATATTTAAGAATATTTTATGAAAGTAAGAAAATAACTCTTCTCATTTATCCTTTTAATTTCTCTCTAGACATTTCTAAATTGACGATTTAGACGACATTTTTTTCCCTAAAATCGAACCCATACAGAGATGATTTTTCACTCAAATTAGCTACATGAATAATTTTATTGAAAATCAAACGTAAGTTTGTGAGAACCTGTATCATTTTTTTAGTCATAAATAATATTTTTCATATTTTTGTCAAGCATGTATCATCAAAATTCGTACAGACATTTAGATTCAACGAGTAATTTAAATTTATAAAGTTTTAAATATGTTTGCACGAATCTCAATAAAAATCGAACGTTTAAGCTTGACTTTGGACAAAATCCAATCCCTAAATGAAATAAGCATGATGTCCCACATATATCCAAATTGGTTGCATATTAATAAAAAATTTATTGAAAAGGGCAACGCTGTCCAACCCAACTCAAATTACAAAATTGAAATGTTATAAATTAGTCAAACTAATTCTTGAAAATTGATGAGTTTACTGAGTGGGTTAGGAAAATTCTAAAATTATATATATTTTAATGGAGTCTATAGATTTCTATAGGAATTATAAATAAGATGTCTTGATTTTCATTTTGAACCAAGGAAGCAAACGAAGCAAACAAGAAAACAAAGTAATAACAAAACAACAAATGAGATTATAGGGAAGCGAATCGGTACATTTTATATCATGTAGAGCTAACAATTTGCAAAATATGTATTTATTTATATTGTTATATCGGATAAAATAATAGAAAATAAAGAAGTAATAATGGGCTCAACCAGAGCTGTAAATATATGACGCGCGCAGCCCAAAAGAATTATTTTCTAAATGGAAAATGTATTATCCTCATTGTTTGGTGCTCTTCCTCCATCAAACAACAGCCCAGCCCAACTATTTACATGAGTCTAAATTAATCATTGAATCGGACACTGCACACCGACACAGACACACAGCACAAACACAGATTGATTTTGCAAAATGCAGAGATTATGTTGGTTTTTCTTTATTATTTTTCAATCCTTTAGAGTACTAATTTATGGTGTGTGTTTGTACTTTATCATTTGATAATGAATTCATTATTTTAGCGGGTTTGGTCGGCAAATAAATACAGAACATATATGTAATTATTCTTTAAATTTCCTCCTTATTTTTAAATAATGCTGGTTCTAGAGCTGTATAAAGAATTGCATAAATCTCTACAGGACGACAAAATTTGAGCCATCTAAGAATTAACATATATTCTGACAAGTTTATATAAGTTACCATGACATAATCATACAAAAGTGGCCTTGAAAAGAAATGATCTGATCTCGTCCCAAAAGTTCATTGCATAAGTATGATAACATCAGTTAGGTAAGAAGCACATCTAAAACTATTGCAAAGAAATTTTTTTGGAAGCGGGACAGTGTTGATTTTGCGGAATATAAAACTGTGATGAATTGTGAAATTGTATATTTCAATCTGAATGGTAAAATATTTACCATGGTGCTTATATTTCAAACTGTGATGACAGTGTTTTCAATATAGATTTTGAGAAATAAGTATATGTAAATGTAAATCACATTTTTACCCGTCCATGGCACGTGACATTCACTCTCTCATGGCACGTACACCGTAATCTCTTTAATGTTTTTTTTTTCGAAAACATCTGAATTTGTGAAAAGATCTTGAATTATATTTTAGTTTTTAATTGCCAAGACAACCTTATTGAGAACTGCAAACAGTAAGATAAGTAACTCAAGGCACGGCCTGATTTTTCCATGCGCGAATCTCAACTAATTTTTTTTTTTTTATGCGTGAATCTCAACCAATATCAACGGCTGGGATCAGAATAACAGGTTCCTGTATTCCTTGGGAATAACAACAGATTTATTTCACTGATTTTATAGTGTTTTTTTTTAACATTACAATCAGAGGGAGAGAATTGAAAATTAATTTCACCTCAGATTGAAAATTAGATATTTCCATGAAGAACAACTCTACTGTTAGATAAGATTACTACATTGATTTTTTTTTTTTTTTTAAAACTTACCTTAGCATATAACCAATTCTTGAGCCTGAGAATTCACTTGCCCTACCAGTAGTAACCAAAACAAAGCAAAAAAATAGGAATCAGGCCTAGAATAACAGATTGATATCACATGAAATCAAATTCTACTAAATTACACTGTTTCATAAGAGAATTTCAGGATCAATGTTGAACCAAGAAGTATCGATTTCCACCAAAAGAAATCGCAGAATTCAATTTCAAGAAACCCTTAAAAGATTAAATCAAAAGAGATGAGAATTCATACAGTGATCGGCCCTGAGACTGTAGAGAGAGAGATAGAGTGAAAAGGAAGGGGTAATGAATGTTGATACAAAGTGGAAGGAGAAGAAGAAGAAGGGTTTTCGCTTTGCACCTTTTCGTATTCACCGACTGGAGCTGAGAAATGGGAATTGAGAGAGAGGGGGTTTGGGTTTAAAGGCGTACGGAGTATAAATATAATAACAGAGAAGTTTACGCTTCATACAGCGCACAAACTATGGAATTGAAACAGCGCTAAATATGGTTCAAGCGCTGCATCAAGCCGAAACTACTCTGTTAAAACTTTCCTCCAGTACGGAACTAATTGGGTCCGGTTCGACCTTCAAGGTTTATTTTTGTTATTTGTGTGACAAGATTAATTGGGCCGGGTCCGGCAAATGCTCCTACTAGGGAAAAGATATTGACCGGAATATGAACATTATATTATGTTATGCATACGGTTGAACTAGTTGGGTGGCTGAGATGAGAATGAGGATTCGTGGGACAGAAACATTATTCTAACACATTATCATAAAATTCTTGTAAAACTTCTATTCTTTTCCTTTATTTTAATTTTCTTTTAGACTAGAATATGAACATTCAAGTAAAAAAATTATTTCAAAGAAATAGTCAAAACTATTTATTACATAATTATAAATATATTTAAAAAATATATATGTTATAAAATAAAGACAAATAATAATAAACAAGATAGAAAAAACATAAAAGATGACAATCTCTTTATTCATATATTTCTCATGTGTATAATACAAGATTACAAAGCATCTATTTATAGGCTACAAATTGTAAATGAAAAGCCATATATAATTAATTACAATAGTAGTGACCTAGTGGGATATGAATTTCAATGGTAGTGGGAGTAGTGGAGAATTGAATATTGGGAGTCATGGACATCCATATCAATAATTTTATTTATAACACTCCCCCTTGGATATCCATTATATAAGAATATGTCTCATTAAAACCTTACTAGAAAAAACCCTATGGGATAAAAACATAGTGAAGAAAAAAGAGTACATTATTCTTTTTAACACGCAACTACAACCTTACAAGGAAAATGTAGTGCATATTAACTCCCCCTCATAACAACATCAATCAAGATCTTTAAGTCAGCGAACTCCAATATTACGAACTAGCTTTTCGAATATTGTAGTAGGAAGCGCCTTAGTGAATAAATCTGCTAGATTCTCACTTGAACGGATCTGTTGAACATTAATAGTATTATCCTTTTGGAGATCATGTGTGAAAAAGAATTTTGATGAAATATGTTTTGTTCTATCTCCTTTAATGTATCCTTCCTTTAATTGAGCAATACATGCAGTATTATCTTCATATATGATCGTTGGGATCATTTCTCCAGAAGACAAGCCACATGTCTGATGAATATGCTGAATCACAGATTTTAACCAAACACATTCTCGACTTGCTTCATGTATTGCTAAAATTTTTGCATGATTAGAAGAAGTGGCTGTTATAGTTTGTTTCACAAATCGCCACGAAATAGCTGTTCCACCACATGTAAACAAATAGCCCGTTTGAGATCGGCCATTATGTGGATCAGACAAATATCCAGCATCCGCATAACCAATTAAATCTGATTTGGATTCATTTGGGAAAAACAATCCCATATCCATTGTACCTCGGAGATAGCGAAGTATATGTTTAATTCCATTCCAATGTCTTCGCGTATGAGAAGAACTATATCTTGCTAGTAAATTTACGGCAAATGATATATCCGGTCTTGTATGTCCAACAAGATACATAAGTGCTCTTATTGCACTAAGATATGGTACTTCAGGACCAAGTAGTTCTTCTTCATTTTCTCGAGGTCTAAAAGGAACTTTGTTCACATCTAATGATCTTACAACCATCGGAGTGCTCAACGGATGTGATTTATCCATATAAAATCTTTTTAGCACTCTTGCAACATAATTTTCTTGATGCACAAAAATACAATTTTTTAAATGTTCAATTTGCAATCCAAGACAAAATTTTGTCTTTCCAAAATCTTTCATCTCAAATTCTTCCTTTAAACAATTTACTGCTTTTTGAAGCTCTTCAGGAGTTCCAATGATATTTAGATCATCAACATAAACTGCAATTATAACAAACTCATTTTCAGATCTTTTCATGAAAATACATGGACAAATTGTATCATTTCTATATCCATGTTTCAATAAAAATTCATTGAGACGGTTATACCACATGCATCCAGATTGCTTTAATCCATATAAAGACTTATTCAATTTAATTGAATAATGTTCTCGAGAACCTAAATTACATGCTTCAGGCATCTTAAATCCTTCAGGGATTTTCATATATATATCATTATCAAGCGAGCCATATAAATAGGCTGTGACAACATCCATTAGGCGCAAATCGAGCCCTTCATGTACTGCCAGACTAATTAGGTATCGAAAAGTTGTTGCATCCACCACATGTGAGTATGTCTGTTTATAATCAATTCCAGGTCTTTGTGAAAATCCTTGAGCTACAAGTCGCGCTTTATATCTCACAATTTCACCTTTCTCATTTCGCTTTCGCGTAAATACCCATTTGTATCCTACTGGCTTCATGCCTTCGGGTATTGGGACTACAAGCCCAAAAACTTTTTGTTTTTCAAGAGAGTTTAATTCTGCCTCAATTGCGCCTTTTCATTTTTGCCAATCATTTATTTGTCGACATTCATTAATAGATTTTGGTTCATGATCCTCATTATTTATTACATCTAGCGCTATATTATATGCAAAAATTCATTAATATCAATTTTATCTTGGTTCCATCTTATTCCATTCATGATATAATTTATCGAGATCTCTTCATTTTCACGAATTTTATATACTTGAGTTTCTGCTGGAACTCCAATATTAGTTATAATTTGATTTTCTTCTGAATTTTTTTCTGTCATATCCTCAATTTGGCCATTTTCATTCTTTGCTCCTTTTCTTTTTCGATGATTTTTATCTTTGAAACCGATTGATCTTCCACGCTTCATGTGTGTCATAATTTCATTAGTTTGTCCAACAGGGACGTCAACTTTTATTAGAGCATTAGCAGCTGGTACATGTGATTTAGTCACTTTCTTTGAGTCTGTAAATGTGTCTGGCAATTGGTTAGCTAATCTTTGCAAATGAATTATCTTTTGAACATTTAGTTCACATTCTTTAGTACGAGGATCAAAATGTGATAATGATAATTCATTCCAACTAATGTCTTTCCCAGCTGATTATTTTCTCCCCCTAATGTTGGAAATTTTGATTCATCAAAATGACAATCGGCGAATCTAGCCGTGAATAAATCTCCTGTCATTGGCTCCAAATACTTTATTATAGATGGAGATTCAAATCCAACATAAATTCCCAACCTCCTTTGAGGTCCCATTTTAGTACGTTGTGGTGGAGCAATTAGAACATATACCGCACATCTAAAAATTCTTATATGGAAAATATTAGGTATGTGACCAAAAACTAATTGTAAAGGGGAAGTTTTATTATAGCTAGTTGGCCTGATGCGAATTAGTGCTGCTGCATGCAAAATATGTCCCCAACAAGATATTGGAAGTTTAGACTTCATAAGTAGTGGTCTTGCAATTAATTGTAATCTCTTTATAAATGACTCTGCAAGTCCATTTTATGAACATGAGCTACAGGATGTTCAACATCAATTCCAATAGACATACAATAATCATTGAATGTTTGAGAAGTAAATTCACCAGCATTATCTAGACGTATTTTCTTAATTGGATAATCAGGAAAATGTGTTCTTAATCGAATCAATTGAGCAAGTAATCTCGCAAACGCCATGTTGCGAGTTGATAATAAACTTACATGTGACCATCTTGTTGATGCATCAATTAAAACCATAAAATATCTAAATGGTCCACATGATGGGTGTATTGGTCCACAAATATCACCCTGTATACGTTCTAGAAATGTAAGAGATTCATTTTGTATTTTCTCTGGTGATGGTCGAATAATCAACCTTCCTTGAGAACACGCAGCACATGACAATTCATTAGATTGAAGAATCTTCTGGTTCTTTAATGAATGTCCACATGAGTTCTCTATTATTTTTCGCATCATTATTGATCCGGGATGGCCTAACCGGTCATGCCAAACTATAAACGTATTATTATCTGTAAGCTTCTGGTTTACAATAACATGTGCTTCAATTGCACTAATATATGTGTAATACAAACCGGAGGAAAACATAGACATTATTTCCAATATGCATTTTTATCTAAGATTTTGCTAGTTATATAGAGATATTCAACATTTTTTCATTAGTTGTCTCAACATGGTATCCATTTTGGCGGACATCCTTAAAACTTAATAAAATTTTTTGAGACTTAGAAGAATATAATGCATCATCAATATAAAGTTGAGTTCCTCCATGTAACAACAATGTTGCTCTTCCGGAGCCTTCTATTAAATTTGTACTACCCGAAATAGTACTAACATTGGCTTCTTGCATTACTAAATAAGATAAATATTTTTTATCTTTAAGAATAGTATGAGTTGTTGCACTGTCGACGAGACATATCTCTTCATTATTGATGTCATTGTTGACTAAAGGAATATTCATTCTTCAATAAAAAAATAAAAAAAAATAAAAAAAAATAACTCTTCAACAATAAAAATAATATAGTTAAACTTGTATTGTCCTTAAAGCAATAATTACCACTCCAACAATAACAAAGATTACTCTATTTTAAACAATTTACTTCTAATTTTTTTTAGTGATGCTTGATATATGTCAACAATATGTTTTGACATACGACATGTACGTCGGCGTACGACAGGTACGTGACCAACGAACTTTATCACCATAATGATAGCATGAATTATCTTGTTCGCTATTCTGTCAATTTTCTCATTATTTTTGTTCATTATTTTTCCACTTCTAGTGGAATGATGCGTCTTTTCTTCATTACCACATTAATATTTAAGAGTTTGTCCATCAAATTATTTTCCACTTCTGGTGGAATTATTATTTTGTTCAACCATAAAAAGACAATAAATATACTCAAGATATTTCTAGATATCTTCTTTAGGAAGATTAAATTATTGAAAATTAATAATATAATTATCATGTAAAATTTGCGCATCATATAATTTTTTTTTTTTAAATCTTCTTCAAGAAGACCTTAATGTCTTTTTAAAACTTCTTCAAGAAGACCTTAATATATTTTTAAATCTTCTTCGAGAAGACCTTAATATCTTTTCAAATCTTCTTCAAGAAGATTAAATTATTGAAAAAAAAATATGAACCACTATATAATATTTGTACATCATATAAATCTTTTTCAAGAAGATATTTTTTTTTAAATCTTCTTCCGGAAGATTAAATTTTATAAAAAAAAATACACTTCATATAAAATTAAAACCAAACAATATAAGTCTATGCCATAAATTGAGTTAGGAGATCAAATGGTTCTGACAAGGGTTCTTAGATTTTTTTTTTAACAAGTTTGGCAAGGTTCGACATAATGATACTATAACAAAAATATTAAATAAGTTAAATAATATTCAATACTATTAAAAAAAAATTAATACTGAATGATCTAATTTTTTTTCTTCTCAGAATGTTGCGTTTTAAACAAAATTACACATTGTAAAAAATTGTAATATTTAGTTATGTTGTGAACTAAAACTGCATATAAAAAAAAATTACACATTATAAATTACATGTAGCTTCTAGCCAAAAATTTTAATCTTATAATTGAACTTCGGGCCAATTAATAAAATTGTTAAAATGGCTTCCGGCCAATTTCATTAGCATAATTTATATTCATATGGCTTCGGGCCATTAATTAACATAATAATATAATTAGATGGCTTCGGGCCATTCCATATAACATAATTTATGTTGAACACAAAATAATGTAAAAAGATAACACAATATTATCATAATATAACTTAAAAGGTAACATAATTAAATATTAAAAAAAATTACCTTGAATCTTCAAATAGTAGAGCTCTCGTGCTGATAACGTGTTATAAAATAAAGACAAAGAATAATAAACAAGATAGAGAACACATAAAAGATGACAATATCTTTATTCATATATTTCTCATGTGTACAATACAAGATTACAAAGCCTCTATTTATATGCTACAAATTGTAAATGAAAAGTCATCTATAATTAATTACAATAGTAGTGGCCTAGTGGGATATGAATTCCAATAGTAGTGGGAGTAGTGGAGAATTGAATATTGAGAGTCATGGACATCCACATCAATAATTTTATTTATAACAGTTTTTTAGTTTTTGTAAATCAACTTTTAGAAAAAAAATAAACATCTCGTTGAAAGAAATTATATTTATATATCCTCAGAATATCAAAAGGAGAAAAAAACAATGTGTTGTGGTGTATATATGGAGGTATTGTTAGACGTTGCCTAATCATGATAATCTTTATTAATGGGTCATTAGGCAAAAGTTTCAGATTAACAAGGATTATAAAGTTGCATTGGGGCATGTTAATTTATTCCAGAATTCAGGTCATGGGAAACAGACAGTCAAAGATGCATTTCTCTTATTGCTAAGCATGCTATTAATTTAACAATAAACTAGATCAGCCTTGTTTCTTGCGACATTATATATATCTGTAGCTAGAGCGGAAAAAATGTGCCGTGCCGTTCCGTGTCGTGCCGTGACTAACACGCCGTAACTTTGGTCTCATGCCGTGCCATACTGTGACTAAGTTAATTTTTCATGTGCCGTGTTGTGCCGTGATCAAAAGGTCAAGGGGTGGTCACGGCACGCGAATGGTCACGTCGTGCCTAACGTGCCAATGACCATACGTGACTCGTGTGACTCGGGTGACCATTTAATTATAATTTAGATTAGTTTATTCAAGATTCACCATTAAATCAATATCTAATGTTCTTAATTACACGTGACTAGCGTGACTACGTGTCGTGCCGTGTCGTGACTAAATCTTTCACGTGCCGTGTCATGCCAAAGATTCAAAAAATGAATACGGCATGCGAATGATTACGGCACAGGACACGCGAATCACAGCATGTAACTGACACGCGTGCCGTGCCGTTGCGTGACGGAACCGACTCCGCCGTGCCATTTTTCCCACTCTATCCGTAGCCCTTGCAGCCTTCACCTACTATGTACTAGATTTTCAAATTTGACGATCTAATTTAATGTCATATATTTAATTTTTTTTATAATATAGAAAATAAATTGGTGATCCTCCTGTCTTTATATAATTGACACATTTTATAATTGCAGATCCATTTACTGAGATATATTACCACCCAAATTCCCAAAATGTGTCATGAGTATGTAGATCGCATGCATTTTGGATCATATTTATAAATTCAAATTTTAAGAACTTGTAGACATTTTTCAGTATGCATATCCTCATATTTTTTGGTTCAATTTTATTTTTAATTCCATAGTTATATTGGTTGCTTACTCATGATAGTAACAAGATTTGCTATTTATTCGCAAATAATTCGCGTATTAAACCTTTTTTTGATGTTACCGAACCGAACTCCGAATAAAACACAAAAAACCGTATAATATGTTTTATTCGCGAATAAAATGCGTATAAAACGCGTTACGAATTATTCGTGATAAAAATATAAAAAAACTCAAAAAAATGCGAATTTTTTTTTTTTTTTAGGGTTATTTTGGATTTTTTTTTTTCTTTCTTGTTGTACCGAATTATACCCGAATTATATCCGAATTATACTCGAATCACGAATTTTTGACTTTGCCGAACCGAACCCAAACTATTGGTTTGTCACGACTCCTACTAGTCTACAAGACAATTTGTCACGACACATATGAGCTGGTTTAAGTAGGCCACAGAAATTCTAATCTGGGGAACATATCACATGTTGCTCTTGGTTTAAGTGATACCTGCCCCTGTGGGCCTGTGCCTTCAAGAGAAAAATAATCTCTCTCCACTGGCGCAAGTTCTCTCGCACACTAGCACACAACACTGTACTCTCTCTCTCTCTCTCTCTCTCTCTAATACCAAGCTTGCATGAGAACAATCCATGGTGGATCCATTAACCACCTCGGCAATTGGCTGGGGGTTCTCGGCTTCAGGTTGGCTGATTTCCCCTCTTCTAACCCGTTTAATGAACAAATGCTTTGATGCACTCGGCATAGATCCACAGTTCCAATCTCAAAAGCAAATCCTCCTTGTAAAATTGGAAAATCTCCAGACCACGCTCCTCCCACAGCTGCTCATCCTCACAGATGCTGCACAACAGAGCCCCCACCGGCCTTTTCTTGAGAATTGGAGTCGGAAGCTCAAGTCTGCTTTCTATGAGGTTGAGGATCTGCTCGGCTTAGTCGAATACCAGCGCCTTGAAAAGGAGGTCAATTCCCTCTTTCCTTCTACTTCTAAATTTAATTTAAACAAATTAAAAGACAAGCTACCGGAATTTTCATCTGAGAAGAAAAAACTCATTAAAAGCCTGAAGAATTTGGAAGAAATTGTTAATGAAGCAATGAAATTGGTTCCCGTATTGAGCCTACCGAGCAGTAGTGGCAATAGTGCGACTCGGAGCTCTAATGAGATGCATAGGGAAACCATTTCTACTCCAGGTTTCACGATTATTGGTCGTGAAAAGGACAGGGATTATATTGTAAAATTGTTGCGGGAGGATTTCCCAGAATTGTCTAATAATGTTAAGTGTTATTCTGTTATTGGAATATGGGGCATGGGTGGGGCGGGGAAGACGACCTTGGCACAGTATGTTTCTGACCATGAGAAAGAGGTTAAGTACTTCGACCGTGTCATGTGGGCTCATGTTTCTCAAAAGTTTAGTGTTGATACCATTTTGAGAATGATTTGGGAGTCTGCTTTTAAGGAGGCTTGTCCCAATTTTTGTGGCCTTGAAGGTCTCCAATCTGCACTTCAAGAGAAATTAAGAGGAGAAAGGTACTTTCTAGTGTTGGATGATGTTTGGTGTGATAAAGGGGTTAGTGAACAAGAAATTGAGCAGCTATTTGCTCCTTTAAGAGCGGGTAAGAGAGGTAGCAAAATATTGGTTACTACTCGGATTGAAGCGGCAGCGAAAGCTTTGGGTGCTATGAATCCAATCCCGTTGCGGGAACTTGATGATGAGCAATTCATGTTGCTATTCATCAGTAATGCAATTGGTGATGCACAAATCAATGACAATCACATGAAGGGAAGGTTAATTTCCATTGGAAAGAAGATTGCAGCAAAATTATGTCGATCACCATTAGCGGCAAAGACTGTGGCAGCTCAATTGCGTAGAAGGCTAGACCCAGAATTTTGGTTATCTATGCTAAATAGAAGCTTGTTAAATGATACCATGGGAGCCTTATTTTTGAGTTATCAGAACCTGCCTCCTCCATTGCAACGATGCTTTGCATTTTGCAGCTTGTTTCCTAAAGGGTATGTATTTCAGTACGACAACAATTTGGTTAATTTATGGATTGCTGAGGGCTTCATTGAAACTGAGGATAGTAATGAGCATATGAAGGATATTGCTAATCGGTATATTTTAGAGTTAATTTCTAGCTCTTTCTTTCAAGTTGACGAATGGGGTCGTCCATCTATGCATGACCTAATCCATGATCTAGCCCAAGATGTTTCTGAAGGTGAATATTTTAGAATTGAAAGTGAAGAGAAAAGGGAAATCCCTGGCCATACTCGCCATATATACGTTGATGATAATCATATGCTTGGGGAGTATGTGGGGAAAATATGCAAACTCAAAGATCTACGTACAATTATTTCAAAATCATATTCTCCTTTCTCTTTGAAAGAAGAGGAGGACCTTGATGCTCTTTTTAAGAAGTTCAGGAAATTATATGTAGTGGAAATAAAAGGGTTTGATTTTATTAAAAGAGTTCCTAAGTCTGTGGCTCAGTTGAGAAACCTACGATACCTCAATCTTAGCACAGTTACACTTTCTGGATTACTAAACAAACTCTACCAATTACGTTTCTTATATACTTCTAGCCAGATTCCTGACCTTGGGAGACTAATATCACTTTTGGATCTCAAAGATTTTAATGTTAAAATGGAAAGAGGGTTTGAGCTAAAACAGTTGGAGTATCTTAGAGACCTTTATGGATCGTTATATATTCGTGGTCTAAATAATGTAAAAAGTAAGGAGGATGCATATCAAGCGAAGTTATCTGACAAAAAATGGCTCCATGAATTACATTTTTGTTGGGACTATGAAAGTAGAGATGTCTTGAGAGACATTGATGTTGAAATTCTAGATAGCCTTTGTCCACCACCCCAAATAAAAGAGTTGATTATTGAAAACTACAGTGGTAAGAGGTTCCCCAGTTGGATTTTAGAAAATACTAATAACATTATTGAACTCCAGCATCTTCAACTTCGTGGCTGCCAAGGCTTGGAAACCCTTCAAGGAATAAATGAACTATCAGATCTTCTCTCTTATCACTGGTTCTCTGCCTGGGCTCAAGAGTTGGGTACCTCTTCCCTTAAATCTAACTCGATTGGAAATTCGTGATTGTATCTCTCTTGCATTTGCGGTGAAAGAAGACTTAGATATGATAATGTCAACAAAGGGTACACGAATATACCCAATTGTCTCTCCCATGACGGGCCCCTTTGATTTTGATCCTTTGTACATTAATAATCAGTTCGATGGTGTTAAGGAAATGATGAAATATGGTGATTATATAGAGGATGAAACATTATCAACCATTTCAAAAGATCTGAATAAATGCTTAGAGAAAAGGTTAGACCTCATTTTCCAGCTGAAAGATGTTTATGGTGAACCAATCCTGCCCCCCGCCCTCGAGAGCCTTTCAATTAAATCATGCTTCATCACAGACAAAATCTTAGCTGGGTCTTTGCAGAGACTTACCTCCCTGACCTTCATGAGGTTAGAGGATATCATAACTATCACATGTATACCTAAAGAGGTTCTTAGTTCCCTGACAAATCTTTTGAATCTCGATATTTTCGGATGCTTGTTGCTTACTTCAATTGGTGGGTTAGACAGTCATAGCACCCTTACAAGACTCCATATAAGATGCTGCCCCTACCTAACCTTTGAGACATCTTTAGTTGTTGCAAGCAGCAGTGAAACTGTTAAATTAACATCATCATCACCCGGGAGGAGAACTAGATCTAGTGTTCTGAAATATGTTGCACTCAATGGATGTATGCCTTCAGATGATATGTTTCAGGGTCTCGTATCAGTAGAAGACTTGGATGTTTGCAACTGCCCAACGATGGTAAATCCTCATATCGGTCATTTGAAGGCACTCAGTGTCCTAGAACTACAAAATTGCCCAAACCTTGCTTCATTAAGGGGCTTAAGTGAGTTGAGTAATCTTAAATGTTTAAAGGTGTTGTCTGGGTGTGATAAGCTCAAATGCTATTGTGATGCTGATAAGTTGCCCCAGTTAAAAGAACTTATTATCTTCAGCAGATTTTCACTGCTTCAACAACTTGTCTCAAGAGATGGGTTTTCATCCCTGGTTTCTCTAGAAATTAAAGGTGCACAACAAGAATGCTTTTCTCAAGAAGAATGTGATGTGTTTTGTTATCTCTCTTCCCTTAGAAAACTTATATTTCATGAATGTAAAATGCAATCGTTACCCAATCTGATGTGTCTTCATTCTCTCAAAAATCTGGGTATCTTTTCCTGTGAAAATATGTTTTCTCTCCAAGATATACCGCCATCAGTCCAGCAGCTTGAAATGTTTCTCTGCGAGGAAGAGTTCACAAGGAGTTGCAAGGATCCAAATCATCCAAATGGGCATAAGATCTCCCATATTCCTGACAAGAAATTTTAAATGACACGCCAATAAAAAGGTAATTTCTATTTGCACAATCCAAAGAATTTTGTTTTAATTTGCAGCATCTGCATAATGTTATTTACAAGCCTAACTACCAAATGCTTCATCCCATGAATCTTTGTTTCATATTCTGGAGGCCAAAAGCTGTTCAACTAATACTAGTTTTTTTATATTATTCATACTACTTTTAGTATTGTTATGTGTGTGTTTTTCTAAAGCACAGTGTTTGAGACCAATTGGGACCAATGAGTATGCAGCATGTAAATATCAAAAGATTCAACTGGTACATATAGGTGTAGGGCCGAAAATGTTTCTAATTTTATGATTTTGAATCCTTGATCACCGTAGGGCATATGTTAGAATAGTCATGTCCATAAAACAATTACAGGATATATATTTAGAAGTGGTAGTTATGCCCCTTAGACCAGTGGCGGAACTAGGGAATTGAGACAGAGGAGGCTGGATGAATAAGTATCATATAATTTTATTTTATGAAGGGGGCTAATAATAATATTTTTTGTAAAATTTACAATTTTGAAGGTTAAAAATGCAAAATTTTCAAAGGATAAGGGAGCTTAGCCCCCTTTTCTTACCATGTAGTTACGCCCCTGCCTTAGACATTCAAATAGTTTTTCATCCCTTAAAAAGTTTGCTTCATCTGATTAATTAATGATTTTTTTTATGCTTGCCCTGTTCTAAATGACAGTACTTAAGTCATGTAGAACACAACATTAATGTAAAGTGATTAATGCTTCGCTAATTAATTATTTGTCCAAACATATTGAGTATTGATAGTATTTAGACAATATTTTGAAAAACTATGAATTGATTTAAAATATGAAGTTAATTAATGTGTTTTTCTCTATTTGTTGATTGGATTGTTTGTAATTTTTGTTCTATTGCAAACATTAAGCAACAGTTTATTCAACTATTTGCAGTTTCAAGATGAAGTTTCAATTGTGCTACAAATAAAAGAAGAGGAAAAAACAATAGATGAGTTTCCTGTAGCTTCTCACTTATGATCCCCTGCTATGTATTTGCTATTTTGTTAAAAAAAAAGGAAAAAAAAGAAGGAAATTGAAAAATACAAAAAAATCAGTATTGTGTTTTGTATGTAGAAGTATACTGGTTGGTTGTTCTTGTATGCCCAAGAAAATCTGTATGGTGTTGTGTTTTTATGTGGCAACTTCTGTATTTCTAGTTATGTAAGTGTGTTGCTTGTTTTGGTTTTTAGTCCTAAAAGAAAAATACCTGGAGATTGATTGGAGATCCCTGATTTGCTTTTAGTGTTTTTGTATCCTGCCAAAATAAAATAAAAAGTGTCTTCTCGAAGTGCATGTTTTTGCAAGAATGGTCTGATTGGTGGCAAAATGGAGCTCTCAATGATGCTACAATTAAGGTGCAGTAAAATGAAATTCTTTCTTTTAGATATCCAAATGATCTTATTTATTTGTTAAATTAGAAGCTTATTCCATTTGTTTTTCTCTCTTGAAATACCATATCTCATGTAGGTTCTTAGATGCGATCATCCTTTACTAAAAATTGAAGGAAGTATGGTTTGTGCCTTTCCGGTCAGTTCTTTTCTTTTGTGATCAGATGTGCCTTCGCTTTAAATATTGGTGTGCTTCAAACAATGGAAAATTAAAGTTTGCTTTTATTGTATCAACTATTTTTCTTTGCTATTGTTGCTATGTACCTTAATTTGTACTTTTGTTTGGTCTTACTGTACTGTTATTGTAATAAGCGGTTATCAAACTCCTTGTGTGATAAACCTTGTGTGTAAAATATTTATTCTTTGGGACAACTAGATGTATTGAGTGTGTTAACCCATGATTTTTCTTTCATTTCATTTTTAGTTTTTAATACAGATCTAGAATATGTTTTCTGGTTAATTGTTCAAAAACAAACATGAACTAATTAATTACCTAATCGGATGGCTAGCTGGGAACAATTTATAATTATAAATGAAGGAAGGCTAAATTTTCTGTAAATTATCCTTCCTCATTTATTCTTTGAAACTACATTTGCTGGAAGGCTAATTTAGAGAAAAATTATCCACACCTTTCACATAATTATCTCCAAATTTAACGAATTATGCTCAATGGAAATGAAAAGATGAAAACTAACTTCCCTTTGGATGGCATCAAGTATAAAGTTGTTTAACACAAAGTTAAATCGATAATAATTAAAAAAGACCGTTAAGTTGGCCACATACTCTGCGTGGCATTTCATCAAACACATGCGCTCACAACTGGTTGAACACAACAGAGTATCAAAACAACAAGCAATTAAAACGACAACAGCAAATTAAGAGATGAAACTAACTTGTATGTGCTCTGCTAGCTCCTCTGTCTCTCTCTATGTCTCCTTTTCTCTTATCCCTTGTAAGTTCTAACTGCACATGGGCTTCGACAATGGAGCAAGTACGCCAGATATGGGAACATGCGGATGCGGGTCTGATTCGACTTAGCTGGAACAAGGTTGGACAGGTCAGATTCGATTTAGATGGAATCGGGTTAACTTGTGGCATCGTTTGGTGTGACAGTCTGTGTCGAAGTGTTATTAATTTCATATAAAATTCAATCCCATATAGTATTTTGATTAGTTTTTTTTTCTATGAAATATTAATTTATATTACCTAACTTCTCTCAATTAAAATTTATTCTTTAAAATCATATATGATGGAATGATAATTTAGACAAAATTTCATCTCTAAGTTATTCTTTATTTTATCTTATTGTCAAACATAATATTTAAGAATAATATATGAAAAAAAAACTAGCTATGTTAATTTCAATGTAAACATTCTTAAATTAACTATTTGAATGATCGTTTTCCTATTTCAAAAATCGAATCCACATCAGATAAATTTTCAATCAGACTACCTATGTTAACAATTTTAAGCAAAATCAATTGTAAGTTTGAAAGAACCTGTATCATTAATAAAAAAATTAGCAAAAAAAGTTAACAGCATTTCAAAAGTAGACCTGGATGCAACAGAGCACTTCAACCCCATATCATTTCTTTGTGGAATATTAAACAAGGATTATTGTAAATTTATGTAATTTTTCGTGTTAAATTAATCTTGTAAAATCTGATAGATTTTCTCAATTAGTTTATGTAAATATTAAAATCTGTTATAATTGGAAACACAAAATAGAGAAAATAAAGTAACAAATATAAAATGTATTAAACTAGATAAAATAAATAAAAGAGATACAGTGCATTTTCATTTACTTCTTAATAGAAAATAAATATAGTTGTCTCAGCTAACACTTTGCAAGAGATAAATTTATATTCTTGCCTATAGTTATTTTGTAGTCCGATCAAATGGGCTCAAAGGGAACAGTAAATATATGCTCTCGGCCCAAAAAGAATAATTTTTTTTTTAAAATTGGCAACCTACCCATTAGCCTACTTATTACCCAAGAAAAAGATCTGAGTATGTCAAGTGGAAAAATTATTATCCTCATTGTTAGGTTCGATTCCTCCGTCAAACCACAGCCCAGCCCAATTACATGTGCCGAAATTAATCATTGAATCAGACACTTCAGACTCAACAATTAAATATTCCAAAGACCCTACCTAATATAGGTTTTTCCTAATATAATATAAATGTGCAATTTACGCTATCCTGCCAAGGGAGCCCACTGGGTTCTAACCCTAGTCTTTGAACCGCTATCAAACCTCATTAGCCGAAGTGCCTATATTACTTACATACATTATCCCACTCACACCGGGATGCAATGACTAAGCACCTATTGGTATGTGAAATATCATTGGCATATAATAGACATAATTATGTATGCAAGGATTTAATAAAAAAAAATTTAAACAATAAAACAAACTCAAATCAATATAAACAAAACATAAACTTATACTAAAACATAATTAAGAATTCGAGTACAACCCTCACCCTAGAGATGAGAAGTTTAGCTTCTCATGGCCATGACAAAATAAAAAGAATAAAATAAAGATAACATAAATTACAACCCAATTGAAGATGGATGAATTTATGCTTCTTAGATGACGCATTCTTCTCCTACTTGGCTTCCGATGGCTACCTTTCTCTCTCTAAGTAACTCTCTTACTTAACCTAGCAATGAGAATTGCTAATCTCGATTCTATGGACTTAACACAATTAAACACGCACACAAAATCCTATTACAATAGAGGTATAGCCTTCCTAAATAAGAGGGGGAGTACTGGAAGTAGTGGAGAAGGTGGAAACTTGGAGTGCACTCGAAGTTTGGATAGATGAAGCCAAAAATAGCTAAGATAGCTTGGCTCTGAAGTAATCACATCATTCTAGAAGAATTCTGCCAAAATAAAGGAGTGAGTGCATGGATCGTGCGGCATCAGGCTATGTCGCATGCGGCATAGAGGAGGTGGCATGCGGTATAGGAGATGTGGCATGCGGCATAGAGGATGCCATATTTTCGCCAAAATAGCCTAAAAACACGTTTGCTGTAAATAAATTGGAAAAATGACTACTTTGCATTCGCTTTTCGCCATTTTCCGAAAGAAAATATAGTGATTTTTGCTATATGTTTTGGCTTCATCACACCCCCAAGCTTAAACTTTTGTTCGTCCTCGAACAAAATAAGCTAAGGTACTAGGGTAGGTTGGCTAAAAATTGCTCCTGAATAAGATTTTTGGAAATATTGATGAATTTTCTAAGAACTATCCTAATACAAAAATGTTTACTCAATTCCTATTATTTGGACTTGATGAAATTTTTAGAAAATGGAAACCTTTGCATTCACAACACTTTGATTTTATTTAGAAATATTTGAAAGACAACCCGTCTTAACATCATTATGGTAAAAGAGATATTAAAATCAATCAATACTCATTTTTTTATCCTTTTAAATTTTAGATCCCTCATTTGAACTAAATTTTTAAAGACTAAGTGTGTTAGTAGAATGTAACTTTTTTGAAAAAATAAATTGCAAGAAAGTAAATACACCTTACTCAATTTGGCTTTACCTTTCTAGCGCATAAATACAAACGAGAGGTAATGCGTTCCGAATGTACCTAAGAATTTCATCGGGTGATTCTTCTATCGCATAGATACAAACGAGAGGTTATGCGTTCCGAATGCACCTAAGGATTTCATCGAATCCCACATTGAAACATAGTGGTGGGACCTATTTTGCGTCCTCTTCTAATAATTTATATTTCTAGATTTTTAGTGGGACTTATTTTATGCCCTCTTTTAGTACTAGTTGCATCTACTATGAATACACACAATTTCTAGATATATATATATAGGAGTTGGCTACGGTGCTACGCGTAGCATAGAGGGCCTCCGTGCTACGGCTCAATATTTGAGTTTTCAAAATCCTAACGGTCGATTCGAACCATTCAACATGATCTCCATATGAATATGTACTTGCAAACCAAATTTTACATTTTTTAGAATTTTTTTTACTATTTTTTTAGATAGGTAGAAAATCACTTGATCTGAATGGTACATCATTTTTAGATCAAGTGATTTTCTACCTATCTAAAAAAATAGCAAAAAAATTTTAAAAAATGTAAAATTTGGTTTGCAAGTACATATTCATATGGAGATCATGTTGAACGGTTCGGATTGACCGTTAGGATTTTGAAAACTCAAATATTGAGCCGTAGCACGGAGACCCTTTATGCTACGCGTAGCATATTAGCATTTCCTATATATATATATATATATATATATAGAGCTGGGCTATGGTGAGTTGTGAAGTAAGAGGTGATTTTTACTTCACGCATATATTTTCATTTTGAAAATCAAAACAACCGATCCGAACCGCTCAACATGATCTCCATATTGAAATGTGTTTGGAGACCAAATTTTATATTTTTTAGAATTTTTTTACTATTTATTAAGCCACTTTGAAAATCGCTCATCCAATGGTCCAGAAGTTTTTACTGTTCACTCAAATCAGCGATTTTCAAAGTAGCTTATTAAATAGTAAAAAATCCAAGAAAATGTAAAATTTGGTCTCCAAGCACATTTCAATATGGAGATCATGTTGAGCAGTTCGGATCGATGTTTTGGATTTTCAAAATGAGAATATGAGCGTGAAGTAAAACGTTGTTTTACTTCACAACTCACCATAGTCTATCTCTCTCTCTCTCTATATATATATATTATGTAAAAATTATCTTTTATAATATTTGTCAAAATATAGGGATCTCAATTTAAAAAGGATTAACATAGAAAATATTCCCAATTTTTAGAAATTTTTGCTTAAAATTTCATAATGGTAGTATGCGCATGTTAAATTTTATCTTAGCATTCTACAAATATTTCTGAAAATCACGAGTTATGACACAATTATGCATGAAACCCAAACATTTATATATAGTATACGTACTTTTTTTTGGCAGGTATAGTATACGTGCATGCTAATAAGAGGTGGCCATTCACTACTACAAAAAAAGAGATTGCACACGGACATAAATGGAAGAGCTACACGGATTTCCTACCGTGTTTAAATCGAGGGTGTACGAATAGGTCAATAACTACACACGGACATTTGCCCGTGTGCAATTATAACGATTTCTACACGGATTACTTTATAAACAGCCGTGTACAAAGACCTGCCTGTGTCGCTCTCCATGTTACCGAGCTACACGGATATTACCTAAATAACCGTGTACAATTCTTTTTATACACGGACATTTAACTAAATATCCGTGTAGCTCTCCTCTTTCTACACGGACATTTAACTAAATATCCGTGTAGCTCTCCTCTTTCTACACGGATTTTTAACTAAATATCCGTGTAGCTCTTTGAACTATCATACACGGACTTTAGTTAAATATCCGTGTAGAATTAACTAAATTTTTTTTTTGTATTCGCGCGCGATTATTTTTGAAATTACTCTTCTTACACGGATTTTTGTTAAATATCCGTGTAGGATTGTCTTATAATTTTTTTTTTGTTTTTTTTTTTTGGCTAGCCTCCTGTTTTGCTAGCCAGTATTTAAATTTTTCAGATAGCAATTTAAAATTCATGTACATGAAATTATACAAAATTATACAAATTCATATTTAGCATTACAAAATTATACAAAATTACACAAATCCATATTTATCATTACAAAATTCTAACCGAAACCATAAAAGCATAAAATTCTAATATCAACATATATAACAAAAAAACATAAAGCATGAAAGCATCAACATATATAACAAATGAAAGGATAAAAGCATCAACATATATAGACATTGCTTTTTGTACATATACAATCCCATGTGATCCACATATAACATATACTCCTCAAGATCCAATACAATGCTTGTAGAACAAGTTATGTCCTTACCACCTAGTAACCATGTGATGGAGGTTTGGCCCAATTTCGCCAAGTTGGGCTCATGTTGCCAAAACGCTTGGTTATGATCTAGTTTGGACAAGAATTTCATACAAACTAAGGCGTATTAGATCCAACATATCAAAAAGAAGAAAGCACATGTGATCCATGACATGATGCCTCTTTGTTAAAGGTCTCCAACATATTGCATCTCCAATAAAAAATACATTTTTATCAAACATATATGTGCATGCATGCATAATAGAGAATAAAAATTCTCCTTTAAATTCAATTTTTTTTCAAACGTGGCAGAAATATAGAGAGGAGAAAATAAAAACTAACCTTAGAAATATAGAGAGGAGAAAAGAAATATATATATATATATATATATATATATATATATACTAACCTTAGAAATATAGAGAGGACAAAATAAAAACTTCAAAGATCTCTGATCCCAGTTGCTAGCCTTTGCAGAAATCAGATCAACATTCAATACAGAGAGAGCAAGAGAGAGACAGTATAAAAAACTTGATCAAAACGGCGCTGGAAGGAGAAGGCCTTTTATACTAATTAAAACCCTACACAGCCTTTTATACACGGATTTATACTTATTAATCCGTGTAGCTCTCCAAATAATCATACACGGCTATTTATAATAAAATCCGTGTACATTTCTACCATTTCTACACGGATATATTATCAAAAATCCGTATATATATTCCTACACGGATATTTAACAAAAATTCGTGTAGCTCTCACAATTTTTTCCACACGGTCTTCTTTGCACACGGATTTTTGATCCCTAATAAACCGTGTAGCTCTCTCAAACAATTATACACTGATTCTTAACTAA
This sequence comes from Carex kokanica, assembly GCA_025461125.1. Taxonomy (NCBI): domain Eukaryota; kingdom Viridiplantae; phylum Streptophyta; class Magnoliopsida; order Poales; family Cyperaceae; genus Carex; species Carex kokanica. The sequence goes on along the minus strand of JAJGRX010000093.1, from coordinate 83,055 downwards.
ATGTCCGTGTATAATTCTCGCAAATTTTTTGGGCTTTCAAAAATTCATATTTGGTACACGGTTTTTATATAAGATAGGGAAAACCGTGTACAATGTGCAGTGTAGAATTACCATTTTTGTAGTAGTGATTTTTAGATGGGGAAAAGAGGTGTGGCAATTTTTAGATATGAAAGAAAGCGAGTCATATATGGGGAAAGAGAGAAAGAGGAAGACTTTGAGAAGACTGGAAAAGAGGATAGGGCGAGTCACATATGCACTAAAGAAAAGAGGAAGACTTTGAGAAGACTGGAAAAGCGAGTCACATATGCACTAAAGAAAATATGTAATGTATATATATATATAGAATTGTGCTATTGCACTTCGCGAAGTAAAACGAAGTTTTACTTCACGCTCATATTCTCATTTTCAAAATCTAAAACGTTGATCCGAACCGTTCAAGTTGTTCTCCATATTGAAATGAGCTTGTAGACCAAATTTTATATTTTTTGGAATTTTTTTACTATTTATTAAGCCACTTTGAAAATCACTGATCCATTGGTCCAGAATTTTTTACTGTTTTTTACTGTTCATAATAGATCAGCGATTTTCAAAGTGGCTTAATAAATAGTAAAAAAATTCCAAAAAATGTAAAATTTGGTCTCCAAGCACATTTCAATATGGAGAACAACTTGAACGGTTCGGATCGATGTTTTGGATTTTGAAAATGGAATATGAGCGTGAAGTAAAACTTCGTTTTACTTCGCGAAGTACAATAGCCCTACTCTATGTATATATATATATATAACAGAGACAAAAAAGTACATTACAATCATAAAAGTGAAATAATATCGACCAAAAGTGAACTAGTGAATAAAAACTAATATTATTATTTCGCTCAAATCTATTTTTTTTTTCAAAACGATAATAGATAGGCATGCTAAGACTACCAATAGGGCATTCGAAGCAACTTCGATGGAAAATCTTGGAAATCAAACCTATGACAACAGTCGGATAAAAATATTTTTAGCAATATTATGGTAAGATGGCAATTTTTTAATATGAAAGAAAGCGTTAGGTGGAACGCGGAAGGTGTTAGGTGGAACGCGGAAGGGTTCGCTATCATAAATTAGGCCTAGTGATTTAAATATTCCAATTAGTTTGAAGGTGTCTAGATCTGTTGACTCTGTTATGGACAGACCAGATAAGTCTCACCTGTGAGTTTATAAGAGGGCCAGCTCTGATGTATTTTAGCTATAACTTGAGCTCTTACCATTTCACCAGCAATGAGGGGCATTCTCTTGTTCCTTACACTGTTTCTACTCCCTGTGGTTCAATCTTCTCTCACATCTCAAGCACAAGCTCTTCTTCATTGGAAATCAACTCTCCAGACTCAACAGCCGCTTTCATCTTGGAATCTACATGTCCACCCATGCAACTGGACCGGAATCACTTGCCGCGACACTAATAAAAGAAGGCAAGTCATTACTAAAATCATTCTTTCGAAAAAGGGTCTAGTTGGGAAATTAGATGCTCTGAATTTCTCTGGTCTTCCATCCATTAGAACTTTTGATCTCAGTGATAATAAATTCAGTGGGGTAATTCCTCCATCAATATGTCTCTTCTCAAAACTCACCTATCTTGATCTATGTGATAATGTTCTCAGAGATTTGATCCCGTCTTGCATGGGAACCTTGACAGACATAAAAAAATTGTCTCTTTGTGGTAATACACTCTTTGGATCGATCCCTTATGAAATTGGCAGACTTACACATTTGACAGATTTGAAACTATCAACTAACTTTTTGAGTGGAGAAATTCCTTCCTCTATAGGAAACCTAAGTAATATGAATACTCTTTATCTTTATAAGAATAAGCTCTCGGGATCTATCCCTCCTGATATTGGCAGACTTACACATTTGACAGATTTGGAACTGTCAAATAACTTTTTGAGTGGAGAAATTCCTTCCTCTATAGGAAACCTAAGTAATATGACCACTCTTTATCTTTGGAATAATAAACTGTCCGGACCAATCCCTCCTGAAATTGGCAGACTTACACATTTGACAGATTTGGGACTGTCGGAAAACTTTTTGAGTGGAGAAATTCCTGCCTCTATAGGAAACCTAAGTAATATGACCACTCTTTATCTTTGGAATAATAAACTGTCCGGACCAATCCCTCCTGAAATTGGCAGACTTACACATTTGACAGATTTGGACCTGTCAGAAAACTTTTTGAGTGGAGAAATTCCTGCCTCTATAGGAAACCTAAGTAATATGACCACTCTTTATCTTTGGAATAATAAACTGTCCGGACCAATCCCTCCTGAAATTGGCAGACTTACACATTTGACAGATTTGAGACTGTCGGAAAACTTTTTGAGTGGAGAAATTCCTGCCTCTATAGGAAACCTAAGTAATATGACCACTCTTTATCTTTGGAATAATAAACTGTCCGAACCAATCCCTCCTGAAATTGGCAGACTTACACATTTGACAGATTTGAGACTGTCGGAAAACTTTTTGAGTGGAGAAATTCCTGCCTCTATAGGAAACCTAAGTAATATGACCACTCTTTATCTTTGGAATAATAAACTGTCCGGACCAATCCCTCCTGAAATTGGCAGACTTACACATTTGACAGATTTGAGACTGTCGGAAAACTTTTTGAGTGGAGAAATTCCTGCCTCTATAGGAAACCTAAGTAATATGACCACTCTTTCTCTTTCTGAGAATAAGCTCTTGGGATCTATCCCTCCTGAAATTGGCAGACTTGCACATTTGACAACTCTGGAACTGTCGGAAAACTTTTTGAGTGGAGATATTCCTACATCTATAGGAAACCTAAGTAGGATGACCACTCTTTATGTTGTCAATAATAGTCTGTCTGGACCAATCCCTCCTGAAATTGGCAGACTTACACATTTGACAGATTTGGACCTGTCAGAAAACTTTTTGGGTGGAGAAATTCCTGCCTCTATAGGAAACCTAAGTAATTTGGCCATTCTTTCTCTTTATGAGAATAAGCTCTCGGGATCTATCCCTCTTGAAATTGGCAAATTAACACATTTGAGAGGTTTGGGACTGACAAATAACTTTTTGAGTGGACTTGTACCTGCCAATTTGTGCAAAGGGCGAGTTCTCGAGCTCATCACTTTGCATGATAACAAACTGGAAGGACCAATTCCTAGTAGTTTGAAAGATTGTAGTAGTTTAAAAAAAGTTACTCTACAAAGAAATCTATTTCACGGAGACATATCTAAACAATTTGGGGTTTATGAGAATCTATCTTACATTAATTTGAGCTCCAATCAACTTTCAGGAAATCTTTCATCCACTTGGGCCCAATGTCAGAACTTATTATATCTAGACATATCAGGAAATAAAATTGGTGGGGTCATACCACCAAATATTGGTAGCTTACATGGGTTAGTACATCTTCATCTATCATCAAATTCCCTATCAGGGGTAATACCGGCAGAACTTGGTAGATTAAAAAGATTGATTGAACTAAATTTAAGTCACAACAATTTCATAGGAAATGTACCCAAAGAGTTGGGAATGTTATCAGCTTTAACAAAACTTGATATATCATCAAATAGTCTGACAAGTGTGCCAGAGGAACTAGGCAATTGTGTTGACCTTGAATTATTAAACCTCAGCAATAATAGGTTTACTGGAAAAATTTCATCTCATTTTGGAAACTTAATACACTTATTGGACCTCCTAGATCTAAGCTCAAATTTTTTTTCTGGGGAAATACCAATACCACTAGAGCAGTTAACCATGTTGCAAAAACTTAATCTCTCTCACAATAATCTAACCGGTCAAATTCCATCTTCATTGGGCAACATGTTAAGTTTGTCAACTTTGGATTTGTCATACAATCAATTGGAGGGTCCTGTGCCTAATATAAAGATTTTTCATAATGCCTCTGAACAATGGTTTATACACAATAAAAATCTTTGTGGCACTATTCAAGGTTTGCCCTCGTGTGATGGATTTGTTAAAGATAAGAATGGCTCAACCAGACAACAAAAGGTTAAGTTGATTACAACTCTAACTTGTTGTGCTGCTTTATTAACCGCTTTCTTACTCTGGCTACTTTACCTACTTTACTCAAAAAAGAGAAAAGCAAAACTAGAGCACATTGGCAATCGAGGTAGAGGAGAAATTTTTTCCGTGTGGAATTTTGATGGAAGAGATGCATATGATGAGATTATAAGGGCCACAGAGAATTTTGATGATAAATATTGCATTGGAAGTGGAGGCCATGCAAGAGTTTACAAAGCAATTTTAGCACCAGATAACTTCACAGTAGCTGTAAAGAAAATCGAGTTAGCAGGTGGTGAATCCTCACTAGATGTTGAAGTATTCCAAAGAGAAATTCGCGCCATAACCGAAATTCGACACCGGAACATTGCTAAATTATTTGGTTATTGTTCCTCAGCTCAAAATAAATTTCTTGTTTATAAGTACTATGAGAAGAGGGATTTACATAATATTCTCAATAGTGAGGCAGTAATAGAATTGGATTGGCCAAAAAGGAACTCTATATTGAGAGATGTTGCATGTGCTGTCTCACATTTGCATCATGATTGCTATCCTCCTATAGTACATCGGGATTTAACTAGTAGAAACATCTTGCTCAATTCTGAGTTTACAGCATGTATCTCGGATTTTGCAACAGCCAAATTCCTCAAGCCAGAGTCTTCCAATTGGAGCATGCTTGCTGGAACCTGTGGTTACATAGCACCAGGTTATGTATATTTCACTACCCTATTATTGTTTTTTTTTTAGTTTCCATCACCATACTTTTATCGAAAAAAGTGTAAATAATTGCAATCTGAGTTTTCTTTTTTCTTTATGCAGAACTAGCCTATACCATGAGGATGACTGAGAAATGTGATGTATATAGCTTTGGAGTAATCGTGTTGGAGTTGTTTATGGGAAAGCACCCAGGAGATATGATCAATACACCAGCTTTCGACAAAGAGGAAATCATACTCCAAGATATCCTTGACCAACGCATTGAACCACCAAAAGGACAAGTTATTAATGAAATTATCAAAATGATTCAGATTGGATTTCAATGCTTGAATAACAACCCAACACTCCGTCCAACAATGCAAGAGGTGGTGAATAGTATCTAGAAGTGAATAACGAACTGCTTCATAAATTCTGGTACGTAGTAGCTTTATGCTTGAAGATTAGTTTTTGTTGGCAATTAGAATTTAGTATTAGAGCATGATAATTTATTTTCATATTTTGTATTTGAATGGTTTTATGCTTTATTAGTATTAACTTATTCTATGCAAGTGTGGTGATAAATATTCATCGTGCATACAATATTATTGCAATATAATTCTGTATCATTTCTTTTGTGTGCTAATAGTGATGCGGCATTGCTTCATCTATGTTCTGTAATAGTGTACCAGATGGCTACCAAGCACTATTTTGATTTCCAATGAAATGTTCAGATTTTCCCCAGTTATATTAACGACAAAATACGAAATACTTCCAATTTACCAATAATTTATAAAAAAAATGATTATTTTAGATTTGTAACATATATTCTTGAGAACATTAAACTTTACTAGGAGTTAGGGATGTGGGTTGAATTTAAGGTATTTAAAGTTTAAAGTGCTTTAATTGTCAATGAAGTAGGATTTTGGGTTTAATTTAAGGGTATTTTTGGTTTAAAATGTTTTGTTAGGAAGGTTCGAACTCGCACCATGCATCGATGCCTGATATCCATGATGATGTCGGGATGAGGGGGAAGATACGTCAGGGATGAGGGGGTGTATGACGATAGCGACGACTTAGATGATCAGATATAGGTTTATGTTTAAGTTTATATTGTTGTTATTTGGTACAATACAGTGACTATACTCGGTACTTGTTTTACACTTGATGTATGTTTGATATTTGGTATTTATCTTTTTGTTATGTTTGGTTTGTTTAAAAGATGTTTGATGTTATTTATGTTATTTGTCATGTTTGGTTTGATGTTTGATATTTGATATAGGATGACACTTTTTATTTATGTTATTTGATATCTTTTTTGTATGTCAATATTGGATTATTGTACGATGTTTGATATTTGCTTATCCCTTGTAAGTTTTTGTATGTCAATATTCCGTATATATAAATCCATGTGGGCTTCGATAACGGCACTCTGGTACGATATACAAATGTACAAATTTTAATTTTTTTATATAACAGAATGGGAGGAGAAAATTGTCAAAAATTAAAAGTGATAAAATATGAATTTGTCGAAGCATTATGCCATTAATATATATATATATATATATATAGAGAGAGAGAATGGCTAATATCAAAACGTTTGTTCCTGGGCTCAGGAACAAACGATTCCGTTCTTCCATTTTCAAAGTTCAAACAACAAATCCAAACCGTTAGATGTTCAATCTATATTAAAATGTGCTTGGAGACCAAATTTTACATTTTTTGGAATTTTTTTACTATTTATTAAGCTGGTTTGAAAACCGCTGTTTTTCAATGCTGCAGAAATTTCATAAAAACAGCGATTTTCAAACTAGCTTAATAAATAGTAAAAAAATTCCAAAAAATGTAAAATTTGGTCTCCAAGCACATTTTAATATAGATTGAACATCTAACGGTTTAGATTTGTTGTTTGAACTTTGGAAATGGGAGAACGGAATCGTTTGTTCCTGAGCCCAGGAACAAACGTTTTGATATTAGCCATTCTCTATATATATATATATATATATATATATATGTAATGAGGAGGGATCCAATTACACCTTTTTTGGTGACACATCATAACACCGTTTTTTATACAGGTCAATTTTGCGATTTTAAAATCCAAACAGTCGATCCGAACCGTTCAACATGATCACCATATAAAAATGTGCTTGGAGATCAAATTTTAATTTTTTTTGAATTTGTTTACTATTTATTAAGATGGTTACAAAATCGCTGTTTTTCAATGGTCTGAAAACAACGATTTTTGTAACGATCTTAATAAATAGCAAAAAAATTTAAAAGAATGTAAAATTTGATCTCCAAGCACATTTTAATATATCCATCATGTTGAACAGTTTGAATCGACTATTTGGACTTTGAAAATAGTAGGTGTCAAAGTGTGCCACCAAAAAAGGTGTAATTGGATCCCTCCTCATATATAATATGGATTTTATATTACCTTACTTTAAAATATCAATTAAAATTTATTCTTTAAAATTGTTTTTTATTTCTAATTTACCCTTACCTTTCACAGAGAATAATTTTATCTTTAAGTTGTCCTCTTTATTTTATCTTTTAAGTTCTCTCTAGACATTTCTAAATTGACGATTTAGATGACATTTTTTTCCCTAAAATCGAACCCATACAGAGATGATTTTTCACTCAAATTAGCTACATGAATAATTTTATTGAAAATCAAACGTAAGTTTGTGAGAACCTGTATCATTTTTTAGTCATAAATAATATTTTTCATATTTTTGTCAAGCATGTATCATCAAAATTCGTACAGACATTTAGATTCAACGAGTCAATTAAATTTATAAAGTTTTAAATATGTTTGCACGAATCTCAATAAAAATCGAACGTTTAAGCTTGACTTTGGACAAAATCCAATCCCTAAATTAAATAAGCATGATGTCCCACATATATCCAAATTGGTTGCATATTAATAAACATTTTTATTGAAAAGGGCAACGCTGTCCAACCCAACTCAAATTACAAAATTGAAATGTTATAAATTAGTCAAGCTAATTCTTTAAAATTGATGAGTTTACTGAGTGGGTTAGGAAAATTCTAAAATTATAGATATTTTAATGGAGTCTAGAGATTTCTATAGGAATTACAAATAAGATTTCTTGATTTTCATTTGTTGTTTCCTAAGAAAACAACAAATGAGATTATAGGGAAGCGAATCGGTACATTTTATATCTTGTAGAGCTAACAATTTGCAAATTATGTATTAATTTATATTGTTATATCGGATAAAATAATAGAAAATAAAGAAGTAATAATGGGCTCAACCAGAGCTGTAAATATATGACGCGGCCCAAAAGAATTATTTTCTAAATGGAAAATGTGTTATCCTCATTGTTTGGTTCGCTTCCTCCATCAAACAACAGCCCAGCCCAATTAATTACATGTGTCTAAATTAATCATTGAATCGGACACTCTACACCGACACACAGTGCCAAGAGCGACACCGACACACACAGCACAAACACAGATTGATTTTGCAAAATACAGAGATGATGTTGGTTTTTCTTTATTATTTTTCAATCCTTTAGAATACTAATTTAAAATAAATGGTTTTAATTTGTGAATTAGATTACTTTTTGCTTTTTGAGAATCTGAAAGAGCTTAATACTATTGGTCTATTGCTATATTTAGAATTATGAAATTGTTCAGGTAAATCGAATAATTTATGGTGTCCATGCACCATTAATGAAAAAATGATAGTTTTTTTTAAAATTGTGTGTGTGTTTGTAGTTTATCATTTGATAATGAATTCATTATTTTACCGGTTTTGGTTGGCAGATAAATACAGAACATATCTGTAATTATTCTTTAATTTTCCTCCTTATTTTTCAATAATACCGGTTTTAGAGCTGTATAAAGAATTGCATAAATCTCTACCGGACGAGAAAATTTGAGCCAACGAAGAACTAACATATATTCGAACAAGTTTATATAAGTTCCCATGACATAAGCATACAAAAGTGGCCTTGAAAAGTTCATTGCATAAGTATGATAACATCAGTTAGGTAAGAAGCACATCTAAAACTATTGCAAAGAAAATTTTAGGTAGCGGGACAGTGTTGATTTTGCGGAATATAAAACAGTGATGCATTGTGAAATTGTATATTTCAATATGAATGGTAAAATGTTTACCATGGAACTTATATAGCAAAAGGGCTGTTGAGAATTCTAACAGTTGTCTAGTTTTGTACTGCTGCCTTATAATTTCTAAAAAGGGAAAAATATTGAGTAACTTTATATACCAAACTTAGTTGCTCTCTTTTATTCTTAAAATAGCCAATATATGATGAACTAAAACCCTTAATGGGTCTTTGAGGCTATTATTGGTCCCTAATCCTCTTTATTTTCAACAGACAACGTTCTAAAAAAAGACGGGACAGCGTTCTTCCAGTTTGTGGTACAAAAGTCTCCTTTTCAGGGGTAGGTATTTGCTTATGGTGGTGATCATTCTAATTTGTCGTGCTCAAAGGATTTTGTCATCGATAACACAGATATACTCCCCAATAGATTAATACTGATGTAACTTTTCATGTTGATTTGAAAATTGTTATTTCATGTGCCATAGATTAATACTGGCAGCACGATTCCCTTTTTTTAAAACAGAGCTTTTTGGAGAAATATACCCGAGACGATGTGTCCCAAGGTATTCAAAGCAATACTTCACTTCAGAGACATTTATTCTTTTCGCGAATATTAAAGAGGACATGCACAAATATTGAAGCAGCGTGCACAGATGTTAAAGCAAATTGAATGGCAGTGGAGCCCATCGGATTCAAAAGTGAGTCCGATACCTATCGGACACACTCTTTTCGCGAGACCCACAGGGCAGGTACCACTGAAATCAACAAGTGATATGTTCCTGCAATATCAACAATGTGATCTCGACATTTCAACAAACAATTCAACTGTAGTTACTGCACGCGTCATTGAGAATGATTTTCTGTGGCCTACTTGAACCAGCTTATTTGTGTGCTGACGTATTGAAACAAGACAACAAAATTTGTCAGCTTAATAAATTATGTATCACCTTAATTAGTATATGTATTATTTTATTAACAAAGTTAAATACCTGATGACCATGAATCAACTATAATCTTCTTCTTCGAAGCCTTTATTTCCAAACAAGTTGGGGTAGTTTGTGTTAGGGGTCCAATTTCAATTTAGGTTAAAGAGTCAAATACCAAATTTATAAATTAACTAGCAATTGCAATTCCTAAACTCAAAACTCCGCGCAAGAAAAAGAATTAAAAATACACAGCGGAAGCATTAGTTACTTACTTGGATCCATGCTTTGCAATCTCACTTGCAAACTTCACTTGATACGAGTTGACTTGAGATGGTGCTTGATTGGTACGCTCTCGAGTCCTTCCAAGCAAGCCCTGGTGCCTTTCTTCTCTCTCGAGTCACGAACGGAGCTCAAGAGTATTATTCTCTAATGGAGGGAGAATAAGGTGGCTATGCACAACACATGTGCCCTAAAAATTTTCTTACCCGGATTGCTTGGAGACCCAGCGCCTTTTATACTAGTGAAAATGTATCTTTGAGAGATCTTATAATTCATGTTAAAAATTAGACAGAATATATGACATATTTTCTTAAAGATATTCGTTTGTGCATTTTTGGTAACTAATCAAATATGCATAACATATTTTCCTTTTCTATTCAATTATACAAATCAATTATATTTGGCTGACAAACAAATCGTATAATTGATTGATATAATTGATCAAATATACATATTATTTTTGGCCCATTTGTTTGGTATCTTGATCCAATCAATTGATTAGGCCCAAACAATAATTCTTACATTTATCACTAGTATGGGTTGAATTAATTATAATTGGTCCATCAACAATTATAATTAATTTACATTATGTTCTATATGCATTCGTGCCCCAAAACTTAGCGAAATTACGTACTATGCCATTATTTCAGTCAATCACATTTAGGCATATCTTATATTATTCCTCATAATATTATTGACAGTATGTGATATATTAATCATATAACACGTAGTCCAAACTTAATTAATTGGAATTGACGTCTCAATTCCAACAGTTTGGGGTAGGTTAGAAATGAAACCCTACTGGAATCAGTAACACAGGGACTTCCTAGGATGTCACCCCATCCTAGTACTACTCCTGCCCAATTCGTGAGGGTTTCATTTACATAAAAATGTTGTTTTTTTACCACTGGCTCGCCAAGTCATTTTTTCTGACTTGAGGCAAGCTTTGTAGGAACTCCACTAGCTGGCGGAGTTGTGAATCAACTGTAATTACATATTATTATGACCATAATCATATGTAATAACAGGAAGATATTTATATAACTTTTGGCTATAACTGAGTAAAACATAGCGCTTGATTCATGTTCCAGTCTGGTCGATGGCCATCCATAATTTTGATTAGAAATACGTATAACTAATTTGAAAAGAAGGATATTTTGTTCGTATTTTGATGAAAAAGAATAATTCATAAAGATGTCTCTAAAATAACTTTTTAATAAACGTAGATAACTTATATTATAAAAATATAGGGATTATTGTGTTGGCATTATCATTACTAAATATGTTACAACAATTTCTAGTTGTAACATTTTAAGGCTAATCAACGTGACAATTAGAGATTACAATTAAAGTTATTAAAAATATAGCGGGCACTGGTACCGACCATAATTTTACTAAAAGTTGTAAATTTCAGGTCAATTTCAGATTTTTTTTCAAGATAAAAGGAAAACAGAAGAGAAATGATAGGAAATACCTCGGGTGGCTTTTTCTTTGTTAAGGCAAATGCCGATAGTTGTAAGGCGCCTTAAATTTTATTAATTGTTGCTAGGTGGTGTTTATAAGAAAAATGTTACTAGTATGATACTAGATGAGAATGACAAATCCATGATTAAAATATAATTTGTAATGAAATTGACTAAATTGCCTGAACTTTTCATCACGACGTAAGTTTCTAACCAGTACAGCATGACGACTGGTCACATCCCTCGAATAGAATTAAATTAATCCCTAAACAATCCATTTCAGACTCAATTACGGCATTTATAGTATATATTTCGTTCTATAGGTTATCTATACTAAAATTTGCATTAATTTCCATTTTCTTCTCATTGCACTCAGTTCAATTTGCTTCCTGTTAATGCTTTTGACCGAATCCTTTTAAAATCCTTGGGGCCATTTGAAATTGTCCTCCAAGGTCATGCTACTAGTCATGCTGTTATGCATCCGTAGTTTCTGGTATTAAGTACAGTACAAAATTTGCTATGTTTTCATAAGCAAAGTGAACACTTTTTGGACTGTTCCATAGCATTTTACTAAATCTTAGAAATTGTGTATTGGAATGTAAAATTTAGTTTCTTCATTTTTTTGTACTTGATAGGGTCCTTGAGTCAAAATCCATTTTTTCTATATTTCTTAATTAGGAAACTCAATCAAGATGTAGGGACTGTCATTAATGTCTTAGAACCAGACCAGCTTGGAATTATTGAGCACAAATTTACTGTACAAGAGGTGAAAGCAGCTAAGTCTTTTTCTAATCTCAGTAAATCAATACTTTTGCTATATTTTGAAATTTGAAAGAGGAAAAGAACTAATTTTATTGATTTTTGATATGATTTCAATCTCTTACACAGTGCCTATTTATATGCCACATAATTTGCCTATTCTACCGCAGAACAATATATAGAAGCATACATAATTCACCTAATACATACATATATAATTAGGAGCATATATATGTTTTCTATGGATGATCTTCATTTTGAAGTGTGGCGTGATCGCCACCGCCACCGCCACCGCCACCGCCACCTCTATGCGCTACTGCTGGCTGAGAGGCCATAACAATGAGAACAAAAAGGAAAATAAACTTGACCAAGGTTGTACTCATTTAATGGATAATACAAGTATATATATAACCAATAATGGCTTTTAGTTTTCCTTTACTGGCTGCTGTGAGGAGCAGCAAGAGAAATACAGTGGTATTTATTGGTCTATCATACCGGTAAGAGATGAATCTTTGTGTGGCGGAAAGTGATCATAAGTCGTGCTAGCTTGTGCAATGAATGAGAATAGGGACACATGGCAGCATCTTATGATATTTTATCCTCTCACCAGTATGATATAGACCAATCTATTAATACCACTGTTTTTCTCTTGCTGCTCATACTGATTGGTCTATCATACAAATATCTGGTCCGATGGTATCTTCGCGGATACTTCTGTCAATAATACTGATACATTCAGAAATAGTCACTTTCTGTCGGTGTACTATCAAGAATAGACACTTTTTACCTTCGCGGATAGTAACTTATTTTTATTTTTATAGTGTAGTCTTTCTTGATTGAATTTCATCACCATCCTTCTAAAGGGAACTATCAAATTTATGTGCAAGTTATCCACCGAATTTTTTTTATTTACTATCTTAAAAAAAAAACAATTAACTCTATTTTTATCAAAATTTCATTTTTACCGGAATCACAATTTGAAACTGCAATACCAGCATAGAGTGACTGGAGTTTCAATAAACAACGATTCCAGAAAAATGCTGCAGTTTGAAACTGTGGTACCAATCTGCTGCATGTTATCTTGCTTAATCTGCAGTTTCTATATGTTTGTTGGTCTTCTATATATATTATCTTGCTTAATCTGCTGCATGTTATTTGTATTCGATTTAGTGCTATAGAGAGAGAGAGAGATTATCTTGTTTATCTTGCTATATATGGAGGCTAGCCCCTAATATAGGCATATATAATTAAAAAATATATATAAATAAATCGCCAACGGTCCAAAATAATAACAGATGGCAAACTAGGACCCGCCAACGCCAACTCAAACACAACAGATAGTGTAAGATACTTTTGCACTCGATTGGGTGTTCTTAGCCGATTGCAAAAGTGTCTTACACCATCTGTTGTGTTTGAGTTGGCGTTGGCGGGTCCTAGTTTGCCTTTTGTTATTATTTTGGACCATTGGCGATTTATTTATATATATTTTTTAATTATATATGCCTGTATTAGGGCTAGCCTCCATATATAGCAAGATAAACAATATAATCTCTCTCTCTCTATATATAGCACCAAATTGAATACAAATAACATGCAGTAGATTAAGCAAGATATAATATATAGAAGACCAACAAACATATAGAAACTGCAGATTAAGCAAGATAACATGCAGCAGATTGGTACCACAGTTTCAAACTGCAGCATTTTTCTGGAAGGGGGCTGCTATTTTGAGGGCAGAAATTCAACTACTGAGAGCTGAGAGAATTTTCTTCTTCTATGTACCACTTTTGCCCTTCTTAAATACCTTCCTATTTTCTATTTTCTGCTTCTAATTAAAATATGCTATAATTAGAAAAGTTAATAACGTGTTAAAAGTAGAAAGAAATCGCTGGACATTGAAAACAAAATTTATTTTATTTTTATTTGAAGTCCGTAGGCTTCAAAATAGAATTTTAATTCTTTGTTTATTTTAATATTTTAATATCTTATGTCCTCTTTCTTACTTTATTTTATTCTGGTTTTAGAGTCTAATGTTTTTTTTTCTAAGGAAGAACGAACTTTGACCGAATTATTCGCGCATTTTACAAATCTTTTTTTAATTTTACGAATTATTCGCGATTTTTTTTTGCTCCCTTGTGTAACTGAGATCTCCGGTTCAGATAATTTCAAATTATTTCCAAATTATACTCGAGTTATTACCGATTCACGAAACTTTGATTCCACCGAACCAAATCTGAATAATTTATTTTTCACTATGAGATAAACAAAAGACATAGAAGAACTAGCTCATGAGGTACTACAGACGTAGGAGGCGATCCTAACAGCTTGATCAGGAACAAAAATCTACAGATTTTATAGTTTTTTATTTATTTTTATGGCGCTTTACCAGTACTTTATTTGTTACTGGCTTGCACTTTGTTTGCTTTATTTTGTTTTTCAACTTTTATTACTTTGATTTCAAAGCTCAAATGTTTTAAGTCATTTTTTTAGAGTGAGTCTATGGTATTATGCATATCACGGGTTGGTCCGTAATACAGATCAATATTTTTTTTTCAAAATTGTAACGATCGATTAGAACCGTTTAACATGATTCCTATATGAATATGTACTTACAGATCAGATTTCATATTTTTTATATGAAAATTGTGGACCATCCAAAAACAGTGATTTTGTACCTATCTTTAAAAATAGTAAAAATAATCTAAAAAATATAAAATTTAGTCTGCAAGTACATACTCATATGAAAATCATGTTAAACGGTTCGGATCGAGTGCTAGAATTTTGAAAACGAAAATATTCATCTGTATTACAGACCAAATTGTGCTATGCATAGTACCATAGACTCACTTCTTTTTCTATGTCATATTTAGAATGTTATCAAATTGAATTTACAACACTCACAAAAAATTCCAAACAATTTCCAAATATATAATCACTACCTATCAAAAATATTAAAATTTTCCTTTTATGCTACACTGCTTATATGATAATTACTTAGTTATTTAATTTCCTAATTTATAGCGGTATTTACTGAAAGCAAAAATAAGAAAGTATTTTAGAAGGGTAAAATTGTATTTAGAAGAAAAAATTTCTCTTTGCTCTCAATAACCTAATTATTGCCCTCAAAATAGCGCCTCCCTTTCTGGAATCGTTGTTTATTGAAACTGCAGTCACTCTATGCTGGTATTGCAGTTTCCAAAAAAAAGTTGGTATTGCAGCTTCAAATTGTGATTCCGGTAAAAATGAAATTTTGATAAAAATAGAGTTAATTGGTATAGTAAATAAAAAAAATTCGGTGGATAACATGCAAATAAATTTGATAGTTCCCTTTAGAAGGACGGTGATGAAATTCAATCAAGAAAGACTACACTATAAAAATAAAAATAGGTTACTATCCACGAAGGTAAAAAGTGACTATCCTTGAAAAAAATCTAAAATTGACCTGAAATTTACAACATTTAGTAAAATTACAGTCGGTACCAGTGCCTGCTAGAGTTTGTGAAAGGAGTCTTCCCATTACACCTTGAACAAAGTATATTGTTTAATAAGTTTTTCAACCCGGCACTTGACCGTACGTAGGTCTATGTTGTCGCGTATAATGGAGTAGTAGTCTTTCACATCCACTGGCGTGTTGAAAAACCATCCATAGCAGTTGGTTATCAACTTCTCCAGTAGTGCATTACAACTGAAGAAGAGAGAGAGGAAGAGAGGAAAAGAATAATCGCCGGATCCCTTCATGCTCGTCGAATCGTCAACAGGGGTGGTTTTGCTTTTGCTTTTGGAACTGTGGGTTTGCTCTGTGTGTGTCGGTGTCCGATTCAATGATGGGTTTGGAACAATGTAATTGGGTTGGGATATGGTTTGATGAAGGAAGCGAACCAAACAATGAGGATAATACTTTTTCCAACTTAACTTCCCAAAATAGAATTAGTGATGAATTTATCTTAATTTTCCGATTTTTTTTTAGCTTTCATTTAAACAGAAAATTAAAGTTGTGTAATCAAATGGAGTACATGTTGTTGGATTTAGAGACGTCTAATTACAATAATAAAGTTGGACATGCGTGCATTATGATTATGATATAAAATACTGTCGCAATATTACATTTATGTAATGATTAAAATATGCCAAATAATGTGATTAATTAAGCCATGGCATTATACGTATTTATATATATAAGGTTTTGGATACGAATACATATAGAACAATGTTAATCAATATAATTGTTAATGGACCGATTATAGTTGATTAAAATAATAGCAGTAATAAATATAGGCTAAATAAGGAAATCAGAATTTATTCTGATTTACTTTGGTTTTTCTGGAGGTTCCTGATTTTCCAGATTCTTGAAATCCGAAATCAAGATTTCTTGGCAAACTTGTTTTCCAAGTATTAGCCAATTTTCGGCTGCCCTAGGATTAGGGTTTTGCACTGCTATAAAAGGGCTGAGTCTCCAAGGCTTGCAATCAATGAATGACAATTGTCTGCTCCATTGAAGACAATATACTCTGTCATAATATTTAGGATAGCTAGAGAAAAGGATTGCAAGTTCTTGGAAGCTGTCTGATTGATAGCATACGGAGGCCTTTGAAGATGGAAAGTAAGTTCCGCTGTGCATTAAGTTTAATTTCTTACAAATGAGTAGATCTTGTATAGGGTTTAAAGTAATTAGGAAAACCCACAAAGTAAACCCAACAAGTGGTATCAGAGCACCCTTATGTAAGAATTGCAGTTTAATTCTGTTTTAATTGCTTTCTATTTTTCATATCGAATTTAATTGTTGCAAAAGGATTAATTATGCAACAATTTAAGATTTTAAATTCGAATTAGAGAAAGTAATTTAGGTTTGAATTTTCAGATCTAGTCATAAACAATTGATTTGAGGTAGTGATCTTAAAACAGATCAAACTTTTGACTCGTAACTCCGATTTGGACGTATGACCACAATTCGGAAACCTTGAAAAAAGATCTAGCCCAGCCATTAACAACTATGTTGTTAAAGACGATTTTCCAGGCCTAAAAATGCTGTTTAAGCCCTCAAAATGGCTGTTTTAGATTTTTTTTTTTAAGACTCTTAAAAATTTCGGTTTTTCCCTTAATTCCATATCTGAAAATTTATTAATTGCTATAATTACTATAATTACTATATGTTATGAGTAATTATTAATTGTGAGTAATTGTGAGTAATGGTAAGTGATTGTAGTTTAGGTTATAATAATTATAATTGCTATAATTACGATAATTACTATATATTGTGCTATATTTAGCCTAATTATTAGATTTTAGATATTATTTAAAATTGGTATTAACACCAATTAAAGGCTATAATACTAAATTCTGATTTGATAACAATAATGCTTATTATGGCATAATTTTAATATTTTTTATTGCTGCCGTACTTATATCAACAAGTATGAATATACCGATTTTATGACTGCCATAATTTTAAGATTACCTTTTATGCCAACGCTTAATTATTATGGCATAAAATTTATACTAAGTATTTCTAAAAGATAATCATTGTAGAAATTGCTAAAGTTTTGCTAAAACCTAATAATTGTTTTTTGATGAATATAGTTGACATATGAAAATTAGTATATTCTAATTTAAAAGTGCTATAAGATACTGTATTCTATTTAGGACGAGTAGATACTATAGGTACGTCCTAGATTAGGTTTTAGGCATAATTTTGGAATCTAATTAAAGGCAATTAGGATTTACATGTGTCATTTTGTATAAGTTGAGCACTGATTGTTCGCAAACGGACCTCTCTGTGCGAGACAAGTGCAGGGTGGCACATGACAAGTTTAAAATGACGTGCTAGAAATGGATGTGAGTGTTAGCTTTCCCAAAGGAGGGTTAGCGCTTGCTGAAATTGTTTAGTGCATAAGGGTAGTGTATAAAAATAAGTTGCAACACACATGGACTAACGATGTCTAGAAAAGCATCGGGGGCTTGGAGCATAAGCGATCCGTCTGTGATCCTCCTCCCCCCGTTGACTGGCCTGGTCGTTAGTTCATGGATATGTTAATTTGACCCAAAGGTTGATTGACAAAAAGGTTACATGTTTGTACTTTATTCACTACACCAGAGTGCCTGAAGGTAATGATTGCACCCAAAGGTGTTTCATTAGTGAATGGTGCTTTGTCTAAAGATTTAATGGAGCAAATAGTATTACACAGGCCTTTAGATAGATTTTAGAATTATGATTAAGGATCAAATCGTGACGCATGTATCTAAATTATTTCTTTGTTCTTGAATTTTCAAATCTAAACATAATGTCAAGTCTAAGTCAGATTAAGCCCCTCATGGGGAACAATTTCAAACAGTCTCTTGCTTTAGTTTGTTCTGAAGTTAATTTAAGTTCTGTATCTAGATATACTTGGTGGATAGATTCAGGTGCAACATCTAACATCAGTATATCGATGCAAGGATGCCTAAGTTGCCGCAAGCCAAGTGAGGCTGAGCGCTACGTTTACGTAGGAAACGGCAACAGAGTCGAAGTAGAAGGAATAGGGCATTTTAGATTGCTATGTAGGACAGGATTTTATTTGTATTTTGATGCATTAGTGGTTCCATCCTTCAGACGGAACTTAATTTCTATTTCCTATTTGGACAAGAAAGATTTTGTATGTTCATTTGGTAATGAAAATTTCAGTTTATATCAAAATTCAAAACAAGTTGCTTTTGGTGTCTTGTCTTCTTATGATAATCTTTATGTTCTAGATATAGATACTTCACATTCAGAGGTTTTGGATATAGATACTAGAAAACGTAAATTAACTTGCGAGAAATCTGCAATATTATGGCACAAGCGATTAGGACATATCTCTATGAAAAGGATAGAACGTCTTGTGTCTAATGATATTCTCCAACCTTTAGATTTTACAAACTTAAGTGATTGTGTAAATTGTATAAAAGGAAAACAAACTAATAAACGTAAGTATGATGCAAAAAGGTGTAATGATGTCTTAGAATTGATTCATACAGATATCTGTGGTCCTTTTCCAAAGGCTACAAGAAATGGTCACCATTACTTTATCACATTCATAGATGATTATTCAAGATATGGTCATATTTACTTAATAAAAGAAAAGGCGGAAGCATTAGACGTGTTCATAAAGTTCAAAACGGAAGTTGAGTTACAACTTAACAAACGTATAAAGTCAATTCGTTCTGATCGTGGTGGTGAATACTATGGTCATTATGATGAATCAGGAGAACAGCGTCAAGGTCCCTTTGCAAAATACTTAGAGGAATGCGGAATTGTGCCTCAGTATACGTTGCCAGGTTTGCCTGCAATGAATGGTGTTGCTGAGCGACGAAATCCGCACCACCCTTAAAGACATGGTGAGAAGTATGATTGCTCGTACAACTCTACCTGAGAATTTGTGGGGAGAAGCCTTAAAGACTGCAGCATACATACATAATAGAGTGCCTACTAAAGCAGCTAACAAGACCCCTTACGAGTTATGGGTTGGGCGCAAGCCTAGCTTGAATCATTTGAAAGTTTGGGGATGTCCATGTGAAGCTAGGCCTTATAAGCCAAGTGAAAAGAAACTGGACGAAAGGACCGTTAGTTGTTACTTTATAGGCTATTATGAACGATCTAGGGGGTATAAATTCTATAATCCAACAGAACATATAATTTTCGAGTCAGGAAGTGCGAAATTTTTTGAGGATAATGAGTTTGTGGGGGGAGATATGACAAAAGATAGTATTTTTGAAGAAGAAGAGACGAATGAGAATGAGACTATGGACCAAAGTCCTGGTTTTATTCAAATTCCGATTACGATTAGAAATACATCTTTTGACAATGTGCAAACTACATCATCCCAAACAACTCAGTTAGAAACTCAACATGGAATAGAGAACACAAATGGACCTGAATCAAACCCAAACCCTGACATTGCCATGACCAATGTTGATGGCCTAGGGCCTGTGGGAGATTCAGAAGTTGGTAATGATGTTCCTCCTCCTGTTGAAGATCAAGTCGCAAATGAACCTCAAGAAAATCTAGAGCCTGTGCCAATTAGGAGATCTACTAGAGAGAAAAGATCTACACAATCGAAGGATTATGCATATCTTCAAGAACATGAGTTTGACATTGGCATGTTTGAAAATGATCCAATTAATATCAAACAAGCTGTTGAAAGTTCTAACTCTCAAATATGGATTAATGCCATGAATGAAGAGATGAAATCTATGTATGACAATGACGTTTGGGATATTGTTCCGTTGCCTAAAGGCAAGAAACCCGTTGGTTGCAAATGGATATTTAAGACTAAGCGGGATTCTAAAGGCAATGTTGAAAAATACAAGGCACGTCTTGTTGCGAAAGGTTTCACACAGAAAGAAGGCATTGATTATAAAGAGACTTTCTCTCCAGTTTCATCGAAAGACTCTTTAAGAATTATATTGGCGCTTGTAGCACATTATGATTTAGAACTTCATCAGATGGATGTAAAGATGGTGTTTCTCAATGGTGACATTGATGAAACGATCTATATGAAGCAGCCAGAAAACTTTGTATCAGGTGATGCAGGGTCTATGGTTTGCAGACTTAAGAAATCTATCTATGGGCTAAAACAAGCATCTCGACAATGGTATTATAAGTTTCACCAAGTTGTTAGCTCATTTGGTTTTGAGTCTAATATAGTAGATGAATGTATATACCTTAAGTTCTATGGGAGTAAATTTATTTTCTTGATTTTATATGTAGATGACATATTGCTTGCCAGTAACGATAATGACATGTTGCATCAAACTAAGAATTTTTTATTTAAGAACTTTGAAATGAAAGATCTTGGTGATGCATCATTTGTTCTAGGGATTGAAATACTTAGAGATAGATCTCAAGGTATTCTGAGGTTATCCCAGAGGAACTATATCGATAAGATTCTAACAAGATTTGGCATGCAAAACAGCAAACCAGGAGATACCCCTGTATCAAAAGGAGATAAGTTTAGTCTGAAACAATGTCCCCAAACTGACTTGGATTAAAACATCATGAAAGATATTCCCTATGCCTCAGCCGTGGGTAGCATCATGTATGCACAAGTATGCACGCGTCCGGATATTGCGTTCATTACCGGAATGCTAGGGAGATATTTGAGTAACCCAGGTATGGAACACTGGAAGGCAGCCAAGCGAGTGTTGAGATACCTAAAGAGAACAAGGGACTATATGCTCACGTATCGGAGATCGGAACAACTCGAGGTCATTGGATATACCGATTCTGATTTTGGAGGATGTGTCGACAGCATGAAGTCAACATCAGGATACATCTTTATGATGGCAGGTGGTGCTGTGTCATGGAAGAGCGCTAAGCAGTCATTGGTAGCCTCCTCCACTATGGCAGCTGAATTTGTTGCATGCTTTGAAGCATCTAATCATGGCGTATGGCTGAAGAACTTCGTCACAAGTCTGAAAATTGTGGATTCTATTCAGAAACCACTCAAATTATTATGTGACAACAATTCAGCAGTGTTATACGCAACCAACAACCGAAGTTCGTCAAAGTCGAAGTACATTGACATTAAGTTTTTGGTTGTAAAAGAGAGAGTGCAGAAAAATGAATTATGTATAGAACACATAGGTACAGACTCCATGATTGCGGATCCTCTTACTAAAGGACTACCACCCAAGAAGTTTCACCAACATGTTGCTTGTATGGGTGTAATATCTGTTTAGGATAATTAGAAAATGTGGGAGTCTGAATATGTTTTAAGTTCTGTTTTTGATGTTCTATGTAATGCAATTGTAAACAATTTTGATGATATATACAAGTTGCATTCAGTTTCAGTTTCATTATTTCTTTCTTTAAAGTTTAAGTTTTTGACCTCATACAGTAAAGTTAAGGTGACTCAATTAGAAATAGGCACGTCTAATCACATTTGCGTGTAATTTCTAAACTATATGTCCAAATCAGATTCATGTCATTCAGTTATGTTGGCAGCGTGATTTATGTCGGTTTAGTTGCGAATAAATGTGACAAATGCCGCTTAAGTCCTTTGTTAGCATAATTGATGGACGGAATTGTTTAAGAAATACGATAAGTAAAGACAGAAAAGTTGCATGCAATAAAGTTAAGGATATATAATCAAAAGGTTGCACTTGTCCATGTGGGAGATTGTTGGATTTAGAGACGTCTAATTACAATAATAAAGTTGGACATGCGTGCATTATGATTATGATATCAAATACTGTCGCAATATTACATTTATGTAATGATTAAAATATGCCAAATAATGTGATTAATTAAGCCATGGCATTATACGTATTTATATATATAAGGTTTTGGATACGAATACATATAGAACAATGTTAATCAATATAATTGTTAATGGACCGATTATAGTTGATTAAAATAACAGCAGTAATAAATATAGGCTAAATAAGGAAATCAGAATTTATTCTGATTTAATTCGGTTTTTCTGGAGGTTCCTGATTTTCCAGATTCTTGAAATCCGAAATCAAGATTTCTTGGCAAACTTGTTTTCCAAGTATTAGCCAATTTTCGGCTGCCCTAGGATTAGGGTTTTGCACTGCTATAAAAGGGCTGAGTCTCCAAGGCTTGCAATCAATGAATGACAATTGTCTGCTCCATTGAAGACAATATACTCTGTCATAATATTTAGGATAGCCAAAGAAAAGGATTGTTCTTGGAAGGACTCGAGAGCCAACAACTCAAGTCAAGACCAGGAGCGTATCAACCCAGAGCCTTGGAAGCTGTCTAATTGATATCATACGGAGGCCTTTGAAGATGGAAAGTAAGTTCCGCTGTGCATTAAGTTTAATTTCTTACAAAGGAGTAGATCTTGGTTAGGGTTTAAAGTAATTAGGAAAACCCACAAAGTAAACCCAACACATGTGACTAGGAGACTAAACATATAAATCATCTCCGTTTGACTAGGCACTTTGTCAGTGTTTTTTAATATGGGAAATACTATCGTTTAATTGGAGAGGTCCAATGTATCTCAGATTTGTATATATGCAAATGTTTCAATCTAATAAGGTACGAATTAAAAAGATGTGGAGAGCGAAGCTTACCCTTTTAACATGATAAGCCCAAATTCTAGCTACAGGTTCCAATCAATAAGTCACTATATTTCTATATCCGTCCAAAATTTTAACATAATATAAAGTGATGTGAAGATGGATGCTCATAGTATTGTGAATGGAAATAGTAACAAGGTGACTTGATTAGAAAAAAAAAATTCAATAGCTATAGAGGAACAAATTAAACTTGAATGACTAATTCGTAACAAAGGAGAAAAGTTTAGTGGTCTCCGACGAAATTTACCCATTTGTTAATTTCTAAATATACATGTCAATTTGAAAGGAATATTGGATAAATTGTTGCGCCTCCATTCCAATCGGAACAGAAAGTGTAGAATAATGGGAAAACTCACCAAATCTTTCAAAGTTTGGGCAATTTCTTAGTCTAGTGACTAGTAAACGCCTTTCAACTATGCTACATTAGATCATGAACTTTCTTATATAGATGTTGATTTTTTTTTCTTTAATATATATGTTTGTTCAAGCTAATGAACTATACAGGTTTGATAATAATGCTATACATATTTATTTTATTTTTTCAATTTGTTGACTATTGAGATGGAAAATTGACTCTGTATCTACAATATTTTATCATGAGTCACTCTGATAATGATCAGCATAACTATATTCAGATCTCAATTTTCTAAACACCTTCCATAAAAATTTCACACATTTTTGTATAATGAGTAGAACTGGGGTGTTCTTAAGTTCACCATGTCCCTTTTGTGAATTCAACTCTAACACCTATCAGATTGGCTTCAAACGATGAATCCGAACCGTTGAAACCCATCTACCTTACGAGTGATGCATCTACATGCAAAATTTAAAACTTTCGAAATAATATAGTGCAAAGTCAAGCGGTCAAAATTAGAAGGATTATAAATCATTTTTAATGCATGCATTTTTGAACGTTTTTAAACATGTAATTCAAATGACATTTTGTTTTATAAGAATAACTACCAATAAATGCTGCATTTTTTTTCAACTTGTTTAATTTTGTCATGTGTAACTACTATAGGAAAAAACAATTAAGTTAACTATTATTATGGTGAAGGGACATGCTTATTCAACCATTTAAAATGAAAGGAAAAAAGCAGCTGCTATTAATTGCAATGCAATAATCGGCTATAAAAATTAATTACTTTAATTGTAATCTCTAATTGTCACGTTGATTAGCCTTAAAATGTTACAACTTGAAATTGTTGTAACATATTTAGTAATGATAATGCCAACACAATAATCCCTATATTTTTATAATATAAGTTATCTACGTTTATTAAAAAGTTATTTTATAGACATCTTTATGAATTATTCTTTTTCATCAAAATACGAACAAAATATCCTTCTTTTCAAATTAGTTATACGTATTTCTAATCAAAATTATGGATGGCCATCGACCAGACTGGAACATGAATCAAGCGCTATGTTTTACTCAATTATAGCCAAAAGTTATATAAATATCTTCCTGTTATTACATATGAATATATGATTATGGTCATAATAATATGTATTTACAGTTGATTCACAACTCCGCCAGTGTAGTTTCTACAAAGCTTGCCTCAAGTCAGAAAAAATGATTTGGCGAGTCAGTGGTAAATTTTTTTTTATGAAAATGAAACCTCACGAATTGGGCAGGAGTATTACTAGGATGGGGTACTTGTGTCCAAGAACTAGTTTGAATTTGTGAATTAGTTTATCTTTTTCTATTTAAGAATGCTGGAAGGGCTTACAAACATGTATCAAGTGGTATCTGTCCAAATCTTTTTGTAATCTCAGTAAATCAATATTGTTGCTATATTTAGAATAATGAAATTTTGTCAGGTAAGTTCATTTACACAAGTACCATCCGGTAAAATCAAAATCTCAAAATACAACTAATCAATTCATCAGCTATTTACTCCATTAAAAAAAAAAAAGCCTCACGTTGTCCTAAAAAAAGACATTAATTAGTTCCATTTCGGCCACATATATGCTAAGGATTAATTACTGCAATTATACTTGCAATAAAAGTGGGCATGGACTTGAAACTTTCCTGTAGGATACGAATTAAAATCTTTCTTAGTTCATCAAATATGAAAAAAAAATGCATATAAAGTAGGCAGCTAGTAATTGGTATTTTTTTTTAATAAAGGTATGAAGAAGAGTTATTTTGTATGTATTATTTTTACGGTAGTTAATACAAAAATCATACTTATGATTGTTAATCATCCATTTAACCATATATTATTTATAATGGGATTTTCTTACATTTTGTATAGTAGTATTATTTACATAAGTAATTGATATTATTAAATAACAAGATCAACAACTGTATACATTTTTGTTTATATAATGGTAGTTTGCAAATGTTAAATTTTATCAACAACTGTATACAATTTTATCTTAGGACTCTACAATATTTATGCAAATGTCAACTCAATCCTACTTATTTTAATTATATAATTTTTATTGATATGTGGTCGTCAATATTTGATAACAAAATATCCAATAGACAGCTCCAAACGTGTTGCGCACTCTCTACGGTCAATGACACCCCGAATGAAGTCTTCCATGAAATGAAGCCTTATCCAGCTGGCCATATCCATGAAAAGTGGTGTGGCAATTTTTAGATATGAAAGAAAGCGAGTCACATATGGAGAAAGAGAGAAAGAGGATAGGGCGAGTCACATATGCACTAAAGAAAAGAGGAAGACTTTGAGAAGACTGGAAAAGCGAGTCACATATTCACTAAAGAAAATATATAATGTATATATATATATATAAACAGAGACAAAAAAAAGTACATTACAATCAAAAAAGTGAAATAATATCGACCAAAAGTGAACTAGTGAATACAAAAGTAATATTATTATTTCGCTCGAATCTATTTTTTTTTTTTCAAAACAAGAATAGATAGGCATGCTAAGACTACCAATAGGGCATTCGAAGCAACTTGGATGGGAAATTTTGTAAATCAAACCTATGACAACAGTCGGATAAAAATACTTTTAGCGATATTATGATAATTTTTATCCATGAAAAGAGGTGTGGCAATTTTTAGATATGAAAGAAAGCGAGTCACATATGGGGAAAGAGAGAAAGAGGAAGACTTTGGGAAGACTGGAAAAGTAAAGCAGCTTCTAATAGTGGAATCCAATTAGAGTAAAGTGGAAGACTTTGGGAAGATTGGAATCCAATTAGTTTGAAGGCGATAGGTGGAACGCGGACGGGTTCGCTATCATCAAATTAGGCCAATTGATTTAAATATTCCAACGCCAAGTTGGACTCGAGGAAAGTGGCCTATTGATTTAATTTTTTAACCTTGGATTGTCGATGCAAAACAAAAAACAATCTTTTAAAAGCAAGTGATTAATATATATATATATAGAGAGTGACTAAGCTCAAAATGTTTGCACCAAGCCCTTGGTGCAAACGTTTTGGTTCTCCTATTTGCAAAGTCCAAACGGTCGATCCAAACTGTTAGATATTTAATCCATATTAAAATGTGCTTGGAGACCAAATTTCACATTTTTTAGAATTTTTTTTTTTACTATTTATTAAGCCACTTTGAAAGTTGCTGATTCGGGTGAACAGTAAAAACAGTGCAATCAAATTCTGGACCGTGTGATCAGCAACTTTCAAAGTAGCTTAATAAATAGTAAAAAAATTCCAAAAAATGTAAAATTTGGTCTCCAAGCACATTTCAATATGGAGAACAACTTGAACGGTTCGGATCGACCGTTTGGACTTCGAAAATCCGAAAACAAATCGTTTGCACCAAACTCTTGGTGCAAACGTTTTGAGCTTAGCCACTCTCTATATCTATATATTCCAAAAGGAAAATATTTATTATTCTTTTAAAATGAATTGAGAATTTTAATGATTTACCAATGTGTCATTCTTTTAAGATTTACCCCTAACAACAATTTTATATGACTTGAGGCCGAAAATTGCTGAGGGTTTTGAATATTTGTAGGGATAGTTAGTTTGCGTGTTTTATTATTTCATATTAAATGGACAATATTTCATTACTTGTGATAAAAGTATGGTAGGATTTTAATATTTTGTTTCTTTTATACATAACAAATGTAGTGGTGGAACACAACTTCCAAATAAAGTTAAAAAAAATTAAAAACAATACACATTCAATCGTAAACATCAAGCAGCAAATCAGCTGGCCCATTAGTTCATTTGACTTTCTAGCATTTTCAAAGAAAATAAGGAAAATTAAACTGAAATAATAATTCAAAAAAAAATATGCAGTAAAGAAAATATGCAATGTATAAAAAAACAGAGACAAAAAAAGTACCTGACAATAAAAAAAGTTAAATAATATCGACAAAAAAAGTGAACTAATGAATACAAAACTAATATTATTATTTCGCTCCACTCTATTTTTTTTTCAAAACGATAATAGATAGGCATGCTAAGACTACCAATAGGGCATTCGAAGCAACTTGGATGGAAAATTTTGTAAATCAAACCTATGACAACAGTCGGATAAAAATATTTTTAGCGATATTATGGTAATTTTTATCCATGAAAAGTGGTGTGGCAATTTTTAGATATGAAAGAAAGCCAGTCACATATGGGGAAAGAGAGAAAGAGGAAGACTTTGGGAAGACTGGAAAAGTAAAGCAGCTTCTAACAGTGGAATCCAATTGGACTTTGGGAAGACTGAAAGAGTAAAGTGACCGATTTATGGTTGATTGGAATCCAATTAGTTTGAAGGCGTTAGGTGGAACGCGGAGGGGTTCCCTGTCATAAAATTAGGCCAATTGATTTAAATATTCGAACGCCTAGTTGGACTCGAGAAAAGTGGCCTATTGATTTAAAAACCTTGGATTGTCGATGCAAAACAAAAAACAATCTTTTAAAAACAAGTGATTAATTTATATATATTACAAAAGGAAAATATTTATTATTCTTTTAAAAGCAAGTGATTCATCTCAAATTGACATGTATATTTAGAAATTAACAAATGAGTAAATTTTGTCGTCGACCACTAAACATTGCCTTTTATTACAAATTGGAAAAGAAATGAAGTTTTTCAGAGAAAATAGGTCAATAAATTAATTTTGATATATAGAGTACCAATATAATATTATTATGGTGGAAATGTGGCATGATGAGGGGATGATGATTTATTCTTTGTGCAAAATACCGAGATCAAGTTGGGGGTTCTTTATCTAATTTTTTGCAATCCTTTAGGGTACTTGTGTCAAAGAACTAGTTTGAATTTGTGAATTAGTGATCTTTTTCTCTTTAAGGATACTGAAAGAGCTTACAGACATGTATCAAGTGGGAACTGTCTAAATCTTTTTCTAATCTCAGTAAAAGAGGAAAAGAACTAATTTTATTGATTTTTGATAGGATTTCATTCTCTTACACAGTGCCTATTTATATGCCACATAATTTACCTATTCTACCGCAGAACAATATATAGAAGCACACATAATTCACCTAATACATACATATATAATTAGGAGCATATATATGTTTTCTATGGATGATCTTCATTTTGAAGTGTGGCGTGATCGCCGTCTGTGCTGCTGAGATTTCTTGCCGGAGGACAGGGTACACCACTCGGGTTATGTGAGCATGAACTGGAACCAGCGCCACCGCTACCGCGACCTTTAGGCGCTACTGCTGGCTGAGAGGCCATAACAATGAGAACAAAAAGGAAAATAAACTTGACCAAGGTTGTACTCATTTTATGGATAATAATACAAGTATATATATAACCAATAATGGCTTTTAGTTTTCCTTTACTGGCTGCTGTGAGGAGCAGGAAGAGAAACACAGTGGTATTTATTGGTCTATCATACTGGTAAGATATGAATCTTTGTGTGGCGGAAAGTGATCATAAGTCGTGCTAGCTTGTGCAATGAATGAGAATAGGGACACATGGCAGCATCTTATGATATTTTATCCTCTCACCAGTATGATATAGACCAATCAATTAATACTACTGTTTTTTCTCTTGCTGCTCATACTCATTGGTCTATCATACAAATATCTGGTCCGATGGTATCTTCGCGGATACTTCTGTCAATAATACTAATACGTTCAAAAATAGTCACTTTCTGTCAGTGTACTATCAAGAATAGTCACTTTTTACCTTCGCGGATAGTAACCTATTTTTATTTTTATAGTGTAGTCTTTCTTGATTGAATTTCATCACCGTCCTTCTAAAGGGAACTATCAAATTTATGTGCATGTTATCCACCGATTTTTTTTATTTACTATCTTAAAAAAAAACCAATTAACTCTATTTTTATCAAAATTTCATTTTTACCGGAATCACAGTTTGAAACTGCAATACCAACTTTTTTTTGGAAACTGCAATACCAGCATAGAGTGACTGCAGTTTCAATAAACAATGATTTTTTTTTCTTAAATTTGAACTTACTGCTTGTCAATTTCAAATTACAAAATTTTAAAAAGAAAATTCAAAGAACTTTTGTCGCTTTTTTTTTCTGGAAACTGAATATTTTAATATTTAATAGACTAATCAGCGGTTTGTCGCTTTTGTCATTAAAACAAAACAAAAAAATTTGTCAAATAGGAACTAAATATCCTGATCCCTGTAGAAAGTCGCTGACACGTGGGTCTGGGTGGGTTTGAGACAAAACTATATCCAATATTTAAATGTCAAAATCCACCTCGGATCCACGTGTCAGTGACTTTAAGAGCAAGTGATCCGGTTCCTATCAAATAAGCGGCTTGGTAACGCAGTTTGAAACTGTGGACCCATGTTTGATCAACTGCGATACCAGCTCAATGGATCCGTAATTTGAAATTGTGATTCTAGTAAATTTTGAAATTTTCAGATAATATGATTAAATGGTTTATTTTTTTATAAATTGGTAAATAAAAACATTTCGGTGTTATCCATATATAATATATATTTTTATTATTTAAATTGGTAAATAAAAACATTTCAGATATCTTTCCAGCTCAAAGTACTAATAACAAAAGAAAAGGCGAAGAAGCTGACACATGAATAATAAAATTAAAATAGAGGAAAATTCAACTGACAATCGATTTTATTGAAAATTCTTAAATGGGTAAAAAAAAAATGCAGTAATAAATTTTAAGAAATCCTACCATTGACTTAAACAGTTCAACGTCCAAAAGGCCCATAATAAATCACACAGCTAATTTGGGCCCAAAAGGCCCATAATGAACCATTAAAAAGCCTGAAGACCGGATGAGCCGGTTTCCAAGTGCTAAAAAAAGAAAGCGAGCGATCTTAGTCCCACATTGTTTTCCATATTAATTCAGTGCTCTCCTTGTTATATAAGTAGGCAGCGTTGGGTTTATGTTAAATTGATGGAGCTGCGTGGTGAGCACAGAGCGAACTATTCTTTCGCCTTTTACTAAGAGCATCTACATCTCAGGTATTATGAGAATTTCTAATTCAGTTTAAGAGATGTGGGAGAGTTTCTTATTTAAAAACTATGCAGAAAAGTTTCTTAATAAGAAGTTGTTTATAAACTTCACACTGGCCAAATAATTGGTTCAAATTAGTTCTCTTTTTTAATTTATTGCTGACGTGGCTTAATAGAAACTCTAAAATTAATTTCAAGAATGTGAGAGTTAGAAACTTTAGAGGTCTCAATTTTTAAAAAGTGGTTAATAGTTATTTAGAAACTCATTTGAGTTGCTGGGATATAGATGCTCTAAAGAATACCGTATGCTCTCCACTTTTAAGGACCATACTTCAATTTTTATAGGGTGCCTCTCCTTTGAGCTGGCCCCAACAAATCTGATAAATAAAAAAGGTTATTATATCATTCTTATTGTTGAGTTAAATTTCAAAGATTGAACATAAATGTTAAATCTGATTTTTTTTAAGTTGATTAAAGTTGATCTTTTGTTTTTATAACTTTTAAAATTAACTAAATTGTTTTTATATAATTTATAAAGTTGTAAAAAAAATATGACAAATAATTGTATTAAAATTAACTTCTAATTTTTTTATTGCTTAACTTTATATTAAGTTAATTTGAATATTTATAAAGTTTAGTATACTGGCTTTAATTTTATACAAAATTAATTTGAACAATTATAAATTTTAATATATTTATTTTCACACTACTACAAAAAAACACTTCGCCGCCGGGCGAAATAACTATCCGCAATCGGATTCTGCACCGATGGCTATCACCCCGATAGGAAAGGTATGCACATATGCCATCGGCTAGAACCGATCATGGCGTTCAGCTCCAACGCCATCAGTTGAAAATAAAGGACAAATGTGAATAATATTTTTTCGGTCGTTAAATTAGCTGTTTAATATAGAAAAGGGAAAGTATGTTGGGTGTTATTAGCCGATTGCAAAAGTGTCTTACACCATCTGTTGTGTTTGAGTTGGCGTTGGCGGGTCCTAGTTTGCCATCTGTTATTATTTTGGACCGTTGGCGATTTATTTATATATATTTTTTAATTATATATGCCTGTATTAGGGGCTAGCCTCCATATATAGCAAGATAAACAACATAATCTCTCTCTATATATATAGCACTAAATCGAATACAAATAACATGCAGTAGATTAAGCAAGATAATATATATAGAAGACCAACAAACATATAGAACAATGCAACACTAAATTAACCAACAAAATTAATCTCTAGCACTAAATTAATCCAAGTACCATAATTAATTAAAATATATGTTCTGTTACAACAAAGTCAACTCGAAAGTCATACCAGAATTACACCCCGACCCCCTCCACCCGTATGACTAAACTAAAACCAGCAATGGAGCATTGAAAAATCACACCCCCACTGGTTGTATATATGAGACCAAAACACCAGCAGCATTGTACTTAATTATATCAGGTGAATACACAAAACACAACCATTAATTGTTCTGGTACCCACAAAAATATACCTCATATGTACCATAAGTATTTAATCTTCCTGTCCATCTTCTGGACATAATACCCAATTCAAGAAGTAATAGCACCATCGCTGACAAACCTCGTTCAGATCTTCCAAAGAATATGGATTGGTCGGTACGGGAGTCTGCATGAATAAATGAAACCATATTAATAACATTTATAATCAATTAGAACTTAAAATCAGTACATGATAGAAACAAATTGACATACATCTGGAAAAGAAATGAATTTTTTCAGAGAAAATAGGTCAATAAATTAATTTTGATATATAGAGTAGCATTATAATATTATTATGGTGGAAATGTGGCATGATGAGAGGATGATGATTTATTCTTTGTGCAAAATACCGAGATCAAGTTGGTGGTTCTTTATCTAATTTTTTTCAATCCTTTAGGGTTCTTGTGTCCAAGAACTAGTTTGAATTTGTGAATTAGTTTATCTTTTTCTATTTAAGGATGCTGAAAGGGCTTACAGACATGTATCAAGTGGGAACTGTCCAAATCTTTTTGTAATCTCAGTAAATCAATACTGTTGCTATATTTAGAATAATGAAATTTTGTCAGGTAAGTTCTTTTACACAAGTACCATCCGGTAAAATCAAAATCTCAAAATACAACTCCATTAAAAAAAAAAAAAGCCTCACGTTGTCCTAAAAAAAGACATTAATTAGTTCCATTTCAGCCACATATATGCTAAGGATTAATTAGTGCAATTATACATGCAATAAAAGTGGGCATGGACTTGAAACTTTCCTGCAGGATACGAATTAAAATCTTTCTTAGTTCATCAAATATGAAAAAAAATGCATATAAAGTAGGCAGCTAGTAATTGGATTTTTTTTTTTTAATAACGGTATGAAGAATAGTTATTTTGTATGTATTATTTTTACGGTAGTGAATACAAAAATCATACTTGATGAGTATTAATCATCCATTTAACCATATATTATTTATAATGGGATTTTTCTTAATTTTTGTATAGTAGTATTATTTAAATAAGTAATTGATATTACTAAATAACAAGATCAACAACTGTATACATTTTTGTTTATATAATGGTAGTATGCAAATGTTAAATTAATTTTATCTTAGCACTCTACAATATTTCTGAAAATTACGAGTCTTCCATAGTTCCGAAATAGTTATGACACAATTATGTATGAAACCCAAACATTTATATATAGTATACGTACATGCTAATAAGGGATGGAAGACTTTGAGAAGACTGGAAAAGTAAAGCACCTTAAGTAACTGGAGAAGAGTTTGAGAAGACTTGAGAAGACTTTGAGAAGACTGGAAAAGTAAAGCACCTTAAGTAACTGGAGAAGAGTTTGAGAAGACTTGAGAAGTCTTTGAGAAGACTTGAGAAGACTTGAGAAGACTTTTGAGAAGACTGGAAAAGTAAAGCACCTTAAGTAACTGGAAAAGAGTTTGAGAAGACTTTGAAAAGACTGGAAAAGAGCTATTGTAGTGGTGGAAGCAGAACATACAAATATAGTTAAATAAAAAATAAAAAATACACATTCAATCCTAAAAATCAAGCAGCAAATCAGCTGGCTCATTAGTTCTTTCTAGCATTTTCAAAGAAAATAAGGAAAATTAAACTGAAATAATAATTCAAAAAATATATGCACTAAAGAAAATATGTAATGTGTAGAATAGAACTAGGGTGCTCCTAAGCTCACCAAGCCCTTCCGTGAGCGCGACTCTAAAACCTATCGAATTGACTTCAAACGACATTTCCAAACCGTTAGATGTTCAATCTATATTAAAATGTGCTTGGAGACCAATACATTTTTTGGAATTTTTTTACTATTTATTAAGATGGTTTGAAAATCGCTGTTTTCCAATGGTGCAGAATTTTAATAAAAACAGCGATTTTCAAACCATCTTAATAAATAGTAAAAAAATTCCAAAAAATATAAAATTTGGTCTCCAAGCACATTTTAATATAGATTGAACATCTAACGGTTTGGAAATGTCGTTTGAAGTCAATTCGATAGGTTTTAGAGTCGCGCTCACGAAGGGCTTGGTGAGCTTAGGAGCACCCTAGTTCTACTCTAATGTGTATATATATAAAAAAACTGAGACAAAACAAATTACAATCATAAAAGTGAAATAATATCGACCAGAAGTGAACTAGTGAATACAAAACTAACATATTATTATTTCGCTGAAATCTATTTTATTTTATTTTTTAAAACGAAAATAGATAGGCATGCTAAGACTACCAATAGGGCATTCGAAGCAACTTCGATGGAAAATCTTGGAAATCAAATCTATGACAACAGTCGGATAAAAATATTTTTAGCAATATTATGGTAAGATGGCAATTTTTAGATATGAAAGAAAGCGAGTCACATATAAATCGGGAAAGAGAGAAAAAAGGAAGACTTTGAGAAGACTGGAAAAGTAAAGCAGCTTCTAACAGTGGAATCGAATTGGACTTTGGGAAGACTGAAAGAGTAAAGTAACCGATTTATGGTTGATTGGAATCCAATTAGTTTGAAGGCGTTAGGTGGAACGCGGAGGGGTTCGCTATCGATGCAAAACAAAAAAACAATATTTTAAAAGCAAGTCATTAATTTATATATATTACAAAAGGAAAATATTTATTATTCTTTTAAAAGCAAGTGATTCATTTGACTTTCTAGCATTTTCAAAGAAAATAAGGAAAATTAAACTGAAATAATAATTCAAAAAAAATATGCAGTAAAGAAAATATGCAATGTATAAAAAAAACAGAGACAAAAAAAAGTACCTGACAATCATAAAAGTTAAATAATATCGACCAAAAGTGAACTAATGAATACAAAACTAATATTATTATTTCGCTCAACTCTATTTTTTTTTTTTTTTTCAAAACGAGAATAGATAGGCATGCTAAGACTACCCAAAGAACATCATTCTAATGAATAAGGGCATTCGCTCAAACAAAATTGCCTTCCCTCCGAACCCAGCCTTATCCAGACTGTTGCGTTATTGATCATTGAATGTACATGCAGCATGATTAAATCACAGATGACAGGTAGCACGTCTAGATAAGGCTCACCTGTGTGTTTATAAGAGGGCCAGCTCTGATGTATTTTAGCTATAACTTGAGCTCTTACCATTTCACCAGCAATGAGGGGCATTCTCTTGTTCCTTACACTGTTTCTACTCCCTGTGGTTCAATCTTCTCTCACATCTCAAGCACAAGCTCTTCTTCATTGGAAATCAACTCTCCAGACTCAACAACCGCTTTCATCTTGGAATCTGCATGTCCACCCATGCAACTGGACCGGAATCACTTGCCGCGACACAAATAAAAGAAGGCAAGTCATTACTAAAATCATTCTTTCGAAAAAAGGTCTAGTTGGGAAATTAGATGCTCTGAATTTTTCTGGTCTTCCATCCATTAGAACTTTTGATCTCAGTGATAATAAATTCAGTGGGGTAATTCCTCCATCAATATGTCTCTTCTCAAAACTCACCTATCTTGATCTATGTGATAATGTTCTTAGAGATTTGATCCCGTCTTGCATGGGAACCTTGACAAACATAAAAAAATTGTCTCTTTGCGGTAATAAACTCTTTGGATCGATCCCTTATGAAATTGGCAGACTTACATATTTGACATATTTGGATCTGTCAACTAACTTTTTGAGTGGAGAAATTCCTACCTCTATAGGAAACCTAAGTAATATGACCATTCTATCTCTTTGGAACAATAAGCTCTCCGGATCGATCCCTCCTGAAATTGGTAGACTTACACATTTGACAAATTTGGACCTGTCAATTAACTTTTTGAGTGGAGAAATTCCTACCTCTATAGGAAACCTAAGTAATATGAATAATCTTTATCTTTGGAATAATAGTCTGTCTGGACCAATCCCTCCAGAAATTGGCAGACTTGCACATTTGACAAATATGGACTTGTCAATTAACTTTTTGGGTGGAGAAATTCCTACCGCTCTAGGAAACCTAAGTAATCTGAACATTTTTTATCTTTGGAATAATAATCTGTCAGGACCAATCCCCCCTGAAATTGGTAGACTTACACATTTGACAGATTTGGAACTGTCAAAAAACTCTTTGAGTGGAGAAATTCCTACCACTATAGGAAACCTAAGTAATATGACCACTCTTTATCTTTGGAATAATAAACTATCCGGACCAATCCCACCAGAAATTTGCAGACTTACACATTTGACAGATTTGGACCTGTCAACTAACTTTTTGAGTGGAGAAATTCCTTCCTCTATAGGAGACCTAAGTAATATGAATACTCTTTATCTTTGGAATAATAGTCTGTCTGGACCAATCCCCCCTGAAATTGGTAAACTTACACATTTGACAAATCTGGACTTGTCAACTAACTTTTTGAGTGGAGAAATTCCTGCCTCTATAGGAAACCTAAGTAATATGACCAATCTTCGTCTTTTTGAGAATAAACTCTCGGGACCAATCCCTCCTGAAATTGGTAGACTTACACATTTGACAGATTTGGAACTATCAGAAAACTTTCTGAATGGAGAAATTCCTACTACTTTACAAAACTTAACCAATCTTGAGTATCTATATCTTTCTGAAAATAAGCTCTCCGGATCTATCCCTCCTGAAATTGGCAGAGTTACACATTTGAGAGGTTTGGGACTGACAAATAACTTTTTGAGTGGACTTGTACCTGCCGATTTGTGCAAAGGGCGAGTTCTCGAGCTCATCGCTTTGCATGATAACAAACTTGAAGGACCAATTCCTAGTAGTTTGAAAGATTGTAGTAGTTTAAAAAGAGTTACACTACAAAGAAATCTATTTCATGGAGACATATCTAAACAATTTGGGGTTTACGAGAATCTATATTACATGGATTTGAGCTCGAATCAACTTTCAGGAAATCTTTCATCCACTTGGGCCCGATGTCAGAACTTATTATATCTAGACATATCAGGAAATAAAATTGGTGGGGTCATACCACCAAATATTGGTAGCTTACATGGGTTAGTACATCTGCATCTATCATCAAATTCCCTATCAGGGGTTATACCGGCAGAACTTGGTAGATTAAAAAGATTGATTGAACTAAATTTAAGTCACAACAATTTCATAGGAAATGTACCCAAAGAGTTGGGAATGTTACCAGCTTTAACAAAACTTGATATATCATCAAATAGTCTGACAAGTGTGCCAGAGGAACTAGGCAATTGTGTTGACCTTGAATTATTAAACCTTAGCAATAATAGGTTTACTGGACCAATTTCATCTCATTTTGGAAACTTAATACACTTATTGGACCTCCTAGATTTAAGCTCAAATTTTTTGTCCGGGGAAATACCAATAACACTAGAGCAGTTAACCATGTTGCAGAATCTTAATCTCTCTCACAATAATCTAACTGGTCAAATTACATCTTCATTGGGCAACATGTTAAATTTGTCAACTTTGGATTTGTCATATAACCAATTGGAGGGTCCAGTGCCTGGTATAAAGATTTTTCATAATGCCCCAGAACAATGGTTTATACACAATAAAAATCTTTGTGGCACTATTCAAGGTTTGCCCTCGTGTGATGGATTTGTTAACGATAAGAATGGCTCAACTAGACAACGAATGGTTAAGTTGATTACAACTCTAATTTGTTGTGCTGCTTTACTAACCTCTTTCTTACTCTGGCTACTTTACTTTCTTTACTCAAAAAAGAGAAAAGCAAAACCAGAGCACATTGACAATCGAAGTAGAGGAGAAATTTTTTCCGTGTGGAATTTTGATGGAAGAGATGCATATGAGGAGATTATAAGGGCCACAGAGAATTTTGATGAGAAATACTGCATTGGAAGTGGAGGCCATGCAAGAGTTTACAAAGCGATTTTAGCACCAGATAACTTAACAGTAGCTGTAAAGAAAATCGAGTTAGTAGGTGGTGAATCCTCACTAGATGTTGAAGTATTCCAAAGAGAAATTCGCACCATAACCGAAATTCGACACCGAAACATTGCTAAATTATTTGGTTATTGTTCCTCAGCTCAAAATAAATTTCTTGTTTATAAGTACTATGAGAAGAGGGATTTACATAATATTCTCAATAGTGAGGCAGTAATAGAATTGGATTGGCCAAAAAGGAACTCTATATTGAGAGATGTTGCATGTGCTGTCTCACATTTGCATCATGATTGCTATCCTCCAATAGTACATCGGGATTTAACTAGTAGAAACATCTTGCTCGATTCTGAGTTTACAGCATGTATCTCGGATTTTGCAACTGCCAAATTCCTCAACCCAGAGTCTTCCAATCGGAGCATGCTTGTTGGAACCTATGGTTACATAGCACCAGGTAATGTATATTTCACTACCCTATTATTGTTTTTTTTTCCGTTTCCATCACCATACTTTTATCGAAAAAGTGTAAATAATTGCAATCTGACTTTTCTTTTTTCTTTATGCAGAACTAGCCTATACCATGAGGATGACTGAGAAATGTGATGTATATAGCTTTGGAGTAATCGTGTTGGAGTTGTTTATGGGAAAGCACCCAGGAGATATGATCAATACACCAGCTTTCGACCAAGAGGAAATCATACTCCAAGATATCCTTGACCAGCGCATTGAACCACCAAAAGGACAAGTTATTAATGAAATTATCAAAATGATTCAGATTGGATTTCAATGCTTGAATAACAACCCAACACTCCGTCCAACAATGCAAGAGGTGGTGAATAGTATCTAGAAGTGAATAACGAACTGCTTCATAAATTCTGGTACGTAGTAGCTTTATGCTTGAAGATTAGTTTTTCTTGGCAGTTAGAATTTAGACTTAGAGCATGATAATTTATTTCATATTTTGTATTTGAATGGTTTTATGCTTTATTAGTATTAACTTATTCTATGCACGTGTGGTGATAAATATTCATCGTGCATACAATATTATTGCAATATAATTCTTACTTTAGATATGTGTCCATCAAGCAAAACTTTTCTTGAATTGTTCTATATTTCTTCTTTGGGTGATCGTTTTTTTCCAACTTTAGATATGGTTCATTTTAGATTGAACCCCTGAGATTGTTCTAAATGATAACTGCATAAAACAGACCACTCAAAATGGCCATCCAGTCAAGAGTATCCCGGCTGTCCGATATGAAATCTACAGTCCAGATTTTGTTGTGACGATCCAGTAATCTTTTATTGACGAGGATCCCAGTGTCATCGACAATTGCTCGTTAATTTTGTCCAAGGAAGCTTTCATTTGTTGGTCAAATTTGGATTCAAGCTTTCGTGTTGGATGTTTCGTATATGCTAATCAGGTATGAATATTCTCATTACTTTTCTGCTTCAAAAAACGTAAAATAAATACAAGGCATTTGTCTCCATCAGAAATGGATCTGACCGCTATTAATTGTCTAGTTTTTGCTAGACAAGATTCCTTAAAATCTATTCATGCGTCAGTTCTAAATTGAATGAATGATTCCTTAAAAATCAATGATTTTTGCAATCTGGTCGGCTAGCTGTTTGTTAATTTTTTATTCCTTTATTGAAAGAAAAAGTACTGTTATTTTTATGTTCCCACTCCCAATTGTTTTCTATTTTTGCTTTTTTCCTTTTGCACAAATTAAACTTATGTTAATCTAAATCACACCATCTATTATATTGCATTTAGAATGCCTATGATTAGCAATCCATAATTACTGTAGCTTATGATTATTGCAGGTATGCCGAGCAAAAAGGGAAAGGAAAATGAGGGATCTTCTAGTTCTGGAGTGCGTCGCAGGAACAAATATATTCTGGTGCTGGATAAGGGTCAGAGACCAGTGGTTCGTCGGATCGGACATAGGTAAGATTCATCTTTTCTATTGGGGCTTGTGGATGGAGGATTATGGATTGTAGTGGTGGTAATTATTTGTGTTTGAAAATCTTTGGATGCAGGTGTAGGCGAGTCCGAGAAGGTCAATAAAATCATTTCACAGATTGTCCGTAACATGTATCCTGGCACGTACAGGAAATATAGTAATTTCCCCGAATAAACTCAGTTGCTATGCAATAATGAGTTTTTGGTGAGAAAAATCTTCTCTAAAAAACATCTAAATACTTGTATCTTTCTTTCAATGCTACTATGACTTTTTTATGATGCATTGCAGAAGTACTACAAGTTTCCTGAGGACAAAAATATTGATGAGATTTGGAAGACATTTTCTAGGATAGCGAACAAAGGCATACAGAACAATTTGAACAAGTGTAAGAAGGCGGCCAGGAAGTTGTATGGCGATACTATTCAGTAGTGGAAGCAGCACCAGGTGCCTTCCACATTTGATTGGATCAAACCAAATTCAAAAAATGCAGAAAATAGAGCCGCATCCGTAGAGAGTGCATTCGCTTCGATTCGTAAGAAGCATTTCATCCAAATTAATTAATTTCCATTTCAATTGACTCGAACTAACCCTTGATAATCTGATTTTTATTGAAATTGTCTTTCAAATTCTTACTAGGAGCATATGGACAATCGCAAACCCAGATGGTCCGATGAGCTATTCAAGCCGACCCATACCAACAAGATGATGGGGCAAAAAATGCTTAACTTGTCGAGGAATTAGGGATGTGGGTTGAATTTAAGGTATTTAAAGTTTAAAGTGCTTTAATTGTCAATGAAGTACGTTTTTGGGTTTAATTTAAGGGTATTTTTGGTTTAAAATGTTTTGTTATCTCCTCACAGGAAGGTTCGAACTCGCACCATGCATCGATGCCTGATATCCATGATGATGTCAGGATGAGGGGGAAGATACGTCAGGGATGAGGGGGTGTATGACGATAGCGACGACTCGGATGATCAGATATAGGTTTATGTTTAAGTTTATTTTGATATTATTTGGTACAATACAGTGACTATATTTGGTACTTGTATTACACTTGATGTATGTTTGATATTTGGTATTTATCTTTTCGTTATGTTTGGTTTTTTTAAATGATGTTTGATGTTATTTATGTTATTTGTCATGTTTGGTTTGATGTTTGATAATTGATATAGGATGACACTTTTTATTTATGTTATTTGATATCTTTTTTGTATGTCAATATTGAATTATTGTACGATGTTTGATATTTGCTTATCCCTTGTAAGTTTTTGTATGTCAAGCATGTATCATCCTTATATTTATAAATCTCTAATAGAGATTAGAGATCTTCCAAGCAATTCATACAAAATTATTATCATACCCTTTCACCAGCGTACAAGAGTACTATTATTGTTTTGTTGCATTATTTATAAACTAGTGCAACAATTGTGAAAATACTTGAAGTAAAATAGGATACTATAAATCCTATAAATTAAAGGGTGGGAGTTTTGTCCAAACGGCTTTGGACAAAGCCTCATCCAAAGCCGGACCTAAACCGGCCGATCTGTATCAAAATTCGTACAGACATTTAGATTAAATGAGCCATTTAAATTTATAAAGTTTTAAATATGTTTGCACGAATCTCAATGAAAATCGAACGTTTAAGCTTGACTTTGGATGAGGCTTTATCCAAAACCCTTTCGACAAAACCCAATCCCTAAATTAAATAAGCATGATGCATGCATGTCCCACATATATCCAAATTGGTTGCATATTAATAAACATTTTTATTGAAAAGGGCAACGCTGTCCAACCCAACTCAAATTATAAATTGAAATGTTATAAATTAGTCAAGCTAATTCTTGAAAATTGATGAGTTTACTGAGTGGGTTAGGAAAATTCTAAAATTATAGATATTTTAATGGAGTCTAGAGATTTCTATAGGAATTATAAATAAGATGTCTCTATTTTCATTTTGAACCAAGGAAGCAAACGAAGCAAACAAGAAACCAAAGTAATAAGAAAACAACAAATGAGATTCTAGGGAAGGGAATCGGTACATTTTATATCTTGTAGAGCTAACAATTTGCAAAAAAATGTATTAATTTATATTGTTATATCGGATAAAATAATAGAAAATACAGAAGTAATAATGGGCTGAACCAGAGCTGTAAATATATGACGCGGCCCAAAAGAATTATTTTCTAATTGGAAAATGTATTATCCTCATTGTTTGGTGCTCTTCCTCCATCAAACAACAGCCCAGCCCAACTATTTACATGTGTCTAAATTAATCATTGAATCGGACACTCCACACCGACACACACTGAGCACAAACACAGATTGATTTTGCAAAATACAGAGATTATGTTGGTTTTTCTTTATTATTTTTCAATCCTCTAGAGTACTAATTTATGGTGTGTGTTTGTACTTTATCATTTGATAATGAATTCATTATTTTAGCGGTTTTGGTTGGCAAATAAATACAGAACATATCTGTAATTATTCTTTAATTTTCCTCCTTACTTTTAAATAACACAGGTTTTAGAGCTGTATAAATAATTGCATAAATCTCTACAGGACGAGAAAATTTGAGCCATCTAAGAATTAACATATATTCTGACAAATTTATACAAGTTACCATGACATAAGCATACAAAAGTGGCCTTGAAAAGACATTGCATAAGTATGATAACATCAGTTAGGAAATTTTAGGAAGCGGGACAGTGTTGATTTTGCAGAATATAAAATAGTGATGATTTGTGAAATTATATATTTCAATCTGAACAGTAAAATGTTTACAATGGCGCTTATATAGCAAAAGAGAAAAAAGAGCTGTTGAGAATACTAACGGTTGCCTAGTTTTGAACTGTTGCCTATAATTTCTCGAAAAAGAAATATATTAACTTTATATACCAAATTTAGTTGCTCTCTTTTATTCTTAAAATAGCCTATATATGATGAACTAAAACCCTTAATGGGTCTTTGAGGCTATTATTACTACCTAATCTTATTTATTTTCAACAGACAACGTTCTAAAAAGATAGATGGCACAACATTCACACTTCCAAATCAAGTTGTAAAAAAAGACGGGACAGCGTTCTTCCAGTTTGTGGTACAAAAGTCTCCTTTTCAGGGGTAGGTATTTGCTTATGGTGGTGATCATTCTAATTTGTCGTGCTCAAAGGATTTTGTCATCGATGGTAGTTCTGAATCAATTTGAAGCATCAATAACACAGATATACTCCCCAATAGGTGCACAGCAAAATTAGGCAGCTCTGGTAAAGGAGCAAGACAGCTGATGTAACTTTTCATGTTGATTTGAAAATTGGTCTTTTATGTGCCACAGATTAATACTGGCAGCATGATCCCCTGTATTTAAAGCAGATCTTTTTGGAAAAATATGGCCGAGATGATGCAACAACATATTAATTAATATGGCAAACATGTGCCCCGAGGTTTTCGAGGTAATGCTTCAATTCATATGTATTGATTCTTTTTGCTGTTGCAATTCTGAGAAGTCATCGATTCGATGGAATTGACACAATATTTGTTTACAGCAGCTGACAAATACGC
Organism: Carex kokanica; assembly: GCA_025461125.1. Taxonomy (NCBI): domain Eukaryota; kingdom Viridiplantae; phylum Streptophyta; class Magnoliopsida; order Poales; family Cyperaceae; genus Carex; species Carex kokanica. Next base: position 39,483 of record JAJGRX010000093.1, on the reverse strand, counting down.
AATAGAATTGACACGGTAACTACTTAGGCTTTGGCTGAGCAGCACAACTTACCTTGGCTCAAAACTATTTGCACTTTCTTCTGTAGATGTCAAAGCCCTTATGTTATGACTTATTTGTGTCAATTAACTCTCTTCAAGAAATTTCTTCTGTACACTTTCTTGTACGAATTATCGTCTCATGATACTCTGCCTATAAGAACAGAGAAGCGGAGTAAAGTTCCAATTGTTGCACGAATTATCTGTAATGTCTTATCGAAGTACACTTTCTTTCTTATAGGTACAATGTATGTATTAGAAATATCAAGTACTCATCATTTGCTTCAGTATCAAAATTGTTGATTTCAGCTATCATCTTGAGAAGTTGAGGATTTTATAATTAGGAAACTGCCATGACAAAAGAAACATTCTAATATACCACATCATAAAACATCCAGGAGAAAGAAACGGTGAGCTATATATGACTTAAAAAAACATCAGCAATTAAGATTTTCGTCATATCATAGCATTTCTAGTTCCCGTATATTTTTGAAAAATTAACCAAAAAACATGTTCCAGATTCATAATAAAAATTAAACATGGAACAAAAGAAAATCATGTCTTAACACACTCAAGATTCATTTAGTTGTCCAAAAGAATAAACATTTTCACACACTTCAACGAGCTTTATTGCACAATGAACATGTGCGATAACCATTTATTACAATAGCAAAATAAGACCAAACAAAAGAACAAGTTAAAATAGGTAGCAACAATAGCAAAGAAAAATATTTGATTCAAAAAAAGCAAACTTAAATATTCCATTGCTTGAAGCACATCAAAGCGAAGGCACATTTGACAAAAGAAAAGAACTGACTGGAAAGGTACGGACCTTCTCTTCAATTTGTAGTAGAGGATGACCGCATCCAAGGACCTACATGAGATATCGTATTTCAAGAGAGAAAAGCAGATGGAATAAGCTAATAATTAAACATATATAATAAGGGCATTTGGACACCTAAAAGAAAGAATTTTATTTTACTGCACCTTAATTGTAGCATCATTGACACCTCCATTTTGCCCCCAATCAGACCAATCTTGGAAAAACATGCACTTCGTGAAGACTTCATTTATTTTATTTTGGCCAGATACAGAAACACCAAATGCAAATCAGTGTTCCAAGGGTTCTCCAATCAAGCTCCATTTTTTTTTTTTTTGTAGGACTAAAAACCAAAACAAGCAACACACTTAAATGACTACAAATACTGATTTTCTTGGGCATACAAGAACACCAACCAACCAATATACTTCTACATACAAAACACAATTCTGATTTTTTTTTTTTTTCAATTTTCTTCTTTTTATCATTTTTTTCTTTTTTTTCTTTAAAAAAATAACAAATACAAAGCAGGAGAGCATAAGAGAGAAGCTACGGGAAACTCATCTATTGTTTTTTTCCTCTTCTTTTATTTCCAGCACAATTCAAACTTTATCTTGAAACTGCAAATAGTTGAATAAACTGTTGATTAATGTTTGCAGTAGAAAAATTACAAGCAATCCAACCAACAGATAGGGAAAAACACATTAACTAACTTCATATTGTTAATCAACTCCTAGGTTTTGAAAAGATAGTTTTAATTCTATCGGTAGTCAATATGTTTGGATAAGTAATTAATTAACAAAGCATAAATAACTGTACATTAAAGTTGGGTTCTACATGACCTAAATGCTGTCATTAAGAACTTAGCAAGAACAAAAAAAAATCCATTAATCAGATGCACATACTTGTTATAAAAAGTCTAAATTGTTTTATCCTTAATATTAAAGGATATTTTGGAAAACTATTTGAAAGTCTTAAACGGGTCTAACAACCATTGCTAAATGTATATTCTGTAACTGCTTTCTGGACATGAATATTCTAACATTTGCCCAAATGGTGATCAAGGATTCAAAATCATGAAATTGAATCTTTGATTTTTACCTGCTGCATACTCATTGGTCCCAATTGAATTATTAATGTATTTTTTACGTTTTCCTAGGTCATTTTCCCATTGTTATTTTGGTGCTTCTTTATATGAGGTCCATTTAAGTCAGATATTTACTTTCTAACGAAATCTCAAACACTGTGCTTTAGCAAATAACTATATAAAACACACGCACACACTTAACAATTCCAAAAGTGGTATGCATAATATATAAAATCTAGTATTAGTGAACAGATTTTGGCCTCCAGAATATAAAACTAAGATTCGTGGGTTGAAGCATTTGGTAGGCTTGTAAATAACATTATGCAAAAGCTGCAAATTACAAAATTCTTTTGTTTGTGCAAATAGAAATTATACCTTTTTATTGCCGTCACATTTGAAATATCTTGTCAGGAATATGGGAGATCTTATGCCCATTTGGATGATTTGGATCCTCACAACTCCTTGTGAACTCTTCGTCGCAGCCTTCTATTACAATACGCTGGACTGATGGTGGCACATCTTGGAGAGAACGTAGATTTTGACACCCATAGATTTTCAGATATATGAGAGAATTAAGGCACATCAGACTGGGCAACGAGCGCATTTTACATACTTCAAATCTAATTTCTCTAAGGGAAGAGAGATAACGAAACACATCACATTCTTCTTGAGAAAAGTATTCTTGCTGTTCTTTATAAAGTTCTAGATAAACCAGGGATGAAAACCCATCTCTTGAGACAAGTTGTTCAAGCAATGAAAATTTTCTGATGCGAAGTTCTTTCAACTGAGACAGCTTATCAGCATCTGAATAGCATTCGAGCTTATCACACCCAGAAAACACCATTAAGCGTTTAAGATTGCTCAACTCACTTAAGCCCCTTAGTGAAGCAAGGTTTGGGCAATTTTTTAGTTCTAAGACGCTGAGTGCCTTCAAATGACCGATATAAGGATTTACTATGGTTGGGCAGTCCCAAACAAGTAATTTTTCTAGGGATGTTAAACCCTGTAACATATCATCCGAAAGCATACAACCTTCAGTTAGTGAAACGTCCTTTAGAATACTAGATCTAGTGTTCCTCCAGTGTGATGATGATGTTAATTCAGCAGTGTCACAGCTTCTTGCAACTATTGATGTTTCTAAAGTAGTGAGGTTGGGGCAGCAGGTTATTTGGAGATTTTCAAGGGTGCTATGAGTATCTAATCCACCAATTGAGGTAAGCAACAGACATCCCTCAATATAGAGACTCAAAAGATTGGTCAGTGAACTAAGGACCTCTTTAGGTATACATGTGATAGTTATGATATCCCCTAACATCAGGTTGGTCAGGGAGGTAACTCCTTGAAAAGACCCTACTAAAATTTTGTCTGTAATAAAGCATGTTTTAATTGAAAGTTCCTTGAGTGCAGGGGGAAGGAATAATTCACCATAAACATCTTTAATCTGACAAATGAGGTCTAACCTTTGCTCTAAACATTTATTCAGATCTTTTGAAATGGTTGATAATGTTTCTTCTTCTATATGATCACCATCTTTCATCATTTCCTGAACATGGTTGAACTGAGATTTAACAGAGATATGAGTAAAGCGGTCGCTACCATCATCCATCATTTCCTTGAAAGTTACAATTCGGGATATCCGTGTACCCTTTGTTGACTTTATCATATCTAAGTCTTCTTTCACCGCAAACACAAGAGAGAGGCAATTAGAAATTTCCAATCGAGTTAGATTCAAGGGAAGAGGTACCCAACTCCTGAGCCTAGGAATAAAACGTATGGTAAGAGATAGAAGATCCGATAGTTCATTTATTCCTTGAAGGGCTTCCAAGCCTTGGCAGCTAAGAAGTTCAAGATGCTGGAGATGAGTAATGTTATCATTATTTTCTAAAATCCATCTGGGCAACCTCTTACCACTGTAGCTTTCAATAGTCAGCTCTTTTATTTGGGGTGGTGGACAAAGGCTATCTAGAATATCAACATGGATGTCTCTCAAGACATCTCTACTTTCATACTCCCAAGAAAATTGTAATTTATGGAGGCATTTTTTGTCAGATAACTTCGCTTGATAAGCATCCTCCTTACTTTTGACATTATTTAGACCATAGATAGATAACGATCCATAAAGGTCTCTGAGATGCTCCAACTGTTTTAGATTAAACCCCCTTTCCATTTTAACATAAAAAAATCCCAGATCCTGAAGAGATATTAGTCTCCCAACATCAGGAATCTGGCTCAGAGTATATAAGAAACGTAATTGGTAGAGTCTGTTTAGTAATACAAAAGGTGCCTCTTTTCCAACAATCCAAAACTTGAGGTAGCGTAGGTTTCTCAACTTAACCACAGACTTAGGAACTCTTTTATCATAATGCCCTTCTATTCCCACTACATATAATTTCTCTAAATTCTTAAAAAGAGCATTAAGGTCCCCCTCTTTCAAAGAGAAACGAGAAGATGATTTAAAAGAAATAATTGTACGTAGATCTTTGAGTTTGCATATTTTCTTCACACACTCCCCAAGCATATAATCTACAACAAATATATGGCGAGTATGGGCAGGGATTTTTTTTTTCTCTCCACTTTCAATTCTAAAACACTCTCCTTCAGAAACATCTTGGGCTAGATCATGGACTAGGTCATGCATAGAGTAAAATTTACTATCCCATGTTTCAACAACTTGAAAGAAAGAGCTAGAAATTAACTCTAAAGTATACCGATTAGCGATATCCTTCATATGTTCATTACTATCCTCGATTTCAATGAAGCCCTCTGCAATCCATAAATTAACCAAATAGTCATGCCTAAATAGATACCCTTTAGGAAACAAGCTGCAAAATGCAAAGCATCGCTGCAATGGGGGAGGGAGGTGCTGATAACTCAAAAACAGGGCTCCCATGGTATCATTTAACAAACTTCTATTTAGCATAGATAACCAAAATTCTGGGTCTAGCCTTCTACGCAATTGAGCTGCCACAGTCTTTGCCGCTAATGGTGATCGACATAATTTTGTCGCAATCTTCTTTCCAATGGAAATTAACCTTCCCTTCATGTGATTGTCATTGATTTGCGCATCACCTATTGCATTACTGATGAATAGCAACATGAATTGTTTATCATCAAGTTCCCGCAACGGGATTGGATTCATAGCGCCCAAAGCTTTTGCTGCCGCTTCAATGCGAGTAGTAACCAATATTATGCTACCTCTCTTACCGGCTCTTAAAGGAGCAAATAGCTGCTCTATTTCCTGTTCACTAACCCCTTTATTACACCAAACATCATCCAACACCAGAAAGAACATTTTTCCCCTTATTTTCTCTTCAAGTTTAGATTGTAGCCCTTCCAGACTACTGAAATTGGGACTAGGCTCCTTAAAACCAGACTCCAAAATACTTTTAAAAATGGCATGAACGCTAAACTTTTCAGAAACATGAGCCCACATGATATAGTCAAAATATTTGGCTTCTTTCTCATGTTCACAAACAAACTGTGCCAAGGTTGTCTTTCCCGACCCACCCATGCCCCATATTCCAATAACACAGTAGTTCTTAGCATTACTAGTTGATTCCAGGAAACTTTCCCGTAATAATTTTACAATGTGATCCCGGTCCTTATCACGACCAATAACTGTGGAACCTGGAGTAGAAATGGTTTCCCTATACTGTTCATTAGAGCTGCGAGTTGAACTATTGCCATTAGTGCTTGGTAGGTTCAGCAGGGCAACAAATTTCACTGCTTCATTAACAATTTCTTCTAATTTCTCCAGACTTTTAATGAGTTTTTTCTTCTCAGATGAAAATTCCGGGAGCTTGTCTTTTAGTTTGTTTAAATTAAATTTAGAAGTAGAAGGAAAGAGGGAATTGACCTCCTTTTCAAGGCGCCGGTACTCGACTAAACCAAGCACATACTCAGCCTCATAGAAAGCAGACTTGAGCTTCCGAATCCAATTCTCAAGAAAAGGCCGGTGGGGGCTCTGCTGTGCAGCTTCTGTGAGGATGAGCAGCTGAGGGAGGATGGTGGTCTGGAGCTTTTCTAATTTTCCAAGGAGGATTTGCTTACGAGACTGGAACTGTGGAGGCAGATCTATGCCTAGTGCATCAAAGGATTTGTTGAGGAAACGGGTTAGCACTGGGGAGACTAGCCAACTCGCAGCCGAGAAGCTCCAGCTGATTGCAGAGGTGGTTAACGGATCCACCATGGATCCGTCTCATGCAAGCTGGGTACCAAACAGAGGGACAGAGAGAGAGAGAGATGTGTTTGTTCCCTTGGCCGCCCAGCCAAGTTTTCGAAAGAAAGAAAGAGTGTGAGTGCCTCAGTGGTTTGGCTCGTGCACGAGATAGTAAGTTGGTGAAAGGCCGAGTTCTGCGTTGGCTTTTCTTTTTTTCATTGCTTCTACATATTTTCACCAAGATCCCTAATAAAATGTTGAAATTGAAAAGTGAAGCACCCTATATAATGAACATATTTTTTTTCTCGGATCTGCACTTCTGTAAGCTGCACTGTCCGTTTAGCTCTGTATTTACAGGGTTGTTATTTTATTTTTTGTACTTTTCATTGAAGAATAAATGAAGAGAATCGAAGAAATACAAAATTTTAATTTTTGTACTTATATTAATAAAGCAAATCTCCGTATTAATGTGATCTCGATCCCTCATTTTATATCTTCTATATTTCTCGGAAAACTAGCGTGGAATGGCACGAAAACCAACATGTAGTTAATGTGATCTCCCTTATTTACAGGGTTGGTTCTTTATTTTTTTCTGGCACGAAAACCAGCATGTAGTTACTGGCTCTTTTTCTTAAGTCAAATGGGCACGTGGCACGACAACCAACATGTAGTTACTAGAGACATCATTGAGGTTGATTTTCTATGGATTACTTAAATCAATGAGTTGTGTCCGGACATATTGTAGTGAAAAAAAAAAAAACAAAGCTAGCGTGTGAGGTGCTCAATAAGAGGATTTGGGAATGAGCACAATTACAAAAATATATCGAATTAGCTTCAAATGACAAAACAAACTGTTGAAACCGATATACTTCATGAGTGATACATGTACATGCAAAATTTTGAAAATTTCGAATTCATTTAGTACAAAGTTAAACGGTAAAAAAAATTAAAAATAAATGCATTAAAACTAACTTACAAAATAACTTATAAAACTTCAGACCAAAATTGATTTAAACCATTAAAAAATGGGCGTTAGGACATCCCATTTATGTAGTAGTGTGAGTAGCTCTCATTTAATGGACTACTACAGTGACTAGAGGTGTTATTTTTACCCGATTACCCGGTCCCGTACCAGAATCAATTCGGATTTGATTAATTTTGATAGGATGTGGTTTAAAAAATATAACTGATTACATGGATACGGTTACAAAATTAATACTTAAATATCTGATCCGGATTCAAACCGGAACCAATGTTGTAATGGATAGGATATGTGTCTGATGTAATTATCCGACCCATAACCGAATCCGACCCAATATACGTATAAATAGCTGATACAATGCTTATAAAATTCTTTATAATTAGTTAATATAAAACCATAGATTAATAACTATGGAAAGATAAACACCTATAACATTTTTTAGAAACAAATATTTATTTAAGTAGTAAGATATACTAGAAAGATACCGAAAGTTTTACTTTTTTACTATTTGACATGCAAAATAAGAGATAAGGAATATCTTGTCCAATATTCAATATGATTCGACAAAATCATCTTTCACTCAAATAAAGGATTCGAGAGAATTGAAAGGATCCGATGTAATCAATGCATAGATCATTGCAATTCCACTGGAAATGAGGATCTGGAATGAAATAATCATAATATCATATCATAGATTAATAACTATGGAAAGAACAATAGTATATTATAATAAACAAAGTAATTTAGATAGATTGCAAATTAATTTAGAGTTATTATTTTAATTTTGCTATATTCCATGTTATATTGTATTATTATGAACAAGAACAATAGTATACTTTTGATTTTAAAGCACTTTTTAATTTATATTATAATAATGTATTATTTGAAGTGTTTAATAAATTATAATTATATTTTAGAATAAAGGATATTGAAATTCTTGTGACATGTAGATGTGCTAATTGTTAGTATAATAATCTAGAAGTCAATCATAGAATAATTGTATTCTATATATTTTGTTCATGTAATGGATGATTAATAAAGATATCATTTTGTTCCTTGAGAATTTATCGAATTTATGAATCATTTCGAGTTCATGACTTGAAATTGTAAAACTCCATAATATAGATGATAAATACTCTTGATAGTCTCTAACCGTGGTAATTAGCAAGGAACACTAATTGACCATTTAAATGTTAGTGTGTGGATTAAATGATGGTTAAGTTTTACAAACCATAGACAAAGAGTTGTCATTTTAATCACACAGATATATGTTAGAGAACATGGTATTTGACAGACCCTAAATGAAACATTAAATGGATTGTGTTCGTGTCATTAATGTTTTCATTCAATGTTAAGTTCTAAAGTATGAGGTATTCGTCTTTCTTACATAGGAAGTGTGTATTCGTGAGTGTTGTTTAAAGCTATCCGTAAAAAGTAGCTATAACGATGACATTTCAGTATGCATAACTTATGCGGAGGGGAGATGTTCACCAAGACTACTATTGTCCCTCGTATTTAATACGAGTGATGGTATCACTAGGCCTCTTGATGAAGTAGGATTATCAGCGCGCAGTATGATTAAAGAGTTAATCATATTTGATAAAACTACTTAAGATCGAGAAAAGATTAAGTTTGCAAGGATGACACATACCTACCTTGAAACTGATCTGATACTATGAGACAAAAGAATTAACACGAGTAAATTGTTTACTGGATCGTGATATTGTACTGTACAAGATCATCTGTGTCAATTGGGTAGTCATAATGTATTCTGCCAGATGCCGCTTATGATTTATAGAATTAAAAGGAGTTTTAATTCTATTGCCAACATAGCACAGATCCTATCGGGTCACACCAATAGGAAAGTAATCAGAGAAATTTTATAATTAATAATAAAATAAATGTCATGGAGATGACAAGCTTAAACCAGATTAAAATTTATAACGTGTATGACACGTCGTATAAATTTATCGCAATCGCAAGAAATATAATTATTCAGAATAATTATATAAATATATTATATGGATTAAAATATTAATTATGAATTAATATTTTTGGGCCAAAGCCCATTTTAATTTGGGCCTAAATTAAATTTAGAATTTAATTATGAAAGCCCAAAATAATCATTTGAATTTTGGGCCAAAGGGCAAATTGGTCTTTTCACCCAAAACCGACCCTAGAGGGGTATTATGGTCATTTGGAAGCGACCTTGATGCCCTATATAAAGGGTGGAGGGGTGAGAGAAAAATAGTAGAAATCCGATCCAAGTTCGAATCAGAATCCGATTCGATTTGAACAATAATTTTCTCCCAAATAGTGATTTGCAGAAAATTCGGTAATCCATATATATATATATATATATATATATGAGGAGGGTTCCAATGCACCCTCTTTTTTGTGCTCCCAATGCACCCACATCATTTATCTCTGTTTTTAAAGTCCGAACAGTCGATCCGAGCCGCTCAACATAATCTTCATAATAAAATATGCTTGGAGACCAAATTTTATATTTTTTAGAATTTATTTACTATTTTTTTGGATAGATACAAAATCACTTTATCGGATGGTCCAGAATCTCCTTAAAACAGTGATTTTGTATCTATCCAAAAAAATAGTAAATAAATTCTAAAAAATATAAAATTTGGTCTCCAAGCATATTTTATTATGAAGATTATGTTGAGCGGCTCGGATCAACTGTTCGGACTTTGAAAATGGAGATAAATATATATATAATGTGGGTGCATTGGGAGCACAAAAAAGAGGGTGCATTGAACCCTCCTCTATATATATATATATATAAAGAGAGAGAGAGAGAGAGTGACTAAGGTCAAAGTGGTAGTTCCTAGCCCCCGGTGCTACCAAGTCATTTTCGGATTTTCAAAGTCCAAATGGTCGATCCGAACCGTTCAAGTTGATCTCCATATTAAAAACTGCTTGGAGAACAAATTTTACATTTTTTTGGAATTTTTTTACTATTTATTAAGCCATTTTGAAAATTGCTGATCACATGGTTCAGAATTTGGTTGCACTGTTTTTACTGTTCACCCGTATCAGCAATTTTCAAAGTGGCTTAATAAATAGTAAAAAAATTCCAAAAAATGTAAAATTTGGTCTCCAAGCAGTTTTTAATATGGAGATCAACTTGAACGGTTCGGATCGACCGTTTGGACTTTGAAAATCCGAAAACGACTTGGTAGCTCCGGGGGCTAGGAACTACCACTTTGATCTTAGTCACTCTCTTTATATATATATATATATATTCTTGCGAGAATAAAATAGTTATTCTTGTGAATAGTGTTTTCGCAGAAATTATCGTATTTGTGGTGAATAGTGATTTACCGCAAATAGCGGCTTTTTCGAATACCGTTGGTATAGTATTTCTGGCAAAAGAAATACCAACTCTCTGGTTGTTCCTGGTGGATACTGATAGAGGCACTAGATTTCTGGTGCTACGAATATGAGTCAGACTGCACATCCAATTCGAATTTGGAATAAGGTACAAACGTTGTTTTAATTTATTTAAGTGTTAAATAAATTTATGTTTAGAAATCAATCAAGGAGTAGATCCTTGGCTTATGATAGAAGTAAAATTTTGATTTTGCGTTCTTTCCGCACCATAAGCCTAAACAGAATTTAGCGGTAAATTCTAAGAAAAACAGAATTTAGCGGCAAATTCGCCCTACAACTTTTACTCAATTATCTGGTATCAAACTAGATCCGAATCAGAGCTGAACCAAACCCGATAACTCACAAACAAATTATGGATACCTATATACCCGTAACTGAAATATTAGATCCGAAATGCCTACTATTATATATGGTATCCGGATCCAGACCCGATCCAGTCTGAAAATAATAAGTATATGGATCGAAATTCGAACCCGAACACCTTTAGAGTACGAGTCCAAATATAATAAAATCTGGACCCTACCCAACCCGATAGACCCTCAAACGGTGACATGTACTTAGCGGATGAAGGCTGCAGCCTGTAGGGAGTACTACAAATATAATTTAATTTGTTGTTAAATTAATAGCATCCTTCGCAGTCAAACAATTGCTTCTTTGACCTTTTGCTTTCAATGGTGTGAACTTTGGAATAAATTAATTTGCCCAATGCGACTTTATAATTCTTTTTATCCGGAATTTTACCCAATGACCCATTAATAAAGATTATCATGATTAGGCGTCGTCGATCTAAATATACTGCCATACACCACAGCACATTGTTTTTCCCCCTTTCGATATTATGAGGCAATACAGATGCAATTTTCTTGAAAGACATATATATTTAATTTGAGTAGAACTAGAGTACTTCTAAGCTCATCAAGTTCTTTGTGAGTATAACTCCAAAATCTATCGAATTAACTTCAAATGACTAATTCAAACCGTTCAAACCGATCTACTTCATGAGTATTGCACTTACATATTAAAACTCATTCTAAATTTATAATTTAGTATAAAAAAAGTTGAATTAAATTTTACATACTAAAAATATGTAGTATGTGTAAGAAAAATGTTCAGTCTTCTAATTGGTGGGTTTCAAGAGCAAATTAGTCATTTCTCTTTTTATATGCATACTCAGTGGCAGGAATACGTTTGTATACGTGTCACAAGTATGAAAATTAGCCAATTTCCCTCACAACTAGCCAATTAGAAGACCGAAAATTTCTCTTAAACACGCTATTTATTTTGTATTTTTCTAATAAGGGTAAAATTGGTATTATAAATTTAGAATGAGATTTAATAGAAATGACAATTAATTGGGTAAATTTGTAAGTATTTGAAATTTAGAAGGATAATATGATTTTACGAATTTTAGAAGAAAAAATATGTAATTTCAATGTTTTTCAAGGGTATACATGAAATTATGCCAATACATATTTAGAGGTAATTAAAAATTTTTGTGCACAATATATTATAAAAGATGAATTTCATCTATGCCCCTCAAAATCATAATATCATAATGAGGAGGGTTCAAATGCACCCAAATTTCTATGCTCCCAATGCACCCACTCTTTTATCTGCATTTTCAAAGTCCGAACAGTCGATCCGAACCGCTCAACATGACCTTCATAATAAAAATATGCTTGGAGACCAAATTTTATATTTTTTAGAATTTTTTTACTATTTTTTAAGATAGGTACAAAATCACTTTATCGGATGGTCCAGAATCTCCTTAAAACAATGATTTTGTACCTATCTTAAAAAATAGTAAAAAAATTCTAAAAAATATAAAATTTGGTCTCCAAGCATATTTTATTATGAAGGTCATGTTGAGCGGTTCGGATCGACTATTCGAACTTTGAAAATGCAAATAAAAGAGTGGGTGCATTGGGAGCATAGAAATTTGAGTGCATTTGAACCCTCCTCTATCATAATTGCCCTTCTAAATTTCAAACACTCACAAATTTATCCAATTTATTGTCTTTTCCATTAAAGCTAATTTTAAATTTATAAAATATCCATTTTAATCTTTATTAAAAATAAAAAAAATAAGTAGCCTATTGAAAAGAAATGTCACGTCTTCTAATTGGCCAGTTGTGTGGGCAAACAATTCATTTTCTTACTTGTGATGCATGCATAAGTAACTGCCACTTTGTTTGCTTGCATGACGTAAATGCGCTAATTGAAAGACAACCAGTAGAACCCAAAAGACAACCAGTACAAGATAAAAGACAACTAGAAAAAGATGAAAGACAACTAAAAGAACATGAAAGACAACCAGAAGAAGATGAAACACAACTAGTACCAGTACAAGATGAATGACAACAAGAAGAACATGAAAGACAACCAGTAGAAAATAAAATAGAACTAGAAGAACATGAAAGACAACATGTACAAGATGAAAGACAACTAGAATAACATGGAAAACAACATGTAGAAGATGAAAGACAACCAGCAGAAGATGAAATACAACTAGAAGAAGATGAAGACAACCAGTACAAGATGAAAGATAACTAGAAAAATATGAAAAATAACTAGAAGAAGATGAAAGACAACTAGATGAACAAGAAAGACAACCAGTACAAGATGAAAAACAACAAGACTAGAAGAAGATGATAGACAACCAGTAGAATAGGAAAGACAACTAGAAGAACATGAAAGACAACCAGTAGAACACGAAAAACAACAAGAAGAACATGAAAAACAACTAGAAGAATATGAAGGACAACCAGTATAAGATGAAAGGAAACTACAAGAAGAAGAAAAACAACTAGTACAAGATGAAAGACAACTAGAAAAACATGAAAAACAACAAGTACAAAATAAAAGACAACCAGAAGAAAATGAAAAACTGCCAGTAGAAGATAAAATGTTTTTATCTTGTCTTTCATTTTCTTCTAGTTGTCTTTTTCATCTTGTACATGTTATCTTTCATCTTCTTCTAGTTGTTTATCATTTTCTTCTGATGTCTTTCTAATTGTTTTTCATCTTGTACAAGTTGTCTTTCATCTTCTTCTAGTTGTCTTTCATCTTTTACTTCTTCTAGTTATCTTTCATCTTCTATTGGCTATTTTTCATGTTTTTATAGTGGTATATCATATTTTCAAATTGTTTTTCATCTTCTTCTAGTTGTCTTTCATCTTGTACTGTTTGTTTTTCATCTTCTTCTAGTTGTCTTTCATCTCGTACTGTTTGTCTTTCATCTTATATTGGTTGTCTTTCATGTTCTTCTAGTTGTCTTTCATCTTTTTTCTAGTTGTCTTTCACCTTCTACTAGTAGTCTTTCATCTTGTACTGGTTGTCTTTTATGTTCTTCTAGTTGTCTTTCATCTACTAGTTGTCTTTCATTTTGTACTAGTACTGGTTGTCTTTCATCATGTACAGATTGACTTTCATGTTCTTCTAGTTGTCTTTCATCTTGTACTGGTTGTCTTTCATCTTCTTCTAGTTGTCTTTCATGTTCTTTTAGTTGTCTTTCATGTTCTTTTAGTTGTCTTTTTGTTTTTCATGTTCTTCTCGTTGTCTTTCTTCTTCTAGTTTGTCTTTCATCTTCTTCTAGTTGTCTTTCATCTTGTACTTGTAGTCTTTCATCTTGTACTGGTTGTCTTTTATCTTATACTAGTTGTTTTGCATCTTGTATTGGTTGTGTTTTATCTTCTTCTACTCGTCTTTCATCTTCTTCTAGTCGTCTTTCATCTTCTTCTAGTTGTTCTTCATCTTCTTCTAGTTGACTTTAATCTTGTAGTGGTTGTTTTTCATCTTCTTCTAATTGTTTGTCATCTTCTTCTAGTTGTCTTCTAGTTGTCTTTCTTCTTGTACATGTTGTCTTTCATGTTCTTCTAGTTGTCTTTCATATTTTTCTTGTTGTCTTTCATCTTGTACAGTTTGTGTTTCATCTTCTTCTGGTTGTCTTTCATTTTCTTCTAGTTGTCTTTCATCTTGTACATGTTGTCTTTCATGTTTTTCAAGTTGTCTTTCATCTTCTACTGGTTGTGTTTCATCTTCTTTTAGGTGTCTTTCATTTTCTTCTAGTTGTCTTTCATTCTGTACTGGTTGTCATTCATCTTGTATTGGTTGTCTTTCATCTTCTTCTAGTTGTCTTTCATCTTCTACTGGTTGTTTTCCTCTTCTATTAGTTCTCTTTCATCTTCTTCTACTTATTTTTCATCCTGTACTGGTTGTCTTTCATCTCATACTAGTTGATTTTCATTTTGTACTGGTTGTGTTTTATGTTCTTCTAGTTATCTTTCATCTTCTACTTGTATTTCATATTTTCTAGTTGTCTTTCATCTTGTACTGGTTGTCTTTCATCTTCTCTATTTGTCTTTCGTGTTCTACTAGGTGTCTTTCGTGTTCTACTAGTTGCCTTTCGGGTTCTACTGGTTGTCTTTCGTGTTCTTCTAGTTTCAATTTGTATTGTTTTTGTTTCATGTTCTTCTTGTTGTCATTCATCTTCTACTTGTTGTATTTCATATTTTTCTAGTTGTCTTTCATATTGTACTAGTCGTGTTTGATCTTATTCTAGTTGTCTTTCATGTTCTTCTAGCTGTCTTTCATCTTGTACAGGTTGTCTTTCATGTTTTTCTAGTTGTCGTTTAACTTCAACTGGTTGTGTTTTATCTTCTTCTAGTTGTCTTTCACATTCTACTTGTTGTTGTTCATGTTCTTCTAGTTGTGTTTCATCTTGTACAGGTTGTCTTTTATCATGTACTGGTTGTTTTTCATTTTCTTCTAGTTGTCTTTCACCTTCTTCTAGTTGTCTTTCATTGTTGTACAGGTTGTCTTTCATCTTCTTCAAGTTGTCTTTCAACTTCTTCCAGTTGTCTTTCATCTTCTACTAGTTGTCTTTCATGTTCTACTATTTGTTTTTTTGTCTTTTTCTAGTTGTCGTTCATATTCTTCTAGTTGCCTTTCGGGTTCTACTGGTTGTCTTTCGTGTTCTTCTAGTTTTTCATCTTCTTCTAGTTTTCTTTTATTTTCTACTAGTTGTCTATCATCTTCTACTACTTGTCTATCATCTTCTACTACTTGTCTTTCACCTTCTACTTGTTGTTTTTCATGTTATTGTAGTCGTGTTTCATCCTGTACATGTTATTGTTGTCTTTCATCTTCTTCTAGTTGTCTTTCACCTTCTTCAAGTTGTTTTTCAACTTCTTCTAGTTGTCTTTCATTTTGTACTGATTGTCATTCATCTTGTACTGGTTATCTTTCCTCTTCTTCTAGTTGTTTTTCCTCTTCTTCTAGTTGTCTTTCATCTTCTACTAGTTGTCTATCATCTTTTACTTGTTGTCTATCATCTTCTACTGGTTGTTTTCCTCTTCAACTGGTTCTCTTTCATCTACTTCTAGTTGTCATTCATCTTATACTAGTTTTTCATTTTGTACTGTTTGTGTTTCATGTCCTACTTGTTGTCATTCATTTTCTACTTGTCGTATTTCATATTTTTCTAGTTGTCTTTCATATTGTACTAGTCGTGTTTGATCTTCTTCTAGTTGTCTTTCATCTTGTACATGTTGTCTTTCATGTTCTTCAAGTTGTCTTTCAACTTCTTCTAGTTCTCTTTCATCTTCTACTGGTTGTCTTTCATGTTCTACAATTTTTTTTCATCTTTTTCTAGTTGTCGTTCCTGTTCTTCTAGTTGTCTTTCGTATTATGCTGGTTGTCTTTCATCTTCTATTGGTTCTTTTCTATGTTTTTCATCTTCTTATTGTTGTATTACATCTTGTACTGGTTGTCTTTCATCTTGTATTGGTTGTTTTTTCATGTGTTTCATCATCTTCTAGTTGTCTTTCATCTTCTTCTAGTTGTGTTTCCTCTTCTTCTAGTTGTCTTGCATGTTCTTCTAGTTGTCTTTCATGTTCTTCTAGTTGTCTTTCATCTTCCACTGGTTGTCTTTCATCTTGTATTGGTTGTCCTTCATTTTTATCATCATCTTCCAGTTGTCTTGCACCTTCTTCTAGTTGTGTTTCATCTTGTATATGTACTAGTTGTTTTTCATCTTTTTTCTAGTTGTCTTTCATGTTGTACAGGTTGTCTTTCATCTTCTACTTGTTGTCTTTCATCTTCTTCTAGTTGTCTTTCACCTTTTTCAAGGTGTCTTTCATCTTCTTCTAGTTGTCTTTCATGTTGTACTGGTTGTCATTCATCTTGTATTGGTTGTCTTTCATCTTCTTCTAGTTGTCTTTCATCTTCTTCTAGTTGTCTTTCAACTTCTACTAGTTGTTTTCCTCTTCTATTGGTTCTCTTTCATCTTCTTCTAGTTGTCTTTCATCTCATACTAGTTGATTTTCATTTGTACTGGTTGTGTTTCATGTTCTTTTAGTTGTCTTTGATCCTCTACTTGTTGTATTACATATTTTCTAGTTGTCTTTCGTGTCCTACTAGGTGTCTTTCGTGTTCTACTAGTTGCCTTACGGGTTCTAATGTTGTCTGTCGTGTTCTTCTAGTTTTTCATCTTCTTCTAGTTTTCTTTCATCTTGTACTAGTATAGGTTGTCTATCAACTTGTACAAATTGTCTTTCATGTTCTTCTAATTATCTTTCATCTTGTACTTGTTGTCTTTCATCTTTTTCTAGTTGTCTTTCATGTTCTTTTAGTGTTCTTTTAATGTTCTTCTTGTTGATTTTCATCTTCTTCTAGTTGTCTTTCATCTTCTTCAAGTTGTTTTTCAACTTCTTCTAGTTGTCTTTCATTTTGTACTGATTGTCATTCTTCTTGTACTGGTTGTCTTTCATCTTCTTCTAGTTGTCTTTCCTCTTCTTCTAGTTGTCTTTCATCTTCTACTAGTTGTCTATCATCTTCTACTGGTTGTTTTACACTTCAACTGATTCTCTTTCAACATCCTTTAGTTGTCTTTCATCTTATACTAGTTTGTTTTTCATTTTGTACTGTTTTTGTTTCATGTTCTTCCTGTTGTCTTTCATCTTCTACTAGTTGTCTATCATCTTCTACTAGTTGTCTATCATCTTCTTCTAGTTGTCTTTCACCTTCTGCTTGTTGTTTTTCATGTTATTCTAGTTTTGTTTCATCTTGTACATGTTATCTTTTGTCATGTACTGGTTGTTTTTCATTTTCATCTAGTTGTCTTTCACCATATTCTAGTTGTCTTTCATTGTTCTACTATTTGTTTTTCGTCTTTTTCTAGTTGTCGTTCATATTCTTCTAGTTGCCTTTCGTATTTTGCTGGTTGTCTTTCATCTTCTATTGGTTCTTTTCTATGTTTTTCATCTTCTTCTTGTTGTATTTCATCTTGTACTGGTTCTTTATCATGTTTTTCATCTTCTTTTTGTTGTGTTTCCTCTTCTTCTAGTTGTCTTGCATGTTATTCTAGTTGTCTTTCATGTTGTTCTAGTTGTCTTTCATCTTCCACTCGTTTGTCTTTCATCTTGTATTGGTTGTTTTTCCTTTTTTTCATCATCTTCTAGTTGTCTTTCCCATTCTTCTAGTTGTGTTTCATCTTGTATATGTACTAGTTGTTTTTCATCTTTTTCTAGTTGTCTTTCATGTTGTACAGGTTGTCTTTCATCTTCTACTTGTTGTCTTTCATCTTCTTCTAGATGTCTTTCACATTTTTCAAGTTGTCTTTCATCTTCTTCTAGTTGTCTTTCATTTTGTACTGGCTGTCATTCATCTTGTATTGGTTATCTTTCATCTTCTTCTAGTTGTCTTTCTTCTTCTTCTAGTTATCTTTCATCTTCTACTAGTTGTTTTCCTCTTCTACTGGTTCTCTTTCATCTTCATCTAGTTATTTTTCATCTTGTACTAGTTGTCTTTCATCTCATACTAGTTGATTTTCATTTTGTATTGTGTTTCATGTTCTTCTAGTTGTCTTTCGTGTTCTAATAGGTGTCTTTCGTGTTCTACTAGTTGCCTTTAGTGTTGTTTTAATGTTCTTCTCATTTATTTTCATCTTCTTCTAATTGTCTTTCACCTTCTTCAAGTTGTTTTTCAACTTCTTCTAGTTGTCTTTCATTTAGTACGGATTGTCATTCATCTTGTACTGGTTGTCTTTCATCTTCTTCTAGTTGTCTTTCCCCTTCTTCTAGTTGTCTTTCATCTTCTATTAGTTGTCTTTCATATTCTATTGGTTCTTTCCATGTTTTTCATTTTCTTCTTGTTGTATTTCATCTTGTATTGGTTGTCTTTCATCTTGTATTGGTTGTTTTTCATGTTTTTCATCATCTTCTAGTTGTCTTTCATCTTCTTCTAGTTGTGTTTCCTCTTCTTCTAATTGTCTTGCATGTTATTCTAGTTGGCTTTCATGTTCATCTAGTTGTCTTTCATTTTTTTCATCATCTTCTAGTTGTCTTTCACCTTCTTCTAGTAGTGTTTCATCTTGTATATGTACTAGTTGTTTTTCATCTTTTTCTAGTTGTCTTTCATGTTGTACAGGTTGTCTTTTCATCTTCTACTTGTTGTCTTTCATCTTCTTCTAGTTGTCTTTCACCTTTTTTCAAGTTGTCTTTCATCTTCTTCTAGTTGTCTTTCATTCTGTACTGGTTGTCATTCATCTTGTATTCGCTGTATCTTCTTCTAGTTGTCTTTCATATTTTTCTAGTTGTCTTTCATCTTCTTCTAGTTGTCTTTCATCTTCTACTGGTTGTTTTCCTCTTCTATTAGTTATCTTTCATCTTCTTCTACTTATTTTTCATCCTGTACTGGTTGTCTTTCATCTCATACTAGTTGATTTTCATTTTGTACTGATTGTGTTTTATGTTCTTCTAGTTATCTTTCATCTTCTACTTGTATTTCATATTTTCTAGTTGTCTTTCATCTTGTACTGGTTGTCTTTCGTGTTCTACTAGTTGCCTTTCGGGTTCTACTGGTTGTCTTTCGTGTTCTTCTAGTTGTCTTTCATCTTATACTAGTTTTTCAATTTGTACTGTTTTTGTTTCATGTTCTTCTTGTTGTCATTCATCTTCTACTTGTTGTATTTCATATTTTTCTAGTTGTCTTTCATATTGTACTAGTCGTGTTTGATCTTATTCTAGTTGTCTTTCATGTTCTTCTAGCTGTCTTTCATCTTGTACAGGTTGTCTTTCATGTTTTTCTAGTTGTCGTTTAACTTCAACTGGTTGTGTTTTATCTTCTTCTAGTTGTCTTTCACATTCTACTTGTTGTTGTTCATGTTCTTCTAGTTGTGTTTCATCTTGTACAGGTTGTGTTTTATCATGTACTGGTTGTTTTTCATTTTATTCTGGTTGTCTTTCACCTTCTTCTAGTTGTCTTTCATTGTTGTACAGGTTGTCTTTCATCTTCTTCAAGTTGTCTTTCAACTTCTTCTAGTTGTCTTTCATCTTCTACTAGTTGTCTTTCATGTTCTACTATTTGTTTTTTTTGTCTTTTTCTAGTTGTCATTCATATTCTTCTAGTTGCCTTTCGGGTTCTACTGGTTGTATTTCGTGTTCTTCTAGTTTTCTTTAATCTTGTACTAGTACAGGTTGTCTATCAACTTGTATAGATTGTCTTTCATGTTCTTCTAATTGTCTTTCATCTTGTACTTGTTGTCTTTCATCTTCTTCTAGCTATCTTTCATGTTCTTTTAGTGTTTTTTTAATGTTCTTCTCGTTGATTTTCATCTTCTTCTTGTTGTCTTTCACCTTCTTCAAGTTGTTTTTCAACTTCTTCTAGTTGTCTTTCTTTTTGTACTGATTGTCATTCATCTTGTACTTCATCTTCTTCTAGTTGTCTTTCCCCTTCTTCTAGTTGTCTTTCATCTTCAAGTAGTTGTCTATCATCTTCTACTAGTTGTCTTTCACCTTCTACTTGTTGTTTTTCATGTTATTGTAGTTGTGTTTCATCCTGTACAGGTTATCTTTTATCATGTACTGGTTTTCTTTGAACTTCTTTTAGTTGTCTTTTCATCTTCTGCTGGTTGTCTTTCATGTTCTACTATTTGTTTTTCATTTTTTTCTAGTTGTTCTTCATCTTCTTCTAGTTGTCTTTTTAATCTTGTACTGGTTGTTTTTCATCTTTTTCCAGTTGTCTTTCATCTTCTTCAAGTTGTCTGTCATTTTCTTCTAGTTGTCTTTTTTCTAGTACATGTTGTCTTTCATGTTCTTCTAGTTGTATTTTCTCTTCCACTAGTTATTTTTCATCTTTTTCTAGATGTCTTTCGTGTTCTACTAGATGTCTTTCGTGTTCTACTAGTTGCCTTTCGGGTTCTACTGGTTGTCTTTTGTGTTCTTCTAGTTTTTCATCTTCTTCTAGTCTTCTTTCATCTTGTACTAGTATAGGTTGTCTATCAACTTGTACAGATTGTCTTTCGTGTTCTTCTAATTGTCTTTCATCTTGTACTTGTTGTCTTTCATCTTCTTCTAGTTGTCTTTCACCTTCTTCAAGTTGTTTTTCAACTTCTTCTAGTTGTCTTTCATCTTCCACTGGTTGTGTTTCATCTTGTATTGGTTGTTTTCATATTTTTCATCATCTTCTAGTTGTCTTTCATGTTCTTCTAGTTGTCTTTCATCTTCCACTAGTTGTCTTTCATCTTGTATTGGTTGTTTTTCATTTTTTTCATCATCTTCTAGTTGTCTTTCACCTTCTTCTAGTTGTGTTTCATCTTGTATATGTACTAGTTGTTTTTCATCTTTTTCGAGTTGTCTTTCAAGTTGTACAGGTTGTTTTTTCATCTTCTACTTGTTGTCTTTCATCTTCTTCTAGTTGTCTTTCACCTTTTTCAAATTGTCTTTCATCTTCTTCTAGTTGTCTTTCATTCTGTACTGGTTGTCATTCATCTTGTATTGGTTGTCTTTCATCTTCTTCTAGTTGTCTTTCATCTTCTTCTAGTTGTCTTTCATCTTCTTCTAGTTGTCTTTCATCTTCTACTGGTTGTTTTCCTCTTCTATTAGTTCTCTTTCATCTTCTTCTACTTATTTTTCATCCTGTACTGGTTGTCTTTCATCTCATACTAGTTGATTTTCATTTTGTACTGGTTGTGTTTTATGTTCTTCTAGTTATCTTTCATCTTCTACTTGTATTTCATATTTTCTAGTTGTCTTTCATCTTGTACTGCTTGTCTTTCGTGTTCTACTAGGTGTCTTTCGTGTTCTACTAGTTGCCTTTCGGGTTCTACTGGTTGTCTTTCGTGTTCTTCTAGTTGTCTTTCATCTTATACTAGTTTTTCAATTTGTGCTGTTTTTGTTTCATGTTCTTCTTGTTGTCATTCATCTTCTACTTGTTGTATTTCATATTTTTCTAGTTGTCTTTCATATTGTACTAGTCGTGTTTGATCTTCTTCTAGTTGTCTTTCATGTTCTTCTAGCTGTCTTTCATCTTGTACAGGTCATCTTTCATGTTTTTCTAGTTGTCGTTCAACTTCAACTGGTTGTGTTTCATCTTCTTCTAGTTGTCTTTCACATTCTACTTGTTGTTGTTCATGTTCTTCTAGTTGTGTTTCATCTTCTTCTAGTTGTCTTTCGTGTTCTACTAGGTGTCTTTCGTGTTCTACTTGTTGCCTTTCGGGTTCTACTGGTTGTCTTTCGTGTTCTTCTAGTTTTCTTTCATCTTGTACTAGTATAGGTTGGCTATCAACATGTACAGATTGTCTTTCATGTTCTTCTAATGGTCTTCCATCCTATACTTGTTGTCTTTCATCTTCTTCTAGCTATCTTTCATGTTCTTTTAGTGTTTTTTTAATGTTCTTCTCGTTGATTTTCATCTTCTTCTTGTTGTCTTTCACCTTCTTCAAGTTGTTTTTCAACTTCTTCTAGTTGTCTTTCATTTTGTACTGATTGTCATTCATCTTGTACTGGTTGTCTTTCATCTTCTTCTAGTTGTCTTTCCCCTTCTTCTAGTTGTCTTTCATCTTCTACTAGTTGTCTATCATCTTCTACTAGTTGTCTATCATCTTCTTCTAGTTGTCTTTCACCTTCTACTTGTTGTTTTTCATGTTATTGTAGTTGTGTTTCATCTTGTACAGGTTATCTTTTATCATGTACTGGTTTTCTTTGAACTTCTTTTAGTCGTCTTTTCATCTTCTGCTGGTTGTCTTTCATGTTCTACTATTTGTTTTTCATCTTTTTCTAGTTGTTTTTCATCTTCTTCTAGTTGTCTTTTTAATCTTGTACTGGTTGTTTTTCATCTTTTTCTAGTTGTCTTTCATCTTCTTCAAGTTGTCTGTCATTTTCTTCTAGTTGTCTTCTAGTTGTCTTTTTTCTAGTACATGTTGTCTTTCATGTTCTTCTAGTTGTATTTTCTCTTCCACTAATTGTTTTTCATCTTTTTCTAGTTGTCTTTCGTGCTCTACTAGGTGTCTTTCGTGTGCTACTAGTTGCCTTTCGGATTCTACTGGTTGTCTTTCGTGTTCTTCTAGTTTTTCATCTTCTTCTAGTCTTCTTTCATCTTGTACTAGTATGGGTTGTCTATCAACTTGTACCGATTGTCTTTCGTGTTCTTCTAATTATCTTTTATCTTGTACTTGTTGTCTTTCATCTTCTTCTAGTTGTCTTTCACCTTCTTCAAGTTGTTTTTCAACTTCTTCTAGTTGTCTTTCATTTTGTACTGATTGTCATTCATCTTGTACTGGTTATCTTTCATCTTCTTCTAGTTGTCTTTCCTCTTCTTCTAGTTGTCTTTCATCTTCTTCTAGTTGTCTTTCATCTTCTACTTGTTGTCTATCATCTTCTACTGGTTGTTTTCCTCTTCAACTGGTTCTCTTTCATCTACTTCTAGTTGTCATTCATTTTATACTAGTTTTTCATTTTGTACTGTTTGTGTTTCATGTCCTACTTGTTGTCATTCATTTTCTACTTGTCGTATTTCATATTTTTCTAGATGTCTTTCATATTGTACTAGTCGTGTTTGATCTTCTTCTAGTTGTCTTTCATGTTCTTCTAGTTGCCTTTCATCTTCTTCTTGTTGTCTTTCATCTTCTTCTAGTTGTCGTTCAACTTCAACTGGTTGTGTTTCATCTTCTTCTAGTTGTCTTTCACATTCTACTTGTTGTTTTTCATGTTCTTCTAGTTGTGTTTCATCTTGTACAGGTTGTCTTTTATCATGTACTGGTTGTTTTTCATTTTCTTCAAGTTGTCTTTCACCTTCTTCTAGTTGCCTTTCATTGTTGTACGGGTTGTCTTTCATCTTCCTCAAGTTGTCTTTCAACTTCTTCTAGTTGTCTTTCATCTTCTACTAGTTGTCTTTCATGTTCTACTATTTGTTTTTCATCTTTTTCTAGTTGTCGTTCATATTCTTCTAGTTGTCTTTTGTATTTTGCTGGTTGTCTTTCATCTTCTTCTTCTTGTATTTCATCTTGTACTGTTTGTTTATCATGTTTTTCAACGTCTTCTAGTTGTCTTTCATCTTCTTCTTGTTGTGTTTCCTCTTCTTCTAGTTGTCTTGCATGTTCTTCTAGTTGTCTTTCATCTTCCACAGGTTGTCTTTTCATCTTGTATTGGTTGTTTTTCATTTTTTTCATCATCTTCTAGTTGTCTTTCACCTTCTTCTACTTGTGTTTCATCTTTTTCTAGTTGTCTTTCATCTTCTACTTGTTGTCTTTCATCTTCTTCTAGTTGTCTTTCACCTTTTTCAAGGTGTCTTTCATCTTCTTCTAGTTGTCTTTCATTTTGTACTGTTGTCATTCATCTTGTATTGGTTGTCTTTCATCTTCTTCTTGTTGTCTTTCATCTTCTTCTAGTTGTCTTTCATCTTCTACTGGTTGTTTTCCTCTTCTACTGGTTCTCTTTCATTTTCTTCTAGTTATTTTTCATCTTGTACTAGTCGTCTTTCATCTCATACTAGTTTATTTTCATTTTGTACTGGTTGTGTTTCATGTTTTTCTAGTTGTATTTCGTGTTCTACTAGGTGTCTTTCGTGTTCTACTAGTTGTCTTTCATCTTGTACTGGTTGTCTTTCATCTTCTTCTAGTTGTCTTTCATATTCTACTAGGTATTTTTCGTGTTCTACTAGTTGCCTTTCGGGTTCTACTGGTTATCTTTTGTGTTCTTCTAGTTTTTCATCTTCTTCTAGTTTTCTTTCATCTTGTACTAGTATATGTTGTCTACCAACTTGTACAGATTGTCTTTCATGTTCTTCTAATTGTCTTTCTGTAACGCCACGTAGATTGAGAGAATTAACGTGAGAAACGATCCAATTTAAAATTTCAGTTTTAATTAACATAATTAGTAGGCCATGATATAAATGAAATTGATTTCCATACCAAAAGAGGCCCAACCCAATTAAAATTCCAGCAGCCCATATTTTGTTTTCAAATAACCACCTCATGTAACTACTCCTCCATTTGAAAACTGATTCCATCCCCTGTACTTATACGCCTCCTTCTTTTCAAATTTTTTTGTAAACTACGCATCCTAATCTAGCAACCGCCTCCCCCTTATAAATAGACCCCTCTGTCCTCTCTGATTCATCTCAATCCGCACCGTCCCTATATAAATTGAGTTTAATTAAACCCTTCTCCAGTTTATCTCAAACCAACCCCTTTTTTTTGTCTTGATACAAACTCCTCCCTGCCGTGTCTCTCTTCCTTTCACAGCAACCAAAAAGACCTTTCCAAGCCGCACCCTTTGAAGTCTTTTATTTGGTTGGAAATTTTTCTGCACTTAAGGTATGAAAGATCTCCTTATTTTGGTGCATAAACTAATTGATTAGAATACGTTATATTTTTATTGAGTTAGAATAGATTTTGTTATTACTTGTATGAATTCATAAATAATTAGACCTTTAATTATAATCTGAAGTTAATTTATTTTTAAGAATTTCTGAAACTGTAACTTGAATCCAAAATTTTTATTTTCAATATATCAAGTTTGATATTTATTCAAGTACATATTGTTAGTAGATATTAATTATAAGCCAGGATGTTAATTTTGGAATTTTAAAAATACCTTATGATTATTAGTATTTATTTTAGTACAACCTGATATTTAATATTAGAAATAAGTATTTTCTTTAAGTTACAAAATCTGGAAAATTCCTTATTTAACAATTTCTTCCTTCTATTATATCAAAATATGAAAATGTAAATCATTAATGAAGTATATCTTTGAGTTTATTAAAATATGCAAATATTCTTTATTAGTAAGTATCTGTTTAAATTAACATTCATTTCCTGATCATATAATTTGATACATAAGTTATTATAATAAATTCTGGAAATTTTATTATATAGAAATATTTTGCGATCCTAAAGTTTTAATACCTATATATAAAGTTAGAAATAAATATTAATTGAGTAAATATAACTGAGATACGTTCTCATTAATTTCATACAAAATTATTTTGTTTGCCAAATCTATGATACACAATCACTACTACAGAAATGGTCATTGTACACGGCACATTGTACACGGATTTGGCAATTTTATATAAAAACCGTGTAGAAGTTGTAATTTTTTGGATGCCTGAAATATCTGTATTGTTTCTACACGGATATTTACGAAAGAAGAAGTGTAGAAAGACGTGAGAGAGCTACACGGACGTTTACCAGGAACTGTACACGGCTTATTGTTTAAATATCCGTGGAGAAAGCCTTGAGAGAGCTACACGGATTCTTAATTAAAGAACCGTGAAGATAGGCAAGAATTGTACACGGATAAATGTTTAAATGACCGTGTAGATAACATGTAGGAGCTACACGGATGTTAAATAAAGAGCCGTGTAGAAATGTCGAATTTGTACACGGTTTTTTGTTTAAATGACAGAGTAGAAAGCCTTGAGCGAGCTACACGGACGTTTAATAAAGAGCTGTGTAGAAATGATATTTTAGGTTTTTTGTTATATAAAAGGCCTTCTCCCCAGCGCCGTTTTGATCAATTTATACTCTCCCCTCTCACAGTTAACAATTGGGTTGAGATGTAGGTTTATCAATTGTTTCAGATCGCAAAATTAGATCGATATGAGCTACTGTTTTGGGAGCTCACAGATGAGCGATCTGGTATAATTGATAACCTACATCTCGAATTCCCATGCGAAGTGCTTCATTTCCCCAATTTTTTCGAGATGTTATAACTGGAGGCCGGATCTGAGATATTGGGAGTTAATTTGTATTTCTCCTCTATATCTTGCTAAGGTGTTTAGTTTAGGACATATAACCAAAAGGCTACTTAGATTAATGTAACTAGTAGTCCTTACTTTGGTTACATTAACCTAGCTAGGTAGTCTTTTGGTTAGTTCCTTGCATGTCCTAACTAATTCGGGCAAGCAAGATCCAGAGGAGAAATTATCTCTATTTTTCCGATCAATTTTACTGGACGAAGAGTTGGCCGGTAAGAGTTGGGTGAAAGACCTTCAGAAAGAGGTGAATGTGACCCGGATGAAGAGGTGAATGTGACCTTCAGAGCCGGGTGAAGAGCCGGGAGATCATCCGACTCTTCATTCGTCTCTTCATCCGGCTCTGAAGGTCCTTCATCGACCTCTTCCATTTTTTTGAAGGTCCTTCATCTAACTTTTAACTCAACTCTTTAGTAAAAAAAATTATCTCTCTTTGTATTTCTGATCAATTTTACTGGATGAAGAGTTGGGTGAAGAATTGGGTGAAGGACCTTCAGAGCCAGATGAAGAGGGTGAATGTGACCTTCAGAGCCGGATGAAGAGTCGAATGAAGAGTCGGAGATCATCCGACTCTTCATTCGACTCTTCATCCAGCTCTGACGGTCCTTCATCCACCTCTTCCCTTTTTTTTGATGGTCCTTCATCCAACTTTTTACTCAACTCTTTCTTTAGTAAAACATGTATCTTCATATTACTGTAAACCCTACCGGCACCAAAAGGAAAGAACCACCCTATTCTACTCCTTAATGGAAATGTTTAGTTTACAATATGACTTTTTATTCCAACTTTTGTAATGCTTTAATTTTGTATAATTTAGGGTACATGAATTTTTAGTTTAAATGTCTTCCTCTGTTTTGGAAATTGTTTGTTCTGAAAAACATAGGGAAAAAAAACTAGCTGACAGCCAAAAAAAAAAAAAAAAACAATGCTACACGGACGTTTAATAAAGAGCCGTGTATAAACGAGAAATAGTACACGGATTTTTGTTTAATTAACAGTGTAGAAAAATAATTTACACGGCTGTTTATATAAAAGTCTGTGTGTCTTTCTACACGGATTTATAGCTAAATATCCGTGAAAACAAAGATACTTGCTCGAAATAATGGAAGGCTAAACCAAAAAAAATAAAACAAAAATTAGGAAAAAAAAAAGAATTCTAAATGTCCGTGAAGAAAGTTTATCTTTTATATTACACACGGCTGTTTATATAAATGTCCGTGTATAAAGGTTATCTTTTATAAACGGCTACATATGTAAAAGTCCGTGTAGCTCTCGTAATGCTTTTTTTACACGGATTTATAGATTATCATCCGTGTAGAAAGGTTATTTTAGGGTTTGGAACTATATAAAAGGCCTTCTTCCGGCGCCGTTTTGATCAATTAATACTTCTCTCTCTCTCTCTCTGTATTGAATTGGTCTGATTTGTGCGCACAAGGAACGAGGCCGGATCTGAGATATAGCTTGGAAGTTAATTCGCATTCTCCTCTCTATTGCCAAGGTTAGTCATACATATATATATTTCCCGCTTCTTTATCTAATTTTCTGTTACTGATTAATATTGCTTAATTATTTCTGTCAATTATTATTTAATGCATGCGTGCTTGATTTGTTAAGATAATGTAAATAATTAGTGTATTGTGGTCCAATAATCGACCTACTGATGCTTTTAGGTCCATGCCCGTTCAAAATTAATCCATTAGGGATTAATTTTGGATAGTCCCCCGTTTGGGACTGCTCTTTGAATATTGTGTCTCATTTAGGATGTGAACACGTATTAGCGGGATTTAATTAGTATTTGAGGAAAGTTCGACAGTATTTCTCCTTATTGCTCCTACGAGTATGTGGTTTTTACGCATACTTGGGGAGTTAAGGAGAAATGCTGCCGAATTTTTCTCAAATACTAATTAAATCCCGCTAATATGTGTTCACATATGAGGCATAATATTCAAAGAGTGGGTTAGGATTGTAAACCGGCCCTTTATAAGCCAAGAATTTGGAACAATATATATGCTGACCACCATATATGTTTAATTGGAATTTTTTTTTTTACTTTAATTTACAGATGGATCGAAGTTGGATGTACGAATTGCGACGTGATAGTGCAGAATACTTGGCTCGCGTTGATGAGTTCCTAAAATTTGCTGAGAGTTATAGAGTGGACACAAAAGATAACGACATCTTGTGTCCTTGTAGAGATTGTAAAAATTATATAAGATTTGGGGATTCGGAAGAAATTAGAGCTCATTTGATTTGTCGGGGATTTAAGAAAAAATATACATGTTGGTTTATGCATGGTGAGAAAATTGGGGAATGTAGTGGAACCAATAGAAATTTTGTTTTGGACGAGAATGATGATAATGTAGAAACTGTTGATAATTTTGAATTTGAATGCAACGATGATTTTGAGAATGTCGAAAATTTCGATAATGCTGGGCTTGATTGCAACGAGGATGATGAGGTGGAGATTGATGAAAATGCAGAATACAATTTTACTGAGAATCTAGAGGACATGTTACGTGATGTGGAAGATGAAATTAGTGATAAAAATTTTAAAAAATTTCAGTATCTGTCTAATGAATCTAAAAAGCCGTTATACCCCGGGTGTACCAAATTTACAAAACTATCAGCTGTGTTGAAATTATTGAACTTAAAAGCAGACAACGGTTGGAGCGATAAGAGTTTCACGTCCTTATTAAAGCTTTTACGAGAGATGATCCCAGATAACAACGAGTTACCCTGTACAATATATCAGGCGAAGAAGTTGATCTGTCCAATGGGTTTGAAGATTGAAAAAATACATGCATGTCCGAATGATTGTGTATTGTACCGTGGCGAGTACGAGGCCATGCATGTTTGTCCTAAATGCGGTGTTTCACGGTATAAACGCAAGGACCAGGACACTGACGATTGTGATGGAGGAAAAAAGGCAAGGCCTCCGGCTAAGGCGGTGTGGTATTTCCCGATAATACCGAGATTCAGACGGTTATTTGCAAATCCCAAAGATGCGAAATTGTTGCGTTGGCATGAAGAAGAGCGCAAAAGAGATGGTAAACTAAGACACCCTGCTGATTCAATTCAATGGAGAAACATTGATAGACATTTCGAAGGATTTGGTGGCAAATCACGAAACCTTAAGTTAGGGGTGAGCACAGACGGAATGAGTCCGTTTGGAAGCATGAGCAGTCAACACAGCACTTGGCCAGTTCTTATATGCATCTACAATCTTCCTCCTTGGTTGTGCATGAAATGCAGGTACATAATGATGTCATTACTAATCCAAGGACCCAGACAACCCGGAAATGACATAGATGTGTATCTCGCACCATTAATTGAGGACCTCCAGAAATTGTGGAGGGATGGCGTCCGGGTGTGGGATGCGTACGGCAAAGAGCAATTTAATTTGCGGGCCATGGTATTCTGCACCATAAATGATTTCCCTGCGTACGGGAATTTATCGGGTTACACTTGTAAAGGAGCAAAGGCGTGCCCCATCTGTGAAGATGACACGCAGGTGCTGAGGTTGAAAAATTGTAAAAAGAATGTTTTTATGGGGCACCGTAGGTTTCTTCCTGTTAATCACCCATACCGTAAGAAGAAGAAGGTATTCAACGGGAAAATTGAGCTTGGAGTGGCACGTCGTCCGTTAGATGGGAAGAATGTCTTCATGCGGGTTAAAAACCTTACTGTTGTTTTTGAAAAACGTGCCAAACCACCACCGAAAGATATTTGGAAAAAGAAGTCCATATTTTGGGAGCTACCATACTGGGAATATTTAGAAGTGAGACATTGCTTAGATGTCATGCATGTTGAAAAAATTGTCTGTGACAGTTTGATTGGCACATTATTGAACATTTCGGGGAAGACGAAAGACGGTCTTAAAGTTCGAGAAGACATGAAATTAATAGGAATACGACCCGAGCTTGCACCGCAGGATAAAGGTAAGCAAAAGGCATACCTCCCCCCGCAATGTGCACAATGTCGAAGATCGAGAAAACGAGCTTTTGTAAGTGCCTTCATAGTATTAAAGTCCCATCAGGGTATTCTTCGAATATTAAGAAGCTGGTGTCGATGAAGGACCTGAAATTGATTGGTCCGAAATCCCACGACTGTCATGTTTTAATGACACATATGATTCCTGTTGCAATTCGGGGAATTTTACCGAAGCCCGTGCGGCAAACCATTACGAAGCTTTGTTTTTTCTTCAATGCAATTAATTCCAAAGTGATAGACCCGCTCAAATTGGACGCTTTGCAGAAGGAGGTCGTCGTTACCCTTTGCCATCTTGAGATGTATTTTCCGCCATCTTTTTTCTATGTTATGGTTCACCTTGTTGTTCATCTCGTGAGGGAAATTCAGATCTGTGGTCCCGCGTTCCTGCGGTATATGTATCCATTCGAGAGATTCATGGGTATTTTGAAAAGTTACGTAAGGAACCGACATCGTCCCGAAGGTAGCATTGTGGAGGGATATTCCACAGAAGAGGTAATTGAGTTTTGCACCAACTACATGACCGGTGTGGGTCCTATTGGCGTTCCAAAATCTCGATACGAGGGAAGGCTACAAGGAGTAGGGACAATAGGGTTGAAAGCCATAGTTGCTGATAACGATGACCTGCAAAAGGCACATTTTATTGTACTGCAGCACATGGCTGATGTTGCTCCATATATAGATGAGCACATGACGATCCTTCGATTGCAAAACTACACGAGAAGTCAGAAGTGGCTTACTGACGAGCATAACTGTTCTTTTATAGGATGGATGAAAGACAGAGTGAAATCACACCTCGAAATGTCCCCCGTAAATGAAACTGTTAGATTGCTGGGCGAAGGACCCCAAATGGTTGTTAGAACATTCCAAGGATACGAGATTAACAGATATACATTTTACACTAAATTACAGTGTGATAAGAGCACGATGCAAAATAGTGGGGTGACGTTGGTGGCGACGTCCCAAGAATTCAGTAGATCGGGGGATGCCCGGCCTGTAATAGCTTCAAAGTCTTATTACGGCGTTATTGAAGAAATTTGGGAGCTCGTTTACAATCCTCACCTTAGCATTCCCTTGTTTCGGTGCCAATGGGTCGAAGACCGAGGTGTTAAAGTTAATAACGACGGGTTCACCCTCGTTGATTTTGACAAAGTCGGGTATGTGGATGATCCGTTCATACTTGCCAAGCAAGCCACCCAAGTCTTTTATGTCACTGACCCGAGTGATGATAGGTGGAGTGTCGTCCTATCCGAAAAAAGAAGGATTGTTGGGGTAGAAAACGTCACCGACGAAGAAGAGTACGACCAGTTCGAAGAGATACCTCAATTTTGTACCGATGTGCAAGCTGAGATAGCAACAATTGCAGAACAAGACGAAGCAAATTACATGAGATCTGACCACAATGAAGGATTATGGGAAGATGTTCAAACAGTGGAAAAAAAAAGAGAAAAAGGAAAAAAAAATCCAATGTATAATATTTACTCCTTTTAAACTTGAAAATTTTAATATTTCTTATTTGAAAAAAAAAATTCAATGCATAATATATATTTCTTTTATAATATTTCAGAGAGCCCAATGAAGCTAAAGACTCAAGGCCGGTTTATCTCTGGATATTTCTGTCTCATTGTAATGTTTTTATTTCGTTTCTAATATTTCTTTGTTGCATCAGGAGCAAGAACCAGATAGATTATTTTAGATATGTGGGCAGAGTGGTTTCAACAGTAATTTTTGTAAACTAGAAATATGGATTTGTATAATTTAGTGTAGGTTATTTTGTATTAATTTTTGATATAAGATTGACATGAATTTTTGTATAATTTCTGATATAATTTAATTAGTACGTGAAATTTATATTTTATTTGTTTAAATAAAAAACATCCATCTTTCTAAGAATAATTTTTAATTTCATTATAAATTCAAAGGGAGCAACACGGACATTTAATTAAACATCCGTGTACAAATACATTTATACGTTTCATAAAATGTCTGTGTAGAAATTCAAAGGGAGCTACACGGATATTTCATTACACATCCGTGTAGGAAGGTATTTTTTCCCCTAAAATTATTCTCAGAGAAAAAGTAATCGAAACGGGGGAGTGATTATTTATACTTCTCGAATTAAACGTTTTCTATAGTTGGACACGGACGTTTAACTAAAATACGTGTAAGAAAAGTTTTCTCTACGGTCGTTTAATTTTCAATAGTTATTTGGCCTTCTAAGAAACGTACACGGGCGTTTAATGAATAATCCGTGTACAAAAGGTTTCCTACACGGATATTTAATTAAACGCCCGTGTAGAAATTGAAATATTCAAATTACATTATTCTTGAAATACTTTACTTGAACAACAGGGACTAAATTGCATGTTATTTTGAAATATTTTTTTGTAAAAAATATTTTGAAATAATTACTTGAACAGAAGGTATTTTTTTTCCGAAAAATTATTCTATGGTTGTTTTATAAATTTGTAAACCCAGATAAGGTCATATCAAGTAAAGTGTTCATTTATGTTTTCAAATCGGATTATTTAGAGAGCATTAGGCATTCTATGATATTATTTAGACAGATTATTTAAGTTAATTTTAAATAATTTACTTTTTAGTGATTATCCATGAATTAATTATTTGTTGGTTGTTTTGTACTGCTAATTCATATCTATAACAGTATTTATTTAGATAGCATGAAGTATTTAACAAAATAGTTAAACGGAAAGAAAACAAAATGCTGATTAAATTAAGAACAAAAATATATTACATCAAAACAAAACGAAAAAAAAAAGCTAACTTAATTAAACACTCCTTCACTGGCCTGGCTGGATTGCTCCTTGGCCTGACCCCCTCCTTTTAATCCAGGGTCTCTTTGGCCTGATCCAGGGATTGCCCCTCCTTTTGTAGGGCTTTGGTGGTGGGTGCTCCCTTGGGCTTCGTCGTGGCACATTTGAGGGCGGCCATGGCCATGTCCTCCTGTAGTTGGGAGGAGGCATTTCATAGCCGGGAGGGACTTCGGGAGCATCTTCGGGAATGACATAGCCGGGGGGCAATGGCCATGGCACATTTGCGTCTTCTTCCGGTGGCACCGAAGCGGCCATTTCTTCTTCCAAATTCTCAGAGAAAAGTAATCGAAAAGGGGGAGTTTCTCAGATTATATTGAATTTTGAAGTCTTTTCGTCTTCTTAATTAAAAAGATAAGGCAACTTCTCGAATTCCGTGTACAAAAGGCTTTTGAAGGTCGTTTAATTTTGAATTTCGTCTTATAAGAATCATACACGGTCGTTTAATTAAAATACGTGTACAAAAGGCTTTTAACACGGCCGTTTAATTTTCAAGAGTTGTTTCGCCTTATAAGCAACGTACACGGGCGTTTAATAAAAAATCCGTGTACAAAAGGTTTTCTACACGGATATTTAATTAAACGCCCGTGTAGAAATTGAAATATTTATTTGATTTTATTATTAAGTTCTGCTAGATACTCGAAGATATAAAATAATTTTCAAGCTAAATAAAACTGAAATCAGGTTCCTTTTTATTTTTGAAGTTTTCCATTTTGAAAAATATGGAATTTGAAAAATATGAAACTTTGGAATTTGAAAAAATTAATCTAGAAAACCATATGTAGGCGCGCATTTCATAATTTCGCGTAACCTAATTATACACGGGTGTTTAATTAAACGTGTAGCTCTCTTACGTTTCTACACGGGTGTTTATTTAAATGTCCGTGTATATTTAGTTTACGCGAAATAAAGTGCGCGCCTCGTCTCTGTCGCTCGATATCTTTTCAAAATCTCCTCGTCTCCCCTAAAACCTAAACCCCCTAGTCTCCTATCTCTTTCTGTGGTGCTGCCATCGTTCTCTCTCTCGGTGCTAGCTCGGTCTCCTCTGTCGCTCTCCTCTGAACTCGCCAATTGAATCTCTAAGCTGCTCTCGCGCGGTTGCTGTTTTGTCCTTGAAAGGCTCTCTCTCTCTCTCTCTCTCTCTAAGTTGCAATGCTCCCTGTATCTTGGTTAAATCAAAACCCTTATCTCTGATTGTATTTTGGTTAAGTGAAAAGTTTCCTCAACTGACCTATTCTGGTGACATGGACACCTAATTAATGTTACAGGGACTAAATTGCAAAAACCAACACTATGATTGAACAAAGGACCCAACAACACATAAGTTAGACCTAAATTTTACATTTCATAGCATTTGTAATAATGTTTCTTTTTTGTAGAAAGAACCATGTCACAGCCAGGTGAGAATGCAGATATGATTTTGGAAACAGTGGAACCGCAGGTAGATATGATAGTGGAAGAAGAGGACCAGCAGTCTCAGACAGAAAAGAGGAAAGAGGTCCGACAATGTGCACGAAGACCTCAGAGGCGAAGGATTTGCAAATCGAGTTTCTACAAAATCGGATGTCCGAAGGGTCCACGTAGGGCAGAGTACACAATTGGTGTAACAATTTGGTGAAGCAGAAGGCATCTATCTTGGTTGAGAGGTGGGACAAATTCGATGACGAAGATAAGAACGAATGGTGGAACATTGTGAAGGTAAAAAAAAAACTGTACATGCATATATATTCATTTTTCGTATTCTATTTGTTATTCTTTTTTTGTTGATACAAGTTTTCTAGCATGTCTTAACCTTTGGTATATTTTCTAGGGGTGTAGGTGATAATTCTTGCTTTGTAGGACTATATTCCAAATTCTATCATTTAGCAGTTATATATACAGAGAAAAATTCAAAACCAAATATATATTACCTGCTGAATGAAATCAATGTAGCTAGTGTAGTGCACCATGCTTGAACTGGGTACCGCCACCAGGAAAGGTAAGGTAATCGCCATACACCTTGACCCAATTCTGGTGCCTACACTATTATCATGACAGATAGCAAAATCAGGCAAAGAAATATCACTAACAAACTCAGCTAAATACAACACATTATTTCACTTTGATTTGGTCATAAATGTTAGATTGCATGGTAGGTAGTGACATAGGTTGTGCCCCAAAGTTTCCTAATATACAGAAAACAATTTGGTA
Organism: Carex kokanica; assembly: GCA_025461125.1. Classification (NCBI taxonomy): domain Eukaryota; kingdom Viridiplantae; phylum Streptophyta; class Magnoliopsida; order Poales; family Cyperaceae; genus Carex; species Carex kokanica. The sequence goes on along the minus strand of JAJGRX010000093.1, from coordinate 3,945 downwards.
GAGCAAGTGAAACACAAATTATTTTCAAGCTACTTATTCCCCCGTACTTTGGTTAAGTGCAAGTTATATATGTCTATACTTGACCTGAAACTTGAATGAAGTTACATGCAGTAATTTTGTTGTCAATCATGCAGGCTCATTGGAACATCCAGGAGACGACCCAAAGTCCGCGAAAAAGAAAAAGACTCTGAGGAAAATGAATGAAGCTTGGAAGCAATTCAAGAGCACGTTGAAGACGGATTTCATGGAGGAAGGGAGAAATCCGGTAGGCTACTATAAATGGCTGAAACAAGAGGACTGGGAGGCGTTTTCAAGCTTTGAAGTCCACAGCAGAGTTCAAGGTATATAAATTCAGCCAACTTTGTCTCTGTTCTTTCTCGATATGTACTTATCTTCCTTAAACTAGCTAATTGATGTGCCTTGATGTGTGAAGATAAAAAGTGACGAGGGCAGGAGGATCGCGAAATTGACAAGTACCCGCACAAATTAGGGTCAGGTGGTTACGAGGGTAAGTCGGCCGAATGGGCGGCAGTACTGGACCAAAACAAGATTCTGACTCACCTGTGGTTAGGATCCAAAATCCTAGGGGCCCAACACTGGCTCATGGGAAGATCTGAGGTAACCGCTGACGGGACGATAGTACTCCCAAGTGACGTGCAACCGGTGGCTCAGAAATGGTAAGAGTCTTTGTGGTAACTTCGTGTACGTTACTTTGTCGTTTGCTATAACTAATTTTTTTTTTAACAGTTGGATGTGGAGGAGGAGGTAAATTTCGGGCTCCATGACTGTCGAAAGAGTGGATGATTCCTTGTCCGCAGCGCTCGGGACTAAAGAACACACGGGTCGAGTTAGGGGTGTCTCGGTCTACTGTGGCTGGAAGGATGTATACAACGGACCAAAACCAAAAAAGAAGACCGCGTGCCAAAGTTAGCACGGAAGAGATGGAATCAAGGTTGGCGCAGGTACGCCAGGAGGTATGCGAGGAGTTCAGAACGGAGCACGATGGAAGGATGGCTGAATTCGAATCAAGGTGGATCAACCAAATTACATCTCTGACGCAGCAATCCGAGCAACAACCTCCCGTTTCGCTGGGATTTCGGCGAAGCAGTCAAGCATCCGGGACCGAAGTTCTGGGCGTGTTGGATAATCTACAGGTAATCACTACTTGTTCATAATCTACCCGTATTGTGACTTGTTCATTAACTAATTTCTGATAATTATTGCAGGAGGCCACATCATGCGACCTTCGTCATGTGGCACGACAAAACTCATCTGACCCTTGCTAAGGGTATTGTACATCCTCCAGCCGGTTCTCAGCTAAGGCCCACCAACCTCCCCGTAACGGTTGACATGATTGTGGCCGATTGGGCTGCCCGCATACCTCTTCCTGTCTCTATCGACGGCATGGTGGTGCTTGATGATGCCCGTAGACAGATTGTCCAATGGCCCAAGTGTCAGATATTTTGGATCAGGTAATCTCTAAATAAAACACGGATATCTTATGTTACGTTCAAATGATTATTTTGAAATACTTGAAAAAAGGTTCAAAATCTGATACAGACCCGAAGAGGCGTTGGAAACGCTGCGGACGAAGCTTTGTCACCGGTACGGCGAGGCTTGGAAGTAGTAGTCGGGGCTGATGCGCAAGAATCTCCTGCTGCGCCACGCGGCGGCAACCAGCGGAAGCGCCAGCGGATGCGCAGCGGATGCCCCAGTAGACCGTACGGGCTCTCTGAAGAAGAGGTTAGCCGTTTGCCCGAGGATTTGCAGAATCTCCACGCCTGCCTGGTTAAGGCACCAATATTATATGGAGCACGTAATGTTCGATATCCCCCCCGAGGTTCTCCTCCACAAAGGCAGGACGGTCGTGCTGCCTTTCAAAGAATTCAAGGACTTTCTACATGCCTCATCAAGTGATAAATGGCTCGATGTGGGAGTCGTCACCGTTTTCCTCTTGTTAGTGACCAAAAAATCATATATATCATGTGTATAGCACTCAAATATATATTCTAATGTGAAATGATGATTTTCAGGATGATACAACGAAAACAGTCTGTGGCTTGTGGGAAAGATAAGGTGAACTCCTGTGCATTCTTGGACCGCTTTTACTAGTGTACGATGGTGCAATATAAGGAGAAAGATACTGTCCAGTACATGTGTTCAGCGATGCATAAGGCTCTTTCGGAGAATAAGAATTTATTCTCGTGCCATACCACCAGAGGGGGCCATTGGTGTTTGATTGTGATTGTGCCACTTGAGAATTTGGTTTTCCTCATGGATTCTTCACAGCCCGAACCGGGCGTCACTCTCTCAGGACTCCAAAATGATCTGCATTCCAATAAGAAAGTAAGCAATATTATTCACTTGGTTTGATTTTTTCCCCAATTACATATACACAATTGTGGAATTGCTAATTACATTCACTCAATTTTGTAAGGGCTTTTCTGCAATATCTTAAAGATGGAGGAATGCAAAGCACGAATCCGAAGCATAAAAATAAGTTGTGTTTCAGGTGGCAGCCGGTGAGCACATGCACTATAATTTTTATAATTTCATTTTTTGTTCAAAAATTAATTGTCATTCTAACATAGGCCGCTAAATGAAAATTTCAGTGCCCGCAACAGTTTCAGGGTTGGGAATGCGGTTATTACACGATGATTTTTATGTATCACTTTGTTGAACGCTTACAATTCGATTGGCCAAATATCCGGTATGTAATTCATATGTTTGCCTTGACTTGTCCATATAATTAATATTGATTTCCTCATATTTTATTCTACTAAATTTGTTTTATTAGTTGCATTGTTATAATTACAATATTTATTTTTATAAAGCAAAACAGAGATGCAGTTGTTATATTGTATTTTTCTAATAACCTACATATTTTGAATTTTTGGCAGCATAAATCGAACAAAGGCAGGGCATTACAGCAATGAAGATATAGATTATTTTAGATGTATGTGGGCAAAGTGGTTTCAAAATGAATTTTGTAAACCAGAATATGGATTTGTATAATTTGTGTGTGCATGAATTTTTGATATATTTAGTGTACATGTTGTTTAGGGGTTGTATTCTGATATATTGGAAATTCTTTGTTTGGAATTGATTTTAATGGCTAGCAAACTGGAGGCTAGCCAAAACAAAAATAAAAATTGAAAAAAAATATAACCATTCTACACGGATGTTTCACAAAAGTCCGTGTGGAAAGCCAAATAAAGAGCAAATAAAAATATAAGATAGCTACACGGCTGCTTATGTAATGATCCGTGTAGAAATAGTTATTCTACACGGATATTTTGATAGACATCCGTGTAGAAACATGATCGTACACGGCCTTTTAGTTAAATATCCGTGTATAGATCTCACTAATGTACACGGTTGTTTATGTAATGAGCCGTGCAGAATAACTATGTCGACACGGATATTAACCTAAAAGTCCGTGTAGACAGAGAATCGTACACGGTTGTTTATGTAATCCGTGTAGCTCGGCTTTGGAGAGCGCCACTTGGCAAGGAATTGGACACGGTTGTTTATGTAGTGATCCGTGTAGCTCGGCTTTGGAGAGCGCCACTTGGCAAGGAATTGGACACGGTTGTTTATGTAGTGATCCGTGTAGCTCGGCTTTGGAGAGCGCCACTTGGCAAGGAATTGGACACGGTTAATTATGTAGTGATCCGTGTAGCTCGGCTTTGGAGAGCGCCACTTGGCAAGGAATTGGACACGGTTAATTATGTATGATCGTGTAGCTCGGGTTTGGAGAACGCCACTTGGCAAGGAATTGACCACGGTGTTTATGTAATGATCGTGTAGCTCTCAGGAATTGCACACGGTTAAATATCGTGTATAATTTATTCAGGGGATTATACACCCTCGCACTCCACACGGCAGGAAATCCGTGTAGCTCCCCTGTTTATGTCCGTGTACAATGACCATTCTGTAGTAGTG